>RJWH01000027.1:1200000-1800000 GCA_004363575.1 Solenodon paradoxus
TTTTTGTTTATTTGAAATATGGATATTTTCATTGAATGGTACATAGTAAGAAATTTATAGGTTGAGACTGTTTTTCCTTAATATGTATCCTTAAACTTTTTTCTAGCAAGCAACTATGTAATTTGGAAGAAGTTTGGTTCTTTAAGGTCTTGTTTTTAAGAATTGAGAGAGAACATAAGAGTAGAGTGTAATCCAGGAGTAATTTTCTCTATTAGTAAAGCATGACCCTTCTGGATACTCTACTCAATGCCTTATAAATCTTTCTAATCTGACGCGTGGAAACAGGTATTATTTCAGGCTCTGTGAGTTCTGAGGCTTCCTTCTAGTAACTTTGATATGGTTCTTTGGGCAGAGGTTTCCTCATATCCACATATATGATAATACTCAGCTGAAGAATCCACTTCAATAGATTTCCAGAGCTTTCTATCTGCAGAGTTTACTCTTCTCTACTCTGCCCTCCGAACTTCAACCTTTTGAGTTTGTCAGGAACCTCAACTTCAAATCCTCAACTAAAATCCCCTTTGGGTTCACATTTCTTCAATCCAGATAGAACTTTCTTTAGGCAGTAGACTACTGCAATCATAGGACTCAACTATTTTATTTACTGTCTCTCAGGGATCACTATATTTAATTTTCTGATGTATTGACTTAAAACTATACTCATATATTTTGTCTTTGTTTTAGTTATTTTGAGTAGAAGGATAAAGCTAGTCCCTGTTACTACAACTTGACTGGGAATAAAATTTAATGTCCAAATTTTAATAAATATTTTCATGTAAGCTAATATTTGTGTTATGTATACATACATATATAAACACGTGGAAATACAATGATTGCTATTAATAAAAATTTCTCTTATGATTAGCAGAACTTGACTTTAGATAATTATGTCCTCATGTTCGCATTGTAAGTTATAACATTTTAAGTCATCACCATGTTTGAATTTGAGACCAAAGACTAGATAGAATGAATTAACATGACTAATGAATTCAGTAATGAATGCAGTACAAAGAAAGCTAAAACCATGATGTGATTTTTTTCAGACATGATACTATAAAATTATATATCAAATAAAAGAAAAGGTTGGCATTAACATTAATATATTATTGCATATTAATTTATAATACATTGAATATGACTTTATAAAATGTTGACTCAAGTATAATTAAGTATAACTGAATCTTCTACCAGGCTATTTCTAATTATATTTGCTGTAAAGATTGAAAAATAGAAAACATACTGAGATGGAATATTTTCTTTTTAGTAAAAAGTGCAAAAATTAAACATTTATTCTGAAGTTTTAAAATAATGGTTAAATATTTGCTTGATTATATTTTCCTTATGGTCAAGTAATAGAGTTCTCTCTCAATCTTTGCTCTTAATGTATAATCAAATGCTACAAAGTAGATTTATGTGCATAATAATGTATTAAGGTAAGTGACTTATTTATATTATGTATAAAAATATTTTAAGTGTATATACTAATAGAAGTAGATATAAATATTTTGCTTTAGAACTTCCTTTAACCAATATATTTAAAATATTTATTTAAAATATGTAAGTTGTAATATGTAAGTATTATTATGTATATAAATTATCTATTTTCAGAAATATTAAAAATGCAAGTAACCCTAATTTCTTAATTGATCAGATCTGATTTGTATGACACAAATAAAAATAATTAAGCCTTGGACCACCTGTAATTTTATTAAATTGGAAAAATATTTATCCATCCTTAAATGAGTGTGTTATGAGTATCTAGGACAGTGTAATGTAACACCAGTAAATTAATATGAAAAAATATTCTATGTGGTAAATAATTTTACATATATCCATGAATAGTATGCCTATAAAAAGGGACAATTAAATCTGGATATTCAAAAGTATTTCTTTAATCAAGAAGTCAATAAAAAAACAAACACATATAAGCCATATCCTCAGGAATCATTGCATATCCCAGAGTCCAGGGTTTCTTATATCCAGGAACACAGGGCAATGCATTTGTTATTCTCTAAAGGCAAATATTATTTGATAAATGCTCCTTTTAATTGATTCCACAAATGAACTACTAATCCAGAGCTTTTGATTATGTATGCTGCTAATCAATTTATTTGATAGCATGCTTTCTGCAGCTTGTAAATTTTAAAAATGCCTACATTTTTCTGGGTTTGCTTAATCAACAGATTTATCCTAGTTGTGAGAAAGCAAGATCTTCACTTTTAATTTCCTCATGATCCACTTTCTGTCTCCACAGGGCCTCCTTCAGAGGTTCTTCAGAAAGAGAAAATTAAAATGCTGTCAACAGATTAAAACACTATTTAGCTCAAAGGAAGTTTTTTTTTCAGGACTTACACATTATGTGAAGCCGTATTAAGACTTCTTTCATGGGAAAAATCTTCCAGATAGCCAAGTTATACCAAATTAACACAGGAGGATGAAATTTTGTCTCCTGTCCCAGCCAAGATGCTGACATCATTATTCTGTTTGCATTACTAATTTGAGAATCAAAGGAAGTCTGACAAGTAAGCCAACTCTCTGGTTGTTTTTTCTTAAGGTTACACACCTTTATCGTCATGAAGAGCACAACAAGATCAAAATGTTATCAGTCTAAATTTTTATTAAATTTTCAGTCACGTGTTCAAGAGGAATGAGATTCTAGAGACTAATAACTGTCGAGGTGTCTATCATTTATATCTGCACAGAGCTATTTTTGCCTCATTCTTCTGCCATTTGAATCAGTAGAGCCTAAGTATTTATTATTTGCTTAGTGCAAATGACATTTAGAATTAAAAATTTGTCAACATATACTCAAAATTTTGTTTGCAGCACAGAGAATGCATGTTCATTTTCATCATACATATGACATTTTTATTTAGTTTTACATGGATGATGCTTGGGACCCTTGAACCAGACATTAAAAACACTTACCATAGATTTTTCCCTAAAATCTGAAACATAGATAGCAATTACCATATGAAGATATTTTTAAAATATAACTTTTTAGATTTTTCAGAATATGGTAGAATTTTAAGATGATCTTAGATTTCCTATCTTCTAGTTATCTCAGTTTATAAGTTATTCAATAAAGAGCTAACCTAGAGGTGTTTTCATGAAGGAGTTTGCAAATATAATTAAGTTGCCAAATCAGTTGATTTTAAACATGGAGAGTTCCTCAATGGGCTGATCAGCTGGGACCTTATATAACACTTTATCTTCTTGGGAAAAGATTGAGAATGAGACTCAAACATAGGATTTCTCCACTACTGGGTTTGAATATGCAAAGGCTCCATTTCCTTGCTTCCTGTCATGTGAGGTCCAATCCCAGTTTCAAGAGGCCACCTTCACTCCTTATGGTGAGAGATTTATGGTCTCTGAACTTCAACTTCAAACCTATAATAACATGTTTAACCTTTTTATCCTTTGAATATCTCCTCCTGCTTGTCTCAATTGTCTCCATCAGAAAAAGTTCTCCACTTTTAAATATTTGCATTTTTAAATTAAACCCATTTTGAAAATCTGATAATCTCCCTTTTTCCGGGTTTGTATTCTGAATTCCATTTGCAAAGTCAACTTTTTCTATGTGGTAATATTCACAAGTTCCAGAGATTAGGGGTTAAACGTCTTTGGAGGGGGCCATTATTCTTCATAGCACAGTCCTCTGTTTTGCCCCTGAAGATTCTTGTTCAAAACACATATAAAATATATTCACCCTATTCCAATGTCTCTAAAAGTTATAATCCATTAAAAGTCAACTAAAGTTTAAAATCTTATCTAAATATCTTCAACACAGAAGTACAAATTCCCATCAACTAAATCATCTAGAAAAAAACACTGATGAGACCTCAGGTTTAATCTGCATTTGGGCAAAATTTGTAAATATATGAAACTAAAAGCAAATTCTGTCCACCCAAAATACAAAGATGAGACTGGCATAAGATAACATTTATAGACATTTTGTCTCAAAAATGGGAAAATAGTAGAAGTAAAATGTTGGTGAATGTTTCATATGCGCATGAGAAGAATGTTTATTCTGTTATTGTTTGATGAATATACTATAAATATCAGATCAAGTTGATTGCTAATGACATTTAGTCTGCTCAGTTCTTACTAATTTTCTACTACCTACACTATCAATTATTAAAAGAAGTCTTTTGATGTCTCCAGATACAGTAGTGAATTTATCTGTATTTCTGATGTCCTATCATTTTTTAACTAACATTTTGATGCTGTTGTTAGGTGCATATACATTAAATATTTTTATTTCATCCTCAACAACTGATCCTTTCTTATTATATCATAACCTTTGAACTTGAAAATATCCCTTATTTTGTAGTCTGCTTTGTCTGAATTTAATATAGCTACCCGAGCTTTGCTAATTTTGCAAATAGACCTGAATAGAAAAAGAAAAAAATGGGATAGAAAGAGAAGAAAAAGTGGTAGAAAAGGATACTGGAACTCTGGTAGAGAGTGTGGTATGGAATATAGATTGAGAAACAATGTCAGTATTCATAAAAATGAATGTTGCATTGTGGTTGAAAGATTCAATAAATATCAAAAAGCAAAAATCAAGGAAAAGCTGTGTAAGAAAAAGTTATTTATCTCTGCCTATCTTCAAGTTGGGATATTGTTCTCTTGCTCTCAGACTTAGCCCGTATAAAATTTAGGCTATGGAATTTCTTGGTTATCAGGCTTTTGGGCTTGGACTAGAATTTTACCACCAACTTTATTAAATCTCCAGTTTGCTAATCACAGATCTTGAATTTCTCAAACTCCTTAACTGCATTACTTACAGTAAATTTTTTTTGGAAATAAATGAACAAATATCCCTCGATAATCCAGACTAATTTGTGTTCTCACATCATTTTCCCTCTGTATATATAGGTGTGAAATTACCCTAATGATCCTATGTTAAATTAAATGTCTCTTTAAGGATTCTGTCTCCACCATCCAGTCAAATTTCGAAGGGACAGGATTAGAACTTCAGCATATATATTGGACTGGGGTTGGGGTGGGGGTTGGTGAGTTATGGGTTATGTGATTCAGTCCAGAGCAGAAAAGGATCCAATTGGCATCAGTTATAAAGTTTTTGTGGACATTGCTTATCAACTTGAGGATGTTCCTCTTTACCTCTAGGGTGCTGAGAAATTGTACATGCATTTTTGGTGGTTGGTAGATTTTGTTCATTGCTTTTTTTCTTCATCATTTAATATAATTTTCTTGTTTTATATGCTCATATGGTACTAATGTAATTAGTTGATTTTCAGTATGAAACTGGCTTTTCATCCCTGGAATAATCCTACTTTTTGCAAGTATATAATCCTTTTCAACACCACATATTGGTTTTAACTTACATCCATTTTGTTGAGGAATTTGCATCTATGTTCATGAGAGATATAGGTCTTCAGTTTTGTTACCTGTGATTTCTTTGTTAAATTTGAGTATTGGGATAATGCTGTCATTTTGAATGAGTAAGCAATTGCTCTATTTCCTCCTTTTTTTTAGAAGATATTGCTAGTATTATTTTTGTTCAAAATATTATTTTAAAATTTCTCTTGATCTCTTATGATGAATATACTTGTTAATGTGTTATTTTTCCCTATTTTGGAAATTCTTCAGGGTTTTATTTGTGAGAACTCATCTATCCTATTAGTAAATATTATGTAAAAATACAGTATTGTTAACTATAGTCACATTATAGAACATTAGATCTTCAGAACATATTCATCTCATAAATATGCATGCTTTGTACCTTTTGACCATTATCTTCCTGTATTCCCTTCCCTCTTCACCCCTGACAATCACCATTTTGCCCTCTGCTTTGTAAGTCTTACAATTTTAGACTCAACATGTGAATTAGATCATGTTAATATTTGTTTTTCTGTATATGACTTATTTCAGTTAGCATAATGTCCTCCAAAGTCAACCTTTTATTTTTACAAATGACCGTATTTTCTTATTTTTTAAAGACTGAATAATATTTAGGTTGTTTATCTTGAATGTATACCCAGAGGTGTGATTGCTAGGTCATATGACAGGTCTAGCTTTAATTTTTTGAGGAACTACCACACTCTTTCTATAATGACTGTACTGTTCAACTATATTTATGTCTAGTCTAATTTGACTGTGGTCTGAAAACATGCTTTACATGATTTTTATATTTTTAAGTTTGTTAAAGTCTGTTTATGGTCTGGAATGTGGTGTAGTTTGGTGAGTGTTCCATTTGAAAATAAGAAAAGTTTATTCTGCTGTCATTTGATGAATCATTCTGCATATATCAATTAGATTAAGTTATATTTTTGTTTAGATAAACTGTTATTGATTTTCTGTCTGCTTAACCTACATCAGTTACTAAAGGATGAGTGCTGAAGTTTCTCAATATTATAGTAGATGTGCTATTTCTGGTTTTAGTTCTCTCAGTTTTACCCTTACATATTTTGACAGTGTAGTTATATGCATGCATGCTATGAATTGTTTTGTATCCTTGGAGAACTAACCCCTTCATTATCAAGTGTTGCTCCCCAAAATTCTCGATAATGTTTCTTGTTCTCAAGTCTGTATTGTCTGAGAATTATATATTACATTCAATCTCTGTTTAGTAGTGTGAGCATGGTACAATTTTCCCCATAACCTTACTTTTGCTACTTGTGTTTTCATACTTGCTTTTTCATTGATAAAGTATAATTATATTTTATCTAGTCTAACAATATATAACTTTTAATTGTCATATACATATATATGCCTATTTTATATTTATTTTTATTTTATAATGCTATTAATTTTATTTTTGATAGTTATATTTATTATGTCTTTTGTTCACAATGCTATATTCATTTTAGGATATTAAAATTGCATTTCAGTCTATATTTCACACCACACGCACCATCAGATTTCTAGTGTCCTTTACCACCACTTTTTCCCATCTTTCCTTCCTTTTCACTTCCCACCCTGCCAAGTATCTCCAGACCTAACATTTAAAGTACTTTGTTATATAATGGAATTAGTATACCATATTAGTAATGATTTTTGTCTTTGCAATTGTTTCTTTTCTCCTTTTATTTGAAATTTTTTTTTTTGAAGTTCTCTTTTTTGGCATTATTTGATTTTAATTAAACATGCTATAGAGTTCACTTTTTTTTGTCTCCTTTCTGAGGATATCAATATACTTTAAAAAATGTTTTTAGTGGTTGCTATACTTTTTTAAATATCTCTGATGTGTCTGTATTTTTTATATATATTTCAACTTAGATTAATTTACTGTACACACAATTAATCTTTATGAATTTTTAGTTACTACTATGCCTTATTCATGTAGTAGTTAACTTTTAACATAATAGACTTTGTTCCTCCTTCCTGTTCAT
Organism: Solenodon paradoxus; assembly: GCA_004363575.1. Classification (NCBI taxonomy): domain Eukaryota; kingdom Metazoa; phylum Chordata; class Mammalia; order Eulipotyphla; family Solenodontidae; genus Solenodon; species Solenodon paradoxus. The sequence continues at coordinate 1,207,359 of RJWH01000027.1, forward strand.
TATGACATTGTTCATTAATAAATATCCTATAATCATCCAATACTTTTGTTACTATTATTACTTTGAATAGTTATCTGTTTGACTAAATAAAAATAAAAAATAAAATATTTTACTTTAACTTTATTCATTCCTTCTCTAATGATCTTCCTTTTTCTTGTATAGATTCAGTTTATGACCCATATTATTTTGCCTTCTCGTAGAGAATTTTCCAAAACATCTTTTATTTTTTCTGGTGATATCTCAGATTTGGTTTGTTTGAGAAACTTTTCATTTTTTTTGTCTTTTGAAGAGTAATTTCACTGGAGGTATAATTCAGGTTAATTTTTTTTTTCTTTCAACACTATTTCACTATTCTCTTATTGCTCACATAATTCTGTCAAGAGGTCATAGTAATTGTTATCCTTGTTCTCTATAGGTAAAAGATTTTTGTTTTTGTTTTCTAACTGTGCTCAAGATTTTATTTCTCTGTTTTATTTACTGCAGTTTAAATGTGGTATGCTTAGATGGAGATTTAGCAGTATCTATACTGCTTGATGTTCTCTGAATTTTTTGGAGTGGAATCTAGTGCCTAAAATTAATTTTAGCATATTCTCACTATTGTTTCTCCAGATGTTTCTCTGATTCCATTCGCTTTTTGTTTTTCATTCTGGTATTCGAATTCTCTCTCTCTCTCTCTCTCTCTCTATATATACATACATATGTATATATACTACATACTTTTAAGCTGCCCACATTTTCTTGGATATTGGACATTCTGTAGTTGTTTTGTCCATTTTCTCCCCCTTGCCCAGTTTGTGAAGTCTCATTGATTCTTCCACTATGTCTAGTCTGCTGATGCATTCACAAAAGGATTTTTTTTCACAGTTTCTTTTTATTCGAGCATTTCCTTTTGTTGATTTCTTAACTTCTGTATTTCTTCTTACATTTCTCATCTGTTCTTCTGTATATGCTTTTTCCATTAGTCTTGAACCTATTAATCATATTTATTTTAAATTTTGCCTTAATATTCTAAAATATTTCATTTCTGAGTCTAATTTTGATATTTATCTCTTCAGACTATGTTGTTTCTTTCCTTTAAACAAGCTTAGTAATTCTTTTGAAATTTAACCATGATGTATGGGGTAAAAAAACTAATAAACTATCATTAGCATGAGGTTCTATATTAAACATTTTGTTAGGAATTGGACTGTGTTCAGTGTTTGCAGTAGCTGTAGGTATGAAAAACTTCAATTTCCTTAGTGTCCTTCTCTCACCTTATCTTTTTCTTTTTTTTTTTCTTTCTATGAACTCATTTAAACAGAGTCTGAACCTTCCAGATCTGTCACCTATATCCAGATACTATACTGAATCAGGGTTGATGTGATGGTAGCGTGGGGTAGAGGTAGCATGCTATAATCTTTTTTTAAAAAAATCTTCTAATTAAATTATAGTCTTGTTGTGAGCACTTGTCCCTGGAATTGTGGCTTCTCAAGTGTGCCAAGGCTCTCCTCACCCACTTAGGTCAGATAAGGTCAGATAAGTTTTGAGTTTGGTAATTTCCTGCCCACCTACCAGGCATACAGTTCTATTAAATTATTTTATTAATTAATTTCTCTTGCATAATAAGGCTTTATCATTAAGAAATCTCTTGTCTATTTCAGAATTACTTTTTGTTCTTCTTTTTCCCAAAATTATGAATGAATTCTTCTTGGCATATCTCTGTGAAATCATGGTAGAGTTCCTGGAGGTAAAATCCAACTAAGTTTTAGGCAACCCTAAGACTGAGGTACCAAGGAGTTTCTCATGTTCACACCAGAATAAACTTAGTCTAGAAATTTTAAAAGTTACGTAAATTTCCAGAAAGCTAAATGGCCCTAAAGATCTTTTCTTTGCATAAGCATGTCTCAATTGTGCTTTCTGTATCCTCCTATGGAGCTCTCATTTTTTAAGATTCTGCTTGGCCCTGCAATTTCAAATCTCTGATAAGTATAAAATATATATTATATTCAGTTTGTTCAGCTTATTTTGTTTTCTAAGGATAGAAGGTAAGATTTACAATATTTTTATATGTCAGAGTTGAATTCAGATTTGTAATACAAATGACTACAGATAAATTCCATGATTTAAATGTATCCATTTAAAATTATTCATTGATTCTCCATTGCATACTGTATACATATGAAACTTCTTAATATAATTTGTAAGCCTATTTAAGAATTGAGCCTTGTTTAACTCCCCAGCTAGTATTTTTTCACTCTTTAAGATGTCATCAAATTCTAATCCTATGTACTATTTGCAATTCCTTGAATAATATTTCTACCCTGCAGGAATGGATTATATACTTCTTTTTTTTACCTTCAAGTATTCCAAAACATTTTCATTGCCTACTTTTTATGCATCTTTCAACTCCAATAAACTCTTCTAAATTCCTTTATCTTTCAGTTTCTTTCTGTATTATTTTTTCCCATATCATTTGTGAATATTTGTGATAGAGCATTTATTTTTATACTATAATTGATCAGTTATTTTTCAGTCTTTTATGTTAGTAAGAATCTTGAGGAGATACACTCTTAACTTTTAATCTCAATACCAGAACAATGACTAAATTAGAGAAAACATAAAAAATATATTTTGAATGAACCAATTGAGGAGTAGCTATAGTCAATTTAGTTATGGATTTACATGAGTAAATGAAGAACAGAAATTTTCACTTCTATGTTATAGTTTATAAAAGTATAAAGCCAATAGTCATTTATTCAAAATATGTATTGATATATATCATAATATACTTTTTTGATTCTGGTTGAGAAGTCTTCTTTCAATTTAAAAATGAGTGAAACTAAAGATTTCATTCTTAACATGTTAAACTTAATGAAAATATTTATGTAATTATTTTCATATGATTCAACATAATTGCAAAATATCTTAAAGCTCATAGAAACCTCTTTATTTTTTCTTAACATTTTTTTCTAATTAGTGTAGCCCTTTTAGCAGTTTCTAATTTCTCTACATTAATTATTAAAGTAGCTTCAGGAAAATTTTTATTTATAATTTGCAATGTACATATTTGTTTTATTTATTTTGGTACACTTACGTATTACCTCTCAAACAGAACAAATGACTGTACATAGATTCCTGTAATCTATCAATGATCATTAGGCTTAAAATCCTTCAGGGAATGTGGTGTATGACCAAGCATTTTCTAAGTTGGAGATTTTGCATTTGAATTACTGAGTCAGCTGAAAGATGTGTTGAATCAAATTGACCATGATTACTTTCCATTGACTATGTATTAGCATATACTCTTTGAGACCATTTGTTCTAGCAAGGACTGCAGTAAATGATATCTGGAACAAAAGTTTCTTATACGTTTGTTTGAGATGTTTTGGATACTAGTTACAGGATAATTTAGCTATTATATTTGTAAAACAGCAACAGCGTAACCATGACCTCACTGCCATTGCTATAAAGAATACCCCTTTTGGTATACTGGTTTTACTTTTACTTCACAGATGGTTTAAATAAACTCACTTATAAGTTAGGAATAAATTTATGAACTGTATCTATATAGATGATATACTGCTATATTTGATTCAAGTAATTACTATTATTCCTTTGATTTTTATAAAATCACCAACAATGAGGAATTTTATTATTTCATATGATCATGTGTCTGCCATTACACTCTTGAGTGAACCCCAAACTCAATTTCTGTCTGTCATCTCGTCAAATATCTTCTATTAGCACCTTGCCTTCTTTGATAAGACTCTTTTATTATCTTTGCTTCTTTTACTCCTCTTTCATGTCTCTTGAGAAAATAACAACTCTTGGATTACAGACTCAGTGTGCTCCCTCAGTACCCAGATCCTTTAAGAGTATTTGTCAAAACAGGGACCACACACATTTGTTTATTTGATTCTTCATCAGTGCACTAATTATTTGCACTTGCATATCCTTTTTTCCTTCCTCTCATAGATATTGTGAGGTGGTATATCACGGGTTATTTCTTACATTTTCTAAACTAATCCAAACACTTAATATTAAGTAAGCAATAAAATTATCTATAGACATTTAATAATGAATTATGCTTAATCTCTAATAGATTTTAATAGTGCAAGGTATTAAATGGTCATCTGGTTTATAAAAACTAGTCCGGTATACTATAGTCAGAAAATTTGTCATTCCCCAATTCATATGCTGAAGTCTGATCCCCAGTGTTACATTTTTGGGAAGTGGGGATATTTGGGAAGTACTTAGATCTTGAGGGTGGAGACCCCATGAATGAGACTCAGGTCTAAATACCCTAGAAGCTTCCTTGTCTTTCTACTGTATATTAACACAATAAGAAAATTGGCCATCCATCAAATAAGAAACTCATGCTCACTAGACACCTGATCTTCTGGCACCTTCATTACGGACTTCTCAGATCCCAAATATGTGTAAAATAAATTTGTGTTGTTTATAAGTCAAACTATTGTGTCCTGTTATAGCATTCTAAATAGACAAAGATAAGGTTATTCTAATGTACAGCTAAAGTTGTGAATCACTTAACTAATATGAGATGTCAAAGACCCCCCCCCCTGCAATCGGTCCTTTTTTGAAAATAAGATGAAAGGTAAACTAATTAATTTGTTTTGACTTGATTTTATTTTAATAGAGTTTGTACTTGGTAGTATAGCTGATATACTTAATTTCATGTGTTAAATATCCATAAACTCTAAAGTATATATAACAACTGTTTTTAGGATATGAGCTCTATATTTACCATGAATTTTTCACTTAGAACATTATTCCAACATACTGGTGGGGAAAAATTAGTTCTAAAATAGAATGGCACCCTTTCCTGGGCAATGGAAATACAAATTTAAATTCATTGTTTTTAAAGCAACTAGAATTTGGGAAACAGTGTATTAGAAGACTCAATGCAGAGAAGGAGCACAAAAATTGTATTGCAGTCTTCCATAGCTCTTTGGAAAATTGCTAAGCTGTGTCTATCTAGGGGAAGAACAAGTTCTAGAAAACTAAGAATGAAATAGATGTTTCAGAGGTTACACAATGTTGGGGAAACAGTCCTGAACTAGGCAGAGATTTGAAAACTATTCAGAATCAAGTTGATAAGCTAAAAAGGCAAAATTTGTCAAGAAAGAATTATTTATCATTTAGGTAGAATTAAATTAGCTCCATCTGCAGTAAGTCTGAAAATAATGTCTTAACATGTTCAAAGTAATATAGAAGAAATTTACTATCTCTTATAACAGTATTCACTAGAGGAATATAATATAATCCAGAAATTCAAAAATATATCCTGTGTTAAGTTCAGCTGTAAATAAAAAATATATATTTTTAAAAAAAAGTATAGTGTGACAGTGTATAGTGTGATACATCTAAGAGACAAATGAATTAATAGCAATAAAAATAAAATAATGTATATGTTGTAGACAAAAATCTCAAAATAATGAAAATTGATATGCAAACAGAATTCATAAAATAATATGTAAACAAATTTAATACATAATAGACTAATACAATTAAAGCAAAAGAAATAACACGTTTCCCATTGTGACTAACTGCTTTATAGTCAAAGAGGAGGCAAAAATGTCAATCTTCTGGACTTCGCTGAAATTCTGGATGTGATCCTCTACATCATTCTCCTTAGACTCTTTGTTTATGTTCATCTGTAAATACTATACCGCAGAAAGTGTGCATTTAACAATGTTATCCTTAAGGTAGTAGTGAAAAATTTTCTGATCCTGGAGATGTTATAACACTGACAGGTAACTAAATGGCCAAAATGTATCTTACACTTGACATATTAATGCTAAATTGCTAATACTCAACCATCAAAATCTGTCACTTTCCCATGCTTCCTGCTTAGACTTCCATAGTCTTCTGCACATCAATAAATGAAAATTCTTGTCTCTAAATGTTCATGTATAAATCCTGGTATCACCTTTATTCTTATCTTTTTTCTCGCATCACCACATTTGATCCCTCAAAAATTTTGACTCCACCTTCAAAATATATTCAGTGTAATTCTTTCTCAGCACATCTATCACTAATATACATAAATATTAAAACACATATCTAGATATATTAATAAACTCTAGGCAATATTCTTGTAACTTTTGACCTCTCTGTTCTGTGGACAGCTCTAAATTCACTCTTAATTTATAGATGTAACATTCTAACTTATAGTTGTACCAAATTCATGTGGTAGGTGGTGGTAATAATGTTATGCCCAATTACATGCAACAAACTAAATTCAGAGAATTTAGAAGCAAGTAAATGATAAAATTAGCAATTTTACCTGAAGAGCATGGACTCTTAGTTTTTACTCTGTATAGTTCTACAAAAAAGATAAACAAATCAATTCAGTCAACTCAATAAACTCTAAAGGAACAACTGTTGTATATATATATATATGTATCTATATATCTGTGCCTATAGATAAATAAATATATATATATTTGACAAAATATGATTGGATCCTTAAAAGTGTATGAAGCATGAAAGAATCAGGGAGCTAATTTTAGGCCTTATTAATGATATGTAAAACATAAAATATTAGAATGTTAAATGAAGCATTCTAGTTGCTGAACACCATATGATCTATGATCTCCTTTAATTTTAGTTGACTTGTTGAGCATACAAAACCGTGACTACACCAAGACTTTAAGGAACAAACAGAAATGATTGGAAATTCTGTCAGGAAATTGTGAACTAGGAAGAGCATTAAAAGAGATGAAGGAATTTACTCAAAAGAAAAGTGAACTATCTGAGGTGATAACTTGTTAAAAGTGTTGAAAACTGGTTGAAGGGTCATCTTGGAAATTATTGGCATAGCCAAGGAGGTTGACAGGTATCTGAAGGAGATAAGGTGAAGCATGATATATAAAAACCTAGGGGATGATCAAAGGCAGGCCAAACACGTGCCATGTAGTTTGTTTAGTAGTTTGTCAGAGTCAGTTTTGAATCTGGGAAGGTAGCTCATATCATTCCACAAAGACCATTAGCAAACATCTGTCAGATTTTTTAAGTATGTGTGATAATTAGTTATTTCTGAAATTGTATTTCTATACAGAGTCCGTATAGAATCCAATCTATCTTTAGATTCACTTTAATTTTAGAACTTGGAGTCAGAGAGAAATATTTTTGATCAACAAGAGGCCTTAAGAATGTTACAAAACTAGTATTTCCATTGCTGTGGAAAGAACTAATGAGACAATAGAAGCGTCTGTGTTCGAGATACTTATTTGATATTACCAGATATTAGGTCAATAAGTTTCCTCTGATTTATTAGAGGCTTTGAATTTCCCACTTGTTTGCCTGCTTGATCTTCAGGTCTTCAGGCCTGCTGTGCCCTACAATATTGATTTATCAGGAGCTATCATTTTTCTGATGCTATGAGTGGAATCTTGTCCATCTTATGATGACGCCAGCATCTACAATGTGTTAGTTGCTTAAGTGAACTCAAAACCAACTGCTTCACGGTCAGAGAGAGACACTTAGGGTTGTTTTTGAAGCAGTGCATTGATTTAATGAGTCTATTACAGAAGTGGTGAAAAGCAGAATTGTGATTTGAAATTTCTGGAAAGTTATTTGCTCTTCCCTTTCAAGTGCTCCTTTTTATTTATACCTGTGTGTAAATCTAAGATATTTAGTAATTTAAGTAGTTGTAAAAAGAAATACCACTTATTTAATGTCTATTGTATACAAGGTAATTTGTTAACTCGTTTATATATGTTTGCTCTTGTCATTTGAAATTACTTATATAACAAATTTTTATTACTCAGAGTAATTATAAAATATTTCACAACTGAATCTCAATGTTTGCTGAGAGGAAAATAAAAATGCAGTTTAGTTCTTACCTCCCCTGTGGATATTAATTTTGGCTTTTACAAATAATTGGATTCCCCGTATGGAAGACTAAGTAGATTTCTATGCCTTCAGTAGTCATTTTATTGCTAAAATTAATGATATTGCTTCAAAACAAAATTAATGGGAATTAAGTAATGTATTGATATTCATCTTCCAATTAATAAGACATCTTCTTTCAGATGAGAATTTTTTTAAAGACTTAAAGATTGACTTAGAAAATAAGTTTTATTATTTTATGAAATAGGGCATTTGCACATTTTAGTTGTAAAATACCTAACATTTCTCTATATAGCGTCTTTTTTAAATATTTGATTTATGTAATTTTACACTCATCTTTCTTTTAATGGCTCTTGTTCATTTTGAAAGTTCTTCTATCTTTTATACCAAGTCATGCTGCAATGCAGTTTCTGGACTTTAACTCAAGATTCTGAATCACTGGTGTCAATTACTCAACTCATTCTTCCAGCACTTTACCTTCCCCAAGATAAATGAGTACAAGCTATTTTTAATATAGATCTTTTTATTTTTCTTTGCATTTCTGGCAGATTTTTTTTTCTACCTGAAAGCCTCTACTGAAATGTTTTCTATATAAAGAATACAATTTACAGTCAGTATAAAATTACCTTTTGTTTTCCACTCCACCCTCTATTCTTCTCTTAAAATGTAGCCTATTTCAAATTTTAATGTACTTGTACACTTTTTGCCAAACAATTGTAGAAAAGTGAATATACTTCATATTCATTTTGGGCCTTGTTCATCATTGTACAGAAAGAATCAGATTAAAATTCTAGAAAAGCAGCACTTAAGGACTATAAAAATCATCCTGTTGTTCTACTAAATGTATGATGACATTCTGATAGTTGGAGGTTGTAAAGTATGTTCAGTTTTGCTGGGAATTTCCTATATATTTAAATAAGAATCTTTGTATACCTGATTGTCCAGAGAAATATGGATTTATACACCACATTCTACAGGTAATGCTTATTTACTTGAGCGGAAAACCCAATGTTAAAACATATAGCAGTGAATACCCCATGTGAAGAATCAGATACTTTTTTTAAAACACATGAATAATAAAAATTTGCAGGTCAATAAAAATAATACTATATAATTTTCTGTAAATAAATATTTTGTGTTTATGCTCATATTTATATAAATATAGCAAAAATTTAGAAAGAGAAATGAATTGTTTTTATTTTTGAGTAAACTGACATAAAGAATAGAAATGAATCATATTTATCTTATGATGAAGTATGTCAACCTGAGTTATTTAAATCTATTTAAATAGATTAAATATGCTGCTGTGTAACAGTTTTTTGAAATTTTAAATAATAAATATATAAAATATTTAATACCTATTCATAGTTATTTGTGTGTTTCATATTAATTATGATTACCATGATGTTCCTGGTTATTCTTTAGTAATAGAAAGACCTAATGTCTAAAAAGTGATTTTTAAAACCAAAAGTATGTCTCTTTGCCATTCTATTTATCTATTATATATTGTCCAGATGACAGAATAGCTTGGGACTGGAGAAAATACAGTTCTCCAGGTAGAGGGAAAGAGAAGCAAACCACATTATGGTTTTTTAAAACTTCTGACAAGAAGTGACATGCATCGTTTATGCTCATATTTTATTAGCTGCAGCATGTTTCATATTTTTCCACATCTGAGTTAAACAGAGCAGAAATGAATGAGCTTCCTTTGGGACAGGGATTGCAGATAGAGATGTTGAATTGAACCCTTTTCACTCTTTATTGCTTCTTTACCCTTTGAAATTAAATGGCTACTCCTGAAGGCAATGTAATATAGGTTAGCCTTGACTAATCCACTACTTTGTTTCTAGTAAGTAAAAGTGAGTGACTTAATAGATGGGTTCGGTTTAATCTAAACTTAATGTATGTGTTTATGTATATAATTATACACAATCTGTATGTAATCTATATTACAAATCCATATATTATATGCATATGTTTGTACACTATTATACGATACATATAAAATTTCTACTTACCTAAAATTTATCAAGAAAAATTATTCTTTAAATGTATTGATATTTTGGTATTATTTAAAATGTGTATTTTCAGTTGTTAAGATCAGAATGCAGTTAAGAGCTAATCTATCACTTAATTACATCTTGAATATTGTGCGGTGAGGACAGAAGTAAGCAATATATTCTTACCTTGAGTAAAGCATATCAAAATTATGGATGTATTGTAATATTGTTCTCTCATTTAACAATTATCCTTCATGGACAATTTTTATTCCTCTCAATATATTAGACAATGTGTTGAGCTTTAAAATGTAATGTTTCAAACATTCAAAGGACTATTTTATAACCTATCCTTATACTTACAGGGCACTGAGGCATGAAAAATTCTCTGAAATTTTCTGCAGTACATCTTTGGTAATAGCGGTGGATGCATGGTAAAAACATTCATTACTAAATAGAAAACTGTAGTTTAGCAATTTCTATACACTATTGATAAATTAATTACTTTTCCCAAGTTTGCTATATGAAAGTTTTTTTTTTATTAAAGTTAAGGTTAAAATTATGAGTTTCATTTTATTTCCTCCTGCAAAATAAAGTGGTTTTCATATCCAAGGAAATTTTCAGCACCTAGAGACACAGAAATGTGGAGGGATATATTTAGAATTTACTTTTAAATTACTAACACATAATAAATGGCACAGTAAAATAGGGAAAATTTGTATTGTTATGTAAAAAACATTCATGTGAAAACACAGAAAAGCATATTCTCATAAGTTATAGCAAACAGGTTAGCAACACTTTTTTAGAGGGCAATAATCAGGATGGAAATTGATAGGAGGAGGCAACCTGTACTATTTTATGTATTGTCAAATGGTGGTGAACTATGAAAGTTGATAGTTAATACTAAGTTCATCTCTAACTGAATAAAACTATGCATTTAACTGAGGAGTTCAATGGATATATATGCTACAGGTAAACTTGATATTGAGGTAAGATGACCAGATGACTAAGATGCTTCAAGACATTCAAGCATTTGTTAAACATTTATGTTCAACAACTACCTACAAGTGTGAGAATTTGACCTAGGAATACAATAGTGATCATACAAATAAGTGAGCAGTCTTCATGGAATCTGCTTGTTTGTCAGTTGACTCTTATACAAAACTATAGCTCCTACAATTCTATTTGTAGTGAGACGTAACCATCTTTGTTTTCAAATATAATCCCAAGTAAAGGAATAATGGAGGAATATTATTATTATTATTATTATTATATTATTATTATTACTATTATTTTGCTAGCTATTACAAGATTGAAGAATTGAGAAACCTGGATTTAAAATATCAATCTCATGATATTTATTACATTTGTGATAGGAATATACATTGATACAGCTACTTTGGAAAATAATTTGACACTTTCTCATAAAGTTAGATATTAATTTAACATATCATTCAGCAATTCCACTCATTTTTGTCTGCCCAAGAGGAATGAAAATTTATATCCAAAGAATTATAAATGAAAATTCATAGTAGCATTATTCATAATACCCCAAATTTGAAACAAATCAAATGGAGAATAAACAAATAAAATATGAAATATTCATGCAACTCACTATTCAACAATGAAAGGGAAGAAACTGTAGATACTTTCTATGAAAAAGATGAAGCTCGAGACATCATGCTAAATGAAAGAAGTCAGGTACAAAAGTTTTCATGTAACGTTATTCCATTTATTTAATATGTTCAAAAAAGTTAAATCTATACAAATAAACTATAAGGAAAAGTAGATTAGTGATTTCCAGGACTTAAGATAGGAATTAACATTGATTTCAATAAATCAGAGGAATATTTTGAGTTAGTGATGATGATGCTCATGGCATTTTCCCACTTAAAATGGATGAATTTTATAGTGTGTATGGTATACCTGATACCTTCATAAATATGTATATAAAAGGAAATTGGAAAGAACTGACAAAACACTGATGAAATAAATTATAGAAAATAGAAACATGGAAAAAGACATGCTATGTCAATGGACTGAAAGACAATATTATATAAAGGTCTATTATACTATCCAAAGTAATCTGCAGATTCAACACAATTACTATAATTACTTCTAGGCTTTTTGTAAAGAAATAGTAAAACTCATACAGAACCACCGATGACTCCAAAATAACCAAGCCAGCCTTGAGAAAAAGAACAAAGCTGGAAGCATCACATTTCCTTATATGAAAATGTAATACAAAACTATAGTAATTGTAACAGTATAGATATGACATAAATATAGACATATGAACCAATGTAATAAAATTGAGAGCCAAAAAAAACCACACATATATGATCAACTGATTTTCAGCAAGGAATCAAGAATACACTGTGGGGAAAAGATCTCTTCAATAAATTGTGTTGGAAAGAATGGATATTGAAGAGAATAATTCGACTCATGTTTTGCACATAAACAAAAATCAATTCAAAGTGGATTAAACATTTAATTTTAGGATCTAAATCTTGGCATGCCCTGGTGGTGTAGTGGTTTGCTCCATTGCCTCTGGTCAAGCACAATCCACATACATCTCAAGGATCTGTTTTCACATCCTGGGGCTACAGGGAGCAACCATGATGAACAACTAAATACAATAAAATATGTCTTACCCCTTTCTTCCTGCCTGCCCGCCTACTCATCTTCATTGCTGCCTGTACCTTTCCTTTAAAAATAAATCTAAATCTCTAAAATTCCTAGAAGAAAAACACTGAGGAAAAGCTTCAGGATATTTTTCTTCACGCTAATTTCATAAATGACTCCCAAAATACAGGCAATGCAAACATAAACAACTAGATGATGTCAAACTAACAAGCATCTGTATAGCAAAATAAACATTTAATGAGTAAAAATGCAATTTATGAAATGGTAGCATACATAATTTTGATAGCTGCAATGGAAAAATGAAGGGAAATAAACATACACATAAACATAATAATATCAGTTCACATCACTACCATAAATTTACTGGGTGCAAAATGAAGAATTTAAGGACTGAGTCACATCTTACCTTTAAGGAGACATTTGCTTCAAATGTCAGAATACCCTGATCAGATGGGATTTTATACGTGCAGCCATATCATCATAACAGAAGAGTAAACTTTCAGAAATTTTTTTGAAGGCAAAATTTAAAAAAGTTAACTGTGTTTCAGGACCTTTTGAAAACACTTCCAATATCAGAGAAAAAGAAAATCATTAAAATTCCTCTATCTTTGCTTACTTTTCTTCATCTTTATCACTATTGTTTAAACATTTTTAAACCGAATCATATATAGAAATCTTCATGGCACAGTTTACACGAAGTAAGTTCCCCAAATCTGACTCTTGCCTTAAGAGAAGTAAATCAGAGATGAGTGCCGACTGGCATTTTGGTGGTTTTCTGTAAGTGGAATCTGTCACTGTGATACCAGAAAAGTAGGAAGATAGAAAAGACAAACAGGGATTTAGGAAGGAGTCAAGGGAAACCAAAAAACCTAGGAAGTAAGAAAATATGTCCTGTTAAGCAGACACTAGTTTTTGGAATTAGGTACTCATCAGAGAATAGTGTAGGTAGACCTCTGAGCAAGGAAAAATTAATGGATTAAGCGAAAAGGAAACTGGCTCTGAAGGAAAACAGCTCCCGAGAGAGATGGTCAAGCTCTGAGAAAAGACACAACTAAAGGAGCTGGAGGCAGTTTGGAGCTGATCCCAAATCTGCTGCTACTCATCTGTGCAAATCTATATAGTTCATTACAGAATTATGAGAAATAGAGAAGCAGAGAACTCATGAGGTATTTCATGGAGTTAATGGATTGATATTTAAATTTCTCAGGTTAGACCTTTGAAGAGATGATAATTATAGTCTGCCTAATTTGCTTCAACAGTACTATACATAGATAAGTAAAAAAGAAAATATCCATTATTTTAAAGTTGATGTGAAAAATCTGTGGATATGAACTAGTTTATCATCTACCTAAGCAAAAAGTCTTACCACATATTTTTCCCTAAATAAGATTATTTATAAAAAACTGAACTAACGACTATAAATTATCATCTTCCTTACAAAGGTGCAATTATTTGTAAAATATTCCTGCAACTGGCTAGGGAACAATGAAATAATGCATTAACATTTGTCAAACACAAAAATTAAAAGCAATTATCTCTCATTTCATATAATCTCAAAAATTACATATAATTTTATAAGTATATAGCACAAAGGAGTTTTATAAAATAATAGTACATGCAAATATGTGATTTTTAAGTTTAAAGAATTGTGAATACAAGAAAAAATGTACAGGAAAAGGAAATAGAAGCTTTTTAAAATGTCAAAGACTGAAATATAGATAATAAAAAGTAGTAGAACTGTGTTTCCTAATCTTTTTTTTTTTTGTAATAAAAAAGACTTTGGAAAGTCAAAGACTTCCATGGTTACATGAGCTTGGCAATTATTCAGCTAAAGCAAATTAATAACCTTTGCTGAATAATTTCTTAGATGCTTTAATAAACAAGCTAGGAATGTATATGGCCAAAAATAGACTAATTAGAATACCTCTTACTTATTTAGCTATTAATCACTAATTTATTTATTAAACAAATGCCTATTAATATCTTTGTTATTGGATAACAGTTTTCCCTGGAATCACAATTTGAAAACACTGTGAAAAGTATGAATTTCCACATATAATAATCATTAATTATTTTTTGAAATGAAACAATGTAGCTATGTGTGATATTTCTGTCTTGAACAAAAATGGGGATTCAATTACAGTGATCAATTTTATTTAACATAATCAGTTTAGAATTTGATTCCTGGTGATATTTAAGTCTTGGTTTTCCGAACTGATTGCTTCTAAAGAAATAGTTTAATTTATTATTCTTTACAGTCAGTGTGCTTGATCAATGCATGACTTAAAAAGTCACTTCATGAAACTAAACAAAAGAAAAAAAAGGAAGAGTTATCAAAGAGAAGCAATAAGGAAGAAATTGGCATATCTGTGCCAGCAGTTCCAGATAGGAGAGGCTTCGACTGACCTTTCTACCATCATAACCACGAAGAGGAACCTCTCCTTCTCCAAGACTGACCAGGTGATGTTCACTGATTTGTTCTGGAACCAAGGAATCCTGAATAGGCCAAGAATGTTATACTCTATTGGACAGTCCAACTCTATAGGAATCCACTACCCTATGGGGAAAGACAGTTGATGACTATGTTTGACCCTTTATTCAAAAGAATATTAAAGTTCTGGTTGAAAATGAGTTTTTTTAGACCAATTTACAGAAGTGGAAGAAGTCATTGAATAACAATGACAAGAACACAGAGAAGCAGAAGATCGATGACCTATTCCAGAAGTCCTTTCAGGAAGACTGAAGATATATGGAGCTTCTGGAGGCAGTGAATCCTTTGGCCCAGGAAATGATTCAAGAGCATCTGTAATTGGTTCTCAAGGCATGGCAGAGTGGTTGAAGGAAAGCACATTGACAGGCATTTCATTGAATAAAAGGATATTTGAATTTTGGGGATAACTGTTACAGCTTTCTCTGTGCCCTGTAAGAGTAGGGAAAAACATTTAAAACTCAGAGAACTCATCAGGAAAAAAATAAGTAATTTTTCAAAGGCCTCGTACTTCCAATCCAGAGGGAATAGCAAACAAAAAAAAAGTTGTAAAGCTACAGAATGAGCCTGGGTAATGTGGAACTAGAGAGAAATATGTATGCAATAGTCATAGGAAATGTGAAAGATGAGATGACACATACAATAGGTCAATTTTCAGTGTGTCCACATGCATGCCTTTGATGATGCTTCCTGCTGTGCCTGCACTAACTCATCTTTCTTATTCACTGGTAGAGCTCTAGTCATCAAGTATCAACTTCTCCGCAAAACCCCGTGTTACTCCAGTGTCTGTAGCTTTGAGATACCTTGTGTACCAGTAAATATTACTAATGTTATCACTCAAGTATTAATAAAAAATGAATAATATTGTAGAGTAATTATTTTCTACCCTAGCACATAGCTAGAATAAAGTGATTGACATGTTTATTCAGTATTAAATATAAATATGGATGCAAATAAATTATATAGAGAGAAAATGACACTGTATAACTCAAAATTTTTTTTCCTGAAATTTCTTTCATTAGTTTATAATAGATCAATGTGATTATTGCATATATTTCATAGAACAGAACAGGGGTTTGCTAACTTTTTCTGTGAAAGGACAATAGTGAGTTGCCTGAACATCCAGGTGCTTGAGAACAGTGGGGAGGGAAGACCCAACCCTCCCTCCTCCCCAGATCTTTAAAGAAGCACACAGAGCTGAAGGCAATTTTACTCCCTGGCATGGCACTGAGAAGAACAAGAACCGGACCCATCACCCAAAGAAGCTATAATAACTGCACAGGAGTGTACAGGAGAACTGTATGGTAGCCCCATTCTACCTCCTGCCACCTGCACTGGAGAGCTGCACTGAGTGAATATTATGTCCCCACCTGGGAATCAAGGGAGCTCTCAGGGCAGACTTTGAACTTGCTCCCTGACTATGAAACTGCAGAGACTAGAAGTAGGCTCTCATCAGAGGACTACCGTGACTCATTCAGCTAGTCAAAAGGGTCCCCGAGTGGAGGCTACAGGAGCCGTAAGGAAAGACAAACAACTTATCTAGGAAAGCAGGGGCCAGGTGGGACACCACTGTCTGTTTGAGAAGCAGTGACCCAGATCCTGACTCCTTGATTTATTTTATAGGGCTAGGTTGCAATGAGATAATGAGAATGTAGCAAGCAAAGAAAGAATGTAGGCATTTGCTTGTTTTACTGTTGTCAGGAACAGCCGAACATTTGAAGATATAGCACTGATTTGTGAGAACTTCTGTTTCAGGATATCTTGCAGAAGCAGGAAGAAAGCAGTTTGCTCCCGACAGAGGACATTTCAAAATGTGTGCTTACTAGAGCACAGGGGGCCTGCCTGGCTTCATCTAGGTACTGGAGAACACTGGGGAGGGTGACCTATCCCCCCACACCCCCAGTCTTGAAAGAATCACAAAGAGGTCAAAGGCAATTTAGTCCTGGTAGAGTTGCTGAGGGGAGCAAGAACCTGCCCCATTGCCCAAATAAGCTGCAGCATCTCTGCAAGGGAGTGCACAGACAACCTACCAGGGAGCCCCATCCCCTGTGCTAGAGAGCTGTGAGCTCCACAGAATTCACAGGGTCTGCTTGTAAAATTAGTCCCTGGATTATAGAGCTTCTATTAGTGGCATGCAAGAGAAGCATGCCCCCCACCACGCTACCACAGAAGCCAGTGAACACTAATGAAACAGTACTTGTGGCCCACCACAAAAGAGTATTCTAGAAGAGGAACAGACCCTACCCACCATGGAAGCCAAATGACTGGCATTGGCCACACCAGCATCACACCCCAGGAAGAAATTTAATGTAAAAGAAAATCACAGTGCTAAAGCTAATATAGAGAAGAAAGCCATGTCAAAATCTGTTACCCTAAAACGCTCTAATGGCTCAAACAAAGGAAACTGCCAGGACCTATCCACAGAAGGGTTTGAAGATAAAAATGGAAAGCTCCAAAAACAGACTCAGATTTGCAGAACAAATTTCAGAAATTGAAGACAAGATTAGAGAGGCAAGGATGAGGAGAAAGAAATACAACTGAGGAAAAATGAAGAAGCTCTATAAGAAATATCAGACACCATTAGAAGAATAAAGAAAGAAGAAAGAGAAGAAGAAAAAGAAAGAATGAAATTGAAAACCAAAGGACCATCCAAAAGATCAATCAAATCAAGCCCATTCTTTGAAAAAATAAACAAAATTGATAGACCTCAAGCTAGACTCACAAGGAAAAAGAGAGAAAGCCCTAGTCACAAGGATCAGAAATGAAAGATGTGAGAGTACAACTGAAAACACAGAGATACAATGGATCATGAGAGACTATTTTCAGTAATTATATGCCAACAAATTCATGAATCATGAAGAAATAGATTCTTAGAATCCTGTAACTTTCCAAAACTGAAACTGAACAGACCAATCAGAAGCAGAGAAATTGAAGCAGTAATCAAAGATCTCACAAAAAAAAACAAGCTCCCAAGTTCAGGTGACTTCACTAGTCAATTTGACAAAACATTCAAATTCTTAATCTCTTCTACAATTCTTAATCTCTTCCACAAAAATCAAAGAAAAGGGAAAATTCCCAATTATAGTCTATAAGGCCTATATTACCCTGATCCCCAAACCAAAGACAGAATCAAAAAAGAAAACTATAGACCAATATCACTGACGAATATAGATGCAAAAATTCTTATCAAAATCCTGACAAACAAAAGTTAACTCAAAATGGATCAAAGACCTGGACATAAGACCCTGGACATAAAAACTTATAAGAAAATTTTAAGGAAAATGCTCCATGACCTCAAACTCAAAGAGACTTATTTTGGAGGAAAGCAATGCTACAGCAAAAGTAACCAAAGTAAAACTAAATAACTGGGACTGTACCAAACTAAAAAGCTTCTGCACAGTGAACAAAACCACCACTAGAATAAAAGGTCAACCCACTGAATTCAAGAAATAGTCACACAACAGTCAGATAAGATCTTAACCTCTAAAACGTACAAAGACTTCTATCTGAACAAAAAAAGTAACCCACTCGAAAAATGATCAGAAGTGTTGAACAGATACCTATCCAAAGAAGACACAAGATGACCTATAGAAATGTTCTACATCACTCATCCTCAGAGAAATGCAAATAAAAACCACACTGAGATATCACCTCACACCAGTGAGAATGACCTATATTCAAAAGTCTAGAAATAACAAGTATTGGAGGAGGTGTATAGAAAAAGAAACCTTCACGATTGGTGGAAATGTAAATTAATGTAATCTCTTTGAAAAACAGCATGGCAATTCCTCAAAAAAAAAAAAAAAAAAAAAAAAAGATGGAGCTACTACTGATCCAGCAATCCTACTCAGGCATAAACTCAAAGAATGCAAAATCTTGAATAAAAAAAAAAAATTGTACCCCTATGCTTATAACATACTTCACCATATCCAAGACATAGAAACCACCTATGTACTCAGGATAAAGAAGCTGTGGTACATATACTCAATAGAATCCTATGCAGCTACTAAAAAAAAAAAGTTGTCTCTTTGCAAAAATCTGGATGAAATTACAGGAGGTCATTTTAAGCAAAATAAGTCAACAAGAAAAAGAAGAATATAGGATGATTTCACTCATATATGTAATATAATGACATTTAAAAATATAAACAGATAAACCCCAGTAAAAATTCATGGAACATAAGATAAAGGCTGCAGTGGGGCATGAGGGTGAAGGAAAGTAAGAGGGAACAAGGTGGTGGTAAAAACTCTAGAACTCTGGTGGTGGGTGAGGTGATAAGTGCACATAGAATGAGAAGTGAGTGCAATATCTTAAAATGAGTATGATTTGTAAACAAAAGAAATAATTATAAAAACTTACATTAAAAATAAATAGATATAAAAATGTCGGCAATAACTATTTTAAGATTGGCAACCATATGGTCTTGGTCATAATTATTAAACTCTGCTAGCTATTGTAATGCAAAAGAAAGCATAGAAAATATGTGAACAAAATGAACATAGCACTGTATTTCAATGAAAGTTTATTTTAAAAAATAGTGCAGATCACATTCGATCCTCAGGCTATAGTTTCTTGACAGCTGAATTTGAAGTAAATTTTACAATATTTTTCTTAGTAAGTTTCATTTTTTTGCATGGGTTGTGATTATTTAAAATGTCACTGGTTATATGAAAATATTATAAAGTTAGTTAAAACAATAAGAAATTAATAATTGGTTGTATTACAAAAACAATAGAGAAAATTAACAAAATTAAAAATTAGATATCTGAAAAAAGAATATGATTGAGAAACTCCAAAAAGTAGTGGAGAAAAAGAAGAAAAAAAGAAATGATAATATCAAAAATGAAATAGGATATATCATTATAGGTTCTATAGACATTGAAGAGACAATAGAGGAATACCCAGTATTTATACTAATAATAATTAAGTGGAATGGAAAAATATTTTCAAAAAACATAGATTAACAATGAATAATACAAACTGTAATGTAAAAGTTGAATAGCTTTAACAATTATATCTCTTACAAAAGATTGAATAACTAAACTAAAAAAATTTACACAGTAAATTACAGGTGTTTTATTAGTGAAATACTTACGGAAGAAATAACGTAAAACTTAAAGAATCAAACCCTTCTCAATGAATTTTTAAATAAATAATATTTTAATAGCTCTCCCTTAGTAAAGACTATGAATTTCCATTTTTCTCTAATGACTGCTTCTCACACACAGACTGCTTCTGCATACATATGAGGGTTAGGGGTTTTGGGTGTGTCCAGGTTACCTGGAGAAAAAAAGGCGCAGTTATCTAGGAGTATGTCCCAGATGCAGATTGCTGAACTGAGATTCCCCATGGGATCTCTTTCAGGTTTTGCCAGTTAGTTTATTATTCATATATCTGCATACTGCCCTGCAGATTCTAAGCTATTTTGTCCACACATCAAAAATCTTTATCAAAATTCCAACAGGGGAGTTTTTAATAGAAATTAAGAGGTTCCTTCTAAAATGTGTGTGAAAATTCAGACTATAGTAAAAGCAAGTTTCCAAAAGAGAAAAATGTAGAAGACTTATATTACTTTATTTTAAAACAATATAAAGCAGTGTTAATCAGATTGCATGGAACTGGTATAAACAGAAATGTTTCAATAGAAAAAATGGCCAAGCACATAGTAAATTCTCAATTAATTTTGCTCATAGAATAAGGAAGAAATAATTTCTTTCTAGTCTTTTTTCTTTTTTCTTCAAATATCTTTCAGGATATTTTTTGGCAAACTATATAGTAACTTACCTGGTAAAAGAGGACTATATTTCATAGAGGCACAGCTCATCCAAATGGAAATGCAGAGGTATTCATCTTGGTCTTGTACCCAAATTCAGAAAAATGTTTCAATATTTCATTTATTAGCTATATATTTATCATAGTTTGGGGGATTTCATTTATCAAGTTAACCAACACACTTTCTATTCCTATATCACTAAGACCTTTTATAATCAATAAATATTGCATTTTTTCAAATGTTTTTTTCTGCATCTAGAAAGATAGTAAGTTCTGTTCCTTTAGCTGCACAAATGTTAAATTTCTTTCAATAATTTTCTCATGTTAGACCAAATTTTAATTTCTAGGAGACAAAAAGAAACTTGGTAATACTTTATCATTTTTATATACTGCTGAATTTTACTTTTTATTATTTTGTCTATATTTTTTATATCTACACTCATTTTATCTCAAAGATTGAGGTCACCCTGTATTTTTTTTTCTCATGCAATCTTTTGTATGTGTGTGTGTGTCAAATTTATGTTTACCCAATAGTTTTCCCTTATTTTCTATTCTCTGGAGAATTTCCTTTGATGTTAGAATCATTTAGTAGAATATTCTGTAAATGTTAGCCAAACCAGAACTATATTAGGGATTTTGGGGGGGAAAAATTTTACTATTAATTTAATAAATATAATATTCATATTTTCCATTTCTTATTGTTATCTAAATTTAAAATATGTGGCATATACATTTCCATAATACAAAGAAATCTTAAAAATATCATAAACTATATTTCTAGTGACATTGAGATAGTCAGTTTTAGTAATATAAATGATTAATAATGCCCTCTAATTAAATAATATAAATTAAATGTATAGATAAGGAACTGTAAATATGTGGAACTGCTTAACCAGTCATGTAAGTTGTAATATACATATTTTTCACCAAATTGTTCTCATGTATTCTAATTTATTTATTGGTTTTTGAAATTCTAGTGTGATCTTTTGTTTAATGGGGCTGTTACTAACTAAATTATCCCCTTTTGATATCCATTAAACTGGTAGTCATTAGATCATTTACAATCTCCATAGCAGGAATTTCTCCTCACATCATCAGGGAAGTGACAGCATTCCATTCAGTAACAGTAGACTGCTTACATAAGAGAGCTATGGTAACGATACTCCACATCTCTGTAATTAACTTGGTATATTGTTTTCTTAGTACAGCTGTAACAATGTGTCATCATTTGGATGGTTTAAGACAACAGAAATATATTGTTTCATAGTTCTGGAAGAGAAAATTCCAAAATTATGGGATGGCAGGGTCATGCTTGCACTGAAACTTGTAGGACAATCCTTACATGCCTCTTCCTAGTATCTGCTGTTTTTCTCACATTCTTTGACATTTCTTGACTTGCACCGGTGTTAACGCTCATCTCTACTTTCACTTGGTATTTTTCTGTCTCTGTATCCTCACATGGACATCTTACAAGGACACCATTCACATTGGTATCCACTCTACTCCAATGTGACCTCATCTTAACCAATTACATCTGCAATAACTCAATATTTGAATTTCAGTACAGTGAGTGAGTGTGTGTGTGTGTGTGTGTTCGTGTGTGTGTGTGTTCAATTCAACCCATAATAAATTAGTTTTTTTGGAATGTGTTACTGAAGTCTAATTTTTCAGCTAGTTGAGACACTCCATGCTATGGTCTAGGTATAGTTCCACTGGCCGCTCGCTTATACCTTGCATTCTGATAGTCAAATTTTTATTTCTTTGATGGCATTTTTGTCTATTTTCACTTCTGGGTACTTTTTGAGATTTTTCTTTAATCTTACACTTTTGCAGTTTTACCATATACTTTAGTATAGAACTTTTCTTGTTCTTGCCTGAGATTCACTGAGTTTCATGAATTATAATTAATTTTTGATAGGTTTTGTATTTTTCTCTTTTCTGGAATTTTTATTATAGGCATATGTCAGGTATTCAAGCTCTCCTTTCTCTATATTCCTTTCTTCTCAAAATAGTTTTAATTATATGTCTGTCCCTCTTTCCACATTCTAGATAATTTATTTTGATCAATTCTCTAGTTCCTTGATTTTCTCTTCAGCATTTTCTGAATATTATATCATTAAATAAAGCTTTAAAATTTTGATTACAGTTTACATCTTCATACTTTTGATTATATCTTAATTTTTCCCCTGAAAGTATGATTATTTTTGGTGTTTCCAAATTCCTGGAAATTCAAGTTCAGGAACTTGCATTTTATTTCTTAAAACTGTACTGAACATGATTATGTTATGGTTACTTTTTTATTCTAATTTCTAAGATACCACAATTTTTGCTGGACTATTTGCCATTTCTGTAGTTTGCTGTCTCTCACTCATATGCTTTGGTAATAACATTTTTTTTTTTTCATTTTAAATTTTTTGCTGCCCTTATAACAATATTTATGGAAATACATTTAGGTATAGATTAAGGTTTTATTTAGCATAAGCTTTTATTCCTTCAGTGAAGAACAGGATCACCTGTTTAGAAAGTTATAGGTTAAAATTGTGCTTGAGGTTTTAGAATCCAGTTAATGATTATTTGAGTGGCAAATACTTGTGAGAAGTGGCTAGGATTTACAATTTTATAGTATCCCCTCTCCCCTGATTTTCTTAGCACTGAGGGAGTTTTCCTTGCAGTCATTTTGGTATGGACATATGAAGTGTCTGCTGATCACCTTTAGAGTGAGTATACAGACTTTATCTATTCCCTGTAGAAGCAGCTTTGGTATGTCTCTTTTAATCTGATGCTACATTCTTAAAAACTCTCTGGTTAAAGAAATTTGATGTTCTCCTTATTTCCTAGACTCTGAATTTGCCTGAAATATTGGCACTATTATTTCTTGCTATTTTTTCTCTTTTGATGCTTTAAGAAGCTTTTAGAATATATGTAAGTAGCATTATTAGTTATCTTAAGATAAAAGATTATTCTAAATACTCTCCTAGTCTTATTATTAAACCTATGGTTTTTGCTTGTTTTATTTTACTTTTTATTAGCTAACTAACAAGTTTCTCTGAAACAAAGAAGT
Source organism: Solenodon paradoxus (assembly GCA_004363575.1). Classification (NCBI taxonomy): domain Eukaryota; kingdom Metazoa; phylum Chordata; class Mammalia; order Eulipotyphla; family Solenodontidae; genus Solenodon; species Solenodon paradoxus. The sequence goes on from RJWH01000027.1 coordinate 1,231,177, forward strand.
AGAAATATAACAAACCATAAACATTGATATCAGTAGTCATATTTAGCCATTTAGTTTTAAATAGTTATACATGACACCAAATTTGACATGATAGTGACTAGATGACATGTTTCAATTATATAATTTTGTAACAAATTATTTACATTAAATATAATGTAAAGATATTTTAAGAAAATCATTAATACATTTAGTTAGCAACAGAGCTAAAATTAAAAATGTCCTGAACTTTTATTTAGATAACTTTTAATTATACATTATAAAGATATTTTAGCTATATTAATCATTCATTAAAATGTGAAGAATATTGGTATCTCTAAAGAATGGAAGATGTTTAAATGGGAAAGAGTTAGACTATGGAAGAGCCTAATTTAATGAAAATAGTGGTTCCTTCGAAATAATTTTAGTATCAGAGTCATTACACATTTAATATATTTAAGGAGTTATAAAAAGTGTCTGTGAATTCATTCAACCAATCATTCACCTATTCTTCATTTGCATTTCTCACTCATTAAGCACTTTTATGTGTATTTCAGGATATTTTTTCTCACCAACCCCTTTCTCCCTCTCCTACTGTGTCAATCTTAAACACTGGTGTTCCTACTTTATTTTATAGAAATACAATCAACATCCAATAATAACTAGCTATTATTACTTTCATTTTTATTGTGTTGAAGAAATTCACTAAGTATTTTATATGCACTATTTTATTTAAAACTGAAAGGAGTTCTGAGAGTTAACTAAGTTTTGAAGTGAGGAAAACTATTCAAACAATAAACACAAAGTTAATGAACTTTAGACATTGAGTTCTACTGTTACTTCAAAGATACTCTGCTCCCTCCACAGTAATGAACAAAGTAAAGTGACTTTATCATCTCATGCCAATAAATACTACCCCCATACATATTCACAGGCACTTGTTTTCTCATGTTATCCTTTGAAACCACCAATCAGCATTCAGTGATTCAGTTTTAAAGTGCTATCATCTTCAGAGAAACATTAGGCAAGAGTCACAAGGGTAACAAAAGGAATTTCAATCTTTACATATAACTTCTAAAAATATTGTTGGAACTCTTAAGTCATGTATTTTTTGAAGGTACTATATTTTTTTCCAAATTCTCTTAGACGTTTGCCACTGTACTTACTTGCAGTTCATTATATAGATGAGCATAATTTCACTTGACATTTCCACATGCACGATCTTTACTTTCTGTTTTTTTTCAAAATATGAACTAGAAACTCAACGTTAGCCAGCTATAGAGGGAATCTCCATGGGAGAGGAAATAGGCTGGTAATAAATGCACATTTGTGTGTGTGTGTGTGTTGTGTTGAGTATGGTGTGATATATGACAAATTTTGGATGCTCTGATGCCTTATACAGATGAAATTCTAGAGACAAAATATGAAGAAAAATGAACTTGGAGTTGCTGTGGGCTGTTGTTTATTTTACAATGAAGTCATATGAATAAATGGAATAACTTACTCTAAAATACAATTGATTCTCTGAAAGAGGTGACCGTGGCAGTGGAAGATACATTTCTTTTCCTGAAGACCTAAAGTATGCCTCCCTCTGTATTTAAATTTGGTAAGCAGTTCCACACTTGGTATTGTTGATTCAGCAGATGAAAGATAAATATTTGAATGTCATTTAAATAATGTTTATTAACATACCTTAAAACATTTTGAGCATCGTATCTAGATATATTTTAAATACAATAAATTTTCCCTTCTTATAAGTTCCTGATATTGAACTGATTTTTGACAAGAAGCAAAGATAATTAAATGGAAAAATGGAGTCTTTTCAACAGATGTTCCTGAAACAAATGTATCTATGTCCAAAAAAATGAATTTTGGCACAGATTGTATATCTCAAAATGGCCTAAATATAGAATGAAAAGTAGCAAAACTCTTAGAAGAAAAAATAGGAGGAAGACTAGATGGCTTTGGATTTAGTGATGATTTTTTAATTTTTGACTGTAACATCAAAGCGAAATCCATGAAGGAACAAATGTACATGTTTTCACTAAAACTAAAAACTTCTGTTCTTCCAGAAGCATAGAAAAGAGATCATGAAAAGACAAATCAGTAACTAGAAGAAGTATTTGCAAAACACATATCTGATAAAAGACTAGTAAAGAAAACACACAGAATTCTTAAAATTCAACAATAATAAATGAAACAACCCAATTAAAAGTGGACACAATGTCTGAATAAACCTCACAAAAAGATATACAGATAGCATTTAAACATACAAAAAGAACTTCAACATCATATGTTATCAGAAAGTTACAAACTGAAACAAGGAGATAGCAATACACAGCTATTAGAATGACTAAAATCCAAAATACAGACAATATCTTATGTGGAAAAGGATATGGAGCAATAGGAATGATCACTTATTGTTTGTAAGAATGCAAAACACATAGCTACTTTGGAAAGCAGTTTGATACTTTATTATGAAACTAGACATACTTTTAATTTACGGTCTAATAGTTGTATACCTTCCTAGTTAGCAAAACGAGGTGAGGATTTATGTTCACACATAAATCTGAACAACATTTATAGCAGTTTTCTTTATCATTTCCCAAATTTTGAGATAACCAGGAGGTCCTTCAATATGTGAATGGGTAGACAAACTATAGTATCCATACAATAGAATATTATCAATAATAAAAATAAATAAATTATATGCCATGAAAAGACACAGAGAAAACCGAAATGCATTTTGCTAAGTGAAAGAAGCTAACCTGAAAAGAGGTTGCTTGATGTATAATTTAATTTAATTATATGATGTTATCTAAAAGGCAAAACTATGAAGACAGTAAAATGATTAGAGATGGCCAGAAAGAGAGTAAGCGTATAAGGAGTTAGACTATTAGGGATTTTTAGGTGAATGAAACTAGTCTGCATAAAATTGTTATGGAGTATACAGACTGTTATACATTTACAAAGGTCTTAGAATCAACAGAAAAAAGAATGAACCGTAATGAAAGTTATGAAATTTATTGAATAGTGCAATAATTGTGGTTCCTCAGTTAGAACAAATACGCCACACCAATGAATGGTGTTAATAATAAGGCATATCACGTAGGTGGTGGTGGAGGGAACATTGATGGGTTACATAGAAACTCTATTTTCTACTACATTTTATTGTAAATGAAGAGCTACTCTAAAATCTGTTATTTAAAAAGAAAAACAGTTTTGGTTTTTTAGTGCTTCAGAATAACATTCAGATTCTCTTCACTTTCCTTCTAGTTCTACATGCTCTGCTTCCTACCTCCTTTCTTATTCCTTTATCACCTTTTATTTCTACCAAATGTCCTTCTTTGTGTTAATCAAAAATTATGAATTATTTTCATTCAGGACTTTTACAATTGCTATTTTAGTGATGCTTTACAATACGTTTTCATGCCTTTTCTTCATTCATATGCCTTAAGTAGTTCTTTATCATTGAATCTAAAATTTGTTCTTCATAGCACTTCAGTAGGTGATGTTTTCTTATGTTCATTTATTGTGTTTTACCTACCATAAGAATAAGATTTGATAAAATTGCTTACCTCGTCTCTCCTGTTTACAACCGTCACTTTACTACTGTTTCACAGTCTAGAACAATAGTTTTTATGTAGTAATCATAAATTTGTTGAATAAATTGACACTTTGCATTTTATAGGTGAGACAACTTAAGAACCTGAATGGTTGGTGACATTAATATCTGCCATTTATAATGCAGAGGAATATCCTACTGTCTCTGATCAGTAGAAACAATAGAAATGAGAGGTAGAAACTCAATGATAGAAAGTGATGATAGAAATAATAGACTACAAGGCAATGCAAGCATAGGCTATTCATAACATCATTGCCCTAGATTTTAGGGAAATGGAAATTATTTTCATGAATCCTGCCTTAAAGTTTTTGTAAAGTGGGATGCAATAAAAATTAATCAATCAAAATGATATTCAATAATAAATATTAGGATAAAATACATAATTTTTTCTTAAAATTTTAGTTTAAATTGTACATTAATTTTTATTTACATAGATGACAAATCATAATAGAGTTCCTGTTGTTATGATCTTCAAGTACTAAATCACCACATCTTTTGTTCTTTGCAAAGACGGACCTTTTTCAGTAAGTTCCTAGGTCACCTCTAGCCTCTGATATCATCAGTTAAAATGTGTTTTAACAGGAGAAATTAATAGGAATGCTAAGAACTTTTTGGCCTGAAGATTGAATTGTTTAGAGCCATATATCAATCAACAAATATTTGAGACCTCATGTGGATAAAGATATTACACAATGGCCATATACAACAGAATGAGTGATTCATTTCTTTTTCAGTTTTATGCAAACTTAGGGGCATTTATTTAATGTTAGAATGAGATCACAAAAGTCAATGGAAACCATAAAATATATAATAAAAGGTTATTAGGTTAATACTTAACTTGGAGGGCTTTAAAACTTTTTGTCTCACTTTTTCTGTCTTTTATTTTAAACATTCAGAAATTCTCATTTTAAGTTTAAAATTAATATATTTTAGAGGATATTTAATCAAAATATTTTTTTCAAAAAATGAGCATTATGTAAATATAAAATATAAATTTAATTGATATAACCACTTATTACAAGGTGATATACAGGGATAAATTATCATCTGTTACTTAGATTATGTTAGAGTTCTAACTCTATTCTCCCAAATAATTAGATTATATTGAGATAATAAACATTTATTGATGAAATGAGTTGTCCATCACACATAGTAGCATAAAATTTTAGACTCTTTAAGACGTGTTATTGCTCTAAATCTTCACAATGACTTCTGAGTGCCACTGTCATTTCATTAACATTGCACATCATTCTATACTTCATTTAGGTAACTGCAGATCTTAATGAGATTTTAGTAGTAACAGTATGCACTATTGTAAAATTTGTGAGCTCACATGGAGAAATTAAACTGCAATGATTATTTTGAGTTGTAAACTTCTTGAGACAGCTCAAATAATTGGAGACAGCTCCCCATTGCTGACAAAGGCAATTTTATCTCATGTAGTTTCATGGATTTTTCAGGGTTCTCTTAACTTTTCTGCATAATCAATTGTCACATCAGTGCTGAGCCACAGTGCACTTGATGTCCAAGAATCACCTTTTAGCCTTATAAGTAGTGGTAGTCTCTTAATAAATAAATCCATTCTCCTTACCTGAACTGAAGCCCAAAGAAGCCTTGATCAATGATATACAGTTAAGAGGTTGCAGAAATAGGCCTAGAATTGGGATTTTCTGATTCATGTTGCCTGTGCGTTTTTGTTGTGTTTCAAATGAAAAGTAGCTAACCTGTAGCCATATTCTAGAAATTCACTGTCTAGAGCTCAAATAAATGAAAACAAAAAAATTTTTAAAGGAAATGTGCAGGCAAGAATGAAGGCAAGTAGGCAGACAGGAAGAAAGAGGAGGACAACCACCTTCTCAGAAGGAATTATAATGTTAAAACATAGCAGAATGTTAGTCAAACATTTTGTTTAAAATGTTTACACTTCACAGAATTGGTTGCTAATTATAATCATACAATAAAGTTCTGCTTTCATTAAATTTGACACTTTTTTTTCTAAAACCCTGTAATTCTAGAGAAATATTTCTAGTGTTCTTGAAATACCAGGCTGCCTGGGAAGAATGAAAATTTGGAGACTTGGATTGTTCTTTGATTTGGTAGAGTTCAAACTTCCACACTCTGACTTTCACAGCACCTCCCAGAAAGCATCATTTAACAACTCTGTGGTCACAATGGAATAAAAGTCAGTGCCACAGACAGTAATACAAGTTTGGTTGATCTTTGTAGATGAGGTGATGTATTGGTCAATGTTATGCTTTTGTGTCAGTTTTTCCATCACCAATTTACTGAAAAACCTCCTCTTTCTCTCACTGAATTATCTTGGTATCCTTGTCAAAAACCAATTTACCATAAATGCAAGGTTTATTTCTAGATTCTTATTACAGTTCTATTTATCTACAAACCTTATGCCAGTCCCACACTGTCTTGAATACTTTGCATTGCAGAAATTTGTGAATCATCCAACTTTGTTCATATTTTTCAAGGTTGTTTCGATAATTCTATATTTCTCACATTTTCAAATGAATTTTAGAATGAAATTAATAATTTCTGTAAAAGATCCAGACTTTTGTTGTTTTAAGGATTGTGTTGAATCTGTAGTTCAATTTTGGGAGTATTCCCATGTAAGCAATATTGTATTTTCATTCATAAACATGGTATGCGTTTCCATTTATTTGAATCTTTTTTAAGTTCTTTCAAGAATATTTTTGAGTATTCATTGTTCAAATTCTGTACCAAATTTTAATTTATTCTTAATGTATTTTGCTCTTTTTGATATTAATGTACACAAAATAGCTTTTTTCATTTATTTTTGTCATATTCATTGTTAGTATATTGAAATACAACTGATTTTTCTATGTTGATTTTGTATTTTGAAGCCTTTAAGAACAAAAGTACAATGAATGTGATCAACTCTGATGCAATTAAAATTTTTCTTAGAACCAAAATATTTTGTTGTGAAAGCATGTAGAATGTGTCTTATTACACACATGGGTAGGTTGAATAATACGAAAAGGATAGCAGGATGTTTGCATTTTTATAACTGACAGAGACCAGGAAGCTTTCTTCTGCAAGATTCTAGGTAGTCCTTAAGGGATATAAAGTCATATATTGTTTTTTACATAAAGTCTTTCAAGTTCATTGCAGAGACCACAGCAGCAAGAACAGATACACTTTAGAAGCTAGTAGACTCAATAAGATAGTTTTGTCAAATCCAATAAAGACACAGAGTTGAGATGCCACATAAAGGAAGAATTTTTTTAATAATTCCAGAATCAATAAAATTCTTAACTGTAAATATAAAGAAGACAAGTGTCGGATTATGTTAGTTAATAAATTGTCATAAAATTAGTGATCGTTGACCTAAAACTTACATATTTGATGATTTATTAAAAGGTAAAATTGCCTAAGGTATTTAAAATATGTAATATAGAAGGACATTAAATTCAGTGAATGCCACTATAATAAATATCTTCATGACTTATATACTTGATTAGGCCACTAGTAAGTTTTTTACTAAAATATCATTTAGTGATATATTCTCCTTTACGTCCCCTATTCACTCATCTTCAAACTTAGAAGAAAATTTTAATTATTATTTAGAAACCCCATACTTAATTTATGCAGATGCGGATTTACTATTGTGGACACCTTGAACATATTTGATGTTATAATGCAGTGTTCCTTCATAAAATTGACATAAAAAAGTATTGAGTTGAAAAGTAACTAAAATTTTATACTTGTGTATTTAAGCACTCTGTTCACAGTGTCATCTACAATAATTGAGAGGCAATGGTGACATTAACGTGACATTCAAGAAATATAGCAATAAAGAAATTGTTTTAATTGACTGGAAAAAAGTGTTCATATTTTTCTTTAATAAAAATAATTATAATGCAATGTGGTAAGTATTATAAAATGGGCAAAGATACCAGGTGTATGGAAAAGCAAAATCATCCACACCAGCCTTGAGGGTTTTCTAGAAGTGATATGTAAGTTGTGCCCTGAAAAAATAATTTGTCAAGTGTGTTCTTTGTGGAGGAAAGAGTTGTGCTTTACCTTGAGAGTCAGTTATTACTTTTACCCTATGAATCTTTTAACATGATTTCTTTGAAAATTTCTCTACATTACATTTCTTCAGAGAAATTGGAATTAGAATTGACTGTCAAATGGAGGGAGTGTGAGTGACTGTTGCCCTCTCAATATCTTCCAGAGCCCCACCTATTTTAGCTCCAATCCCCACTGCTTCCACTCTATTCAGTAACATGCCTTATATGTTCTAGAGATAACATATTCAGGAAATTATTAGTAATTAAGGGTAGAATGAAAAGAATGAAGAGGCAAGTAAATATATAGGTTGGTGGATAAGTGAGGACCAAAGCAGTCTTTAAATTATATCAATATATTGTACATTTATTCAAAGTAAAGGGTAAGATTTTAAATGATTCAAGCAGGGAAGTGATATGATCTAATTTGTGACCTAGAAAGATACTCACAATGTAGTAAATATATATAAGAGATAGTAACAATGAGAGATGATGACAAATAATTTGAATCATAGTTTGCTACAGAAGAGCAAAAGGTGAATTAAAAAACTGTAAATCAATTGAGATGGAAAGGTAGATACAACTAGAAAAGGGCCAATCATTTCTCTGAAGGACCAAAAGTAAGGTAATTTATTTCCTAGCCACACAGTGATAATCTGGTCTGGTAACCTATATAGTTGTTTTGAATTATAAAATCATTAAAAATAATTAAGCAAATACAACTACCCATTTCAATATTTTAAAAATTATTTAAATTTGTATGCAGACTTGACATTTACCATATTACTTTCCATACTCTTAAATGTGTTGGAAGTTTTAGAAATTTGTGATTTTTATTTTAAGAAATAATTGCTTACATCAATGAACTATCATTTCTCCAGGATTACATTAAATCCAATCAAAAGAAACCCTGAGAAGTAGTTATTTTAAATGATATTCATAGATATAATCATCATGAGCAGGGAGTATAGTTACTCTAGGTGGTTATTGTTTGCATTATTTGCTTGTTCTAATAACTTTTTATGATAATTTCCCATGTCCCTTATTCTAAAATAATTTATCATGATTTAGCAAAATTAAAATGTTAATGCATTTTCTGTTATTCCAGTCTTTAAAATTATCCTTTTAAGACAGAATTATATTTAATTGAATTGAAATATAAAAAATAATCTTTTTCTACTAGTCAATATTTAACCTCTTTTGACACTCTTAAAGGATAACAAATTTTAATCATATAACTTTTTATTGTTTGTATTGATGTGTTAGGAGAAGTTCCTTGGAATGGAAAACAAGTATTTTAATGATGATATTCACGGTATTATTTTAAGTAATATTCACTTTATGTATCTAATTTATATTTTGTAATTTAATTTTATCTATCATAATTAATATAACAAATGATATCCTACTTTTTATTATATACATTATCCACACTTCCACATACATATTTTATGCTTCTTCTAGATTTTAAGTTTCTTGTAGTTAGGATCTCTGCTTGATTCACTTTTCAATTATACTCAGTGATTAAATCACAAATGTTTAGAAGAATATATTTAATACATTTCAAATACGTAATAACAAAATATGGAAAGCTCATCTTATGATTTATATAATAATTTATATTATTAAGATGGAAAACTAAGTCAATGAACTCTTTCCTGATCATCATGTGTTTTCACATTGCTTTTCTTATATATTGTTATTCTAGGCTCCTAATTATTTAATTTTAATATATTCATTTCCATTTTGCTATATTAGAATTCAGAAAAGCAACAAGGTTAATTTTTTTGGAGTACTCAAGACTAGTAATATATGTAAACATCTTGAAAATTAAAGAATATCGCTTTAGATTGACTGATTGGATTTGGATGCAATAAATGAAAGTGTAGAATACTACTTGTATGTGGCTTGCCCCCCGCAATCAGATTGAAGCTCTTCTAGGAAAACTCCTCTCACTTGTCATTCACTTAACCTTTAATAGCTTTGTTCAACTTTATAACAAAATGAAAGAAAGAATGTGCTTTGAGATATCTAAGTGTATTAATGGCTCTGCCATTCCGATATGAAGTCTGAGATACAAAATATGACTACTTTCACCTTGAAAGTTAATCTATATTCCTCTGTTCTATTCTGCTACTGGAATGCACTACATTTCAAACATTCTTTTCTGAGAACCTTATAAACATAAACTTTTGCCACAGAACACAAAACTTTCTCAACTACAGATTTTACAGCTACGAAAATTATCATCTTTCTTCTGAGTTCTAAGTTCTTTCCAGAGATAACAAAATTTGTACACTAGTTACTTAACCAATGTGATAATTGCAATGCAACTATTTTAGTAGCCTAGCTGTCCTTCAGCCCCATGTGGAATCAAAGCCCTTATTTAATTCGTTTCATTCCTACTTCTTAGGAATAAAAAGAAGTTTTACATTTAATGTTATTACTTTGGTGTGCTACATTTTGTTATTGTAGAGATGAACTGCTAATGTTAAGATCATAGAGTATTTTTTAATCTTACTAGAATATGATCCAATAATCTTTACATGTAGTTCAGGTGGTTTCTGCGCTAAAGATACTTCTATTATGACTTTGATAAAAAAATTCAGCTATAGATTTGCATTACTACATCATCTCATAGTCACCTCCTTTTTCATATAAAATAAATGTAAGATGGAAAATTGATTTTATAGAATAAAAGATATTTAGAATATTTAATTATTGCATTTTAATTTCAGGCATAAATTTAAATGATTTAATATATGTGTATATGAAATATACAGCATAACTAATTGATCATACTATATTATATATTTGAAAGTTGCTGAGTAATTTTTAGTTCTTTATTGCTATTAACCTCTTTTTAAAAGCTAAATGCATTTAGGATTATACTAAAATGTCTGTTTAAGTGATACTAATTAATACAACTTATTGATAAAAATAATTATTGGTCTTTTATTTAAAAAAATAAGTTGGCCAATGATCTTTAAACACATTTTAAGAATTCCAATAGTTGACAGCAGTAAACATTAGCATATTCTAAGATCCATACTTAATAGTTTATTATATATCCTACATTCCAAAAAGATACCAAGGATTTATATGTGCCTTTACTGTAATAATTGCTGCAGCATGGAATTGACACACTCTTGCAGAGCATGTGTATGCCTGAATTACCTGGTGAACCTCAAAACTGCTTACTCAGATTCTAAACTATTTCTAAAATTGTATGTGAATATTACAGCTAGACATTTAAAATTCAAGCTAATCCACATCTTGTTTTTCTGCCTGTCTTAATAGTACATCTTGAATGTATTTGTTAATCGCATAATAATTCTTTATACTGTGTACTTTAACCTATATAGCCAGTCTCATTAAGTTGACAACTCAGCTTTTTGCTGATTGTTGCTTTAAAAAAAATGCCACAATGATTTTTCCATCTATACTGTACTATTGTATTCATAGTATGAATGTATGTATATTTACAGAATATTTACATATTTTGAATGAATGTATATTTATATGTACCATCTCTCCTCCCACACACATATGTACACACACATATAAACACATACACAACTCAGATTATCTTATTATATGACATTATTCTGTTTTTTTGGTACATCATGTTATCTCCAGTTTTGAGCACTGGGACTTTAGAAAATATAACAAAAACAAAGCTTTATGGAATGATATTTGGCAACTATGAAATAACATATCCCACACTAAATAATGGATTAGTCTACACTATATTTTTGTTTTGTGTACTCTGCACTGAAGTTCACCTTATTTTAATTTTACTTCCCTAAAGCAGAATCTGCTCTTAATAGTTTCATTCACATAACTAATAAAACAGCTCACTGTGCTTTTTATTTTTATTAGAGTAGCATATTTTAGTGATGCTATTCTCTGGCCATGTGGATAATTGAAGTACAATTTGGTACCAAAAGTAAACAAAATTAGTCATGTGTTAAGAAAGTAATGTTCTTTACTATATATGACACACTTTAGTTACTTTAAAAATAATAGATAAGAAATTTAAAGAAGATGGATAATAGTTAAATGTATTTATTTTTGTCTTCCTTCTGTATGTTACTACTTAGTCAAAGTGAGCTAATATCACGATTTCCCCTGTTAAAATAAATTTTCATAATTTGTCCTTTTTTCTTCTGTTTGATATTGGATGTGATATTGTTGACTGAAGAGTTCAGGGTGCAGACACTGAAAAGAAGGTGTTTTTAGAGCCAGAAAAGCACAGACCTGGCTTGTGACCCTGACCCTGGGGAATGTGACTCATAATGTGATTTTTTCTGGTACTGCTGAATTTCTCTTAGGATTATCTTCTGTTGGGAAGCAGGTTGCATAGAAGGTTGGTTCAGTTGTGCTAGACAGGGGCATCTCTAAATGAAGTTGGGGAACGTGTGTGTCTCTGAAATGCAGAAGCTTCTTCTCAAAGTCTTTTACCAATGGCCATATCTGAACTAAGCAATTTTATGTAAATTGGGCTGATTTGTTTCTTTTTCTTTTGTTTACATTGCTGTTTAATGGTTAAATTCTTATACTTTGTTTTAAACATGATAACCATCATTTTTTCATGGTTCTTTAGAAATTACATATGCCATAATTCACTATAAATTATTCACTATAATTTATTGAGCTAATATTAATGAAATAAATATATTCTAGAATGAATTATATTAAAGCTACTGAGTATTAAATATTTCATATTTACCAGAGGAACTCATTGTTTCAAGAAATCTCATCTTGTTTTATTTTGAAAGCTAAAAGTTTCACATATGATAGTGATTAAGAACTTACTATATGCTTGACGATTCACATTATTTAATTTAATAAGAAAATTTCTTTAAAATGTTTTTAACATATCTTCTTATAAATGAGGAAAAATTGTAAAGTATCCAATGCCACACAACTAAAAATACCAAAGCTGATATTTTAATATTATGTTAAGTAAGATATACAATATAATATACAAATGAATAAAATATAAAAATGAAGTAGCTTCATATAATGCAAATATATTATTGTCTATTATCTCTTTTGATTTAATAATAATCTTCATTAGAATATAATAATCTTCATTAGAATTTTCTAGCCTTAACATAAATGTTAGTATCCATAAGTAAATTATTCCATAGGTCATAATAGTACTTGAGATATGTATTTAGTGAGCCAGTATTCACTTTTTGTTGTATTTTTAAAAATCAAAGAAAATGGAAACTCCATTTGCTAATATGCTAGATCACCAAAAACATGACTATAATTTTCTGATGAGTAGACAGTTAAAAAAATTTTAAGAAGAGGCATAGAGCAGAAATATCCAATTTCCCACTTTTTTGTGGGGTAATAGAGGAATCTACAGATTGATTAGAAATAGTTCAATTGTAAGTATATTTCTAAATGCATTGATACAGCCTTTATAGTTAAGAGAAAATAGCTGTTATGAATCCTTTTTTATAAGGAGGATTTCAAGATCATCTAACAACATAGTCAATGAGAAAGTAGTAGATATCAGAGAATGGCTGTTTAGTGATTGTTAATATCTGATTTTACCATATCATTAGTTAACAGGCTTTACCTGAACACACTCTGCTTTTACAATAATAGAGATGTCCTCTGAATTCTCATTTCTCCAGACTAACTTTGGAAATCGTGTACTACTTGGTTTGAGGAGAAATTCATGTACCCATCATCTACAAATAGTTATGGTATATTGCAAAGTGCTAAAATTATATATACATAAATACATAAACAAAGTGTATTGTTTCTATGCATAGTCAATAAAAAATGATCAGTATTTTTGTAAGAATCTGACACCTTTTGTGTTCGTTACTTTATTCTCTTAGAAACAATGTTTAATTAGATTAAGTTAAAATAGTTTACTAATCTATGTGTTTAATGCTGCTTTTCCACTCATGCTCATTATTTTGAATTGCTAATTGTAATAAATAATGAAATATAGCACTATTTCTGTAGAAAAGAAACAACTGCATTATTTACATGCTAAAAATCTCAGCAAAACCTTCATATTTCAGAACATCAAACTTATTAAAGAAGAAATTCTATTTGATACCTAAACAAGTGGAAAAAAGAACAACAAAATCTGAAAACATTTAAAAGGCATGATAGCAGAAGCTCATGTAAAACTTCTAACTCAGAAAAGCAAATGATGGCAAAAAAGAATAATTATGTAACAACATTTTCCAAACTCAATTTAGATTCTCTTTATGGTTCAATATTATTTATCACTAATACCACTAATGATAATATTAGTCTAACTTCTACTGAGTAACATTATTAAGTTTACCTGAGATATTTTCTGTATATTAATCAGTTTATAATTTAATAATAGTTACACAATTACATATGTAATATTTTCATGTGACTAATGATAAGGAAATTCAAATCCAAAAAAATATTGAATAGTGCCAAAAAATTATAAAAAAGTGATGGAGTTTCATTTTGAGTATTCTTATTACAGACTAGTGATGGGGTTCTCCAGTACCTCCGGAAGTTATATGACATGAAAATTTTATTAATTTTATGGGTCTAGAGTATACAAAGATAAATTAAGTCTTGGAACATACAGAAAAAGAAAAGAAATTGGGCAAATGAAAGGTCACAGCAAAAAAATACAAAAGAAGATATTAAAGAAACTAAGAGGAAAATGAGAAAGATGAGGGAAAAGAAAAGAGAAGAGTTGATGAAGATAAAAGAGAAAGAAAAAGGATAGGGGACTGGGAGAAAGAAACATTTTAAAATAGAATACCAGAAAACCATACATCAGTGAGGTCCATTAATTAAATAAAATTAATAAATGAATTGTTCTGTGACACTCATTAAATAAAATGAGATAATCATTTGATGACAAAGAAAAGATAAAATATATAATGGCAAAAATATGCAAAAAAGAACAACATCCTATAAACATTGAGACTCAAAGTTATTAAATGGAGAAAGGAGTTAGTTTCATAGACAAGAATGAGTACACAAGGTAGAGAACATTTGTGAACTTTTATAAATTTAATACAGATTTTTCCTGATGTATAATGGTTTGATTTGTGATTTGTTAATTTTACAAATATGTAGTGAAAATACTATATGTTCAGTAGAAGATGTAATGAAATACCCTCTTGTGCAAGATTCAGCTCCCAGTCAGCAGTGTAGACTATCTTTTCAATTTACAATGAACTTATCTGGAAGTGAACCCACTATAAATCAAGGACTATCTGTCATCTCTATATTTAGATTTATATATCTGTCTATAAAGAACAGTATAAAAACTGATTATAATGCAAATCATAACATATGACTTTAATATAACATTTTAAATAATGAAAAAATGAGGTTTTAAATTAAATTCTAGAATTATATTTGTGGTTTAGCATTTGTATAGCAAAATTTGTTTTTTAAAAGTATTCTATACATCCATAATGACATCATTTAATAACAGTAAGCATTAGAGAAAAAATGTGATTCAATAATATGGAAATATTTATATATATTAAAAAACAACATCTTGGAATATCAGTTTCCTGAAGACGTAATAACATGGAAAAAGTTGGCATTTTAAGAATTACCAAGTTACTGTTATTTTACTGATAACCCTATTTTGTATTGAAAGTATTTTTATATTTTGTAAACATTGAAATCTACAAATAACACTGGAACTGTTTTTCTTTATACTTTTTTATAGTTTCCAGAAGACACTACAACACACTGGTTTGATAATCAGATACAAATCAAAATTTTTATTTTATAGATTAACTATCTAATAAAGTACAATTTCTATAATTTAATAATACAGTTCAGAGAGAGTCATGTAAGAGTCATATCCTTGGAGTCCTTTATTAAAATTTTAATCGAATAGCTGTGAGAAACAGAATTTAACAAAGTTGTATTACTTTCATCTTGGTCAAGGATCTCTATTAGGAAAACAAATTTCACCTACCCATATACCCACCACTGTGAATTTCATATTTGGGTATTTGAGCCTGGTATTTTTCTTCGAGTTCCACATTCAAAATGAATGTTGTTTTCTTTTCCTGTTACATTGATTAGTTTATTAGAATCCTTAAAATGAATATTTCCAAAGTATTGTTTGACTTGTTGCCTATTATTTTCTGACTGGGATGCCTGCTGCTGCCAGTTTGAGTTGCTAAGAATCTAAGGATGAAAGGTAAAATTGCAGCTTTTAAATATTTTTGGAAAGGAAGGTGTCAGCTTGCTGACATTAGGCACTGCAATCAATTTACTCATCTTTCCATTTCCAGAATAAGTGAGAGGAAAGAATATTTCAAAGCTAAATTGATGCATCTCTCTTGAATAGGATCTTAAAAGCTCTTTGGAGACCAAATTTTTTTCTTTATATATATCTTGAACATTATAAGAAGTATCTTTATATAAAATTGATATTTTTGCTGATTGCCTTAATTTAGCCTACTCCATGTATCTTGCAGAATGCTTTCACTAAAACTTCTTGATAATATTCTTTTATCACTTCAATACATTCACAAACCATTTCTAACTTAGGATGACCATAAAATAATAGTACCATAGAATACAGTACTAATCACAGAAATAAAAGTAGAATCAATTTTTGCTAGAAATTTTTCATATCAAAATATTTATCTCAACAGATAAAATGTTTTAATATAATTCATTCTTAGATATTAAAAAGTTAATTCTACTGAAGCAACATTGAGTCATAATGTTATATAGGTATGTCATCATCATGAAATAGCCTCTGTATATAATACATTAGGTTTACCACCAACTGTTTAATTCTATCCTTAACATATATATGATCCCTTTTACTTAATCTCTTCCCCTTGCCCCATCTCTTCTAGTAACAAGTAGTAGGATTCTATTGACAAAAATTCTATTTTTGTTTTATTTGTTGATTTGATTTCTCTATATATCACACGAATGAAATCATTCAATGACAAAAGTACAATTTACCTTCTGACTTATTTCACTAATTACTTCTTGGACCAACCATGTTGTCGTAAATGACAGGATTTCATCTTTTAAAATAACAATAGTTGTGTGTGTGTATATATATTATATTATTATATATTATATATATATTATTTCCCCTTTATATCATTTATCAATAGGCACTTAGATTGTTTCTAGTTCTTACTGTAAATGACAGGGAAATCACTGTAATAAACATTAGGGTACATGTATCACAGCTATTTAGTGTTTGTATAAATATCTTGAATGGGATAACTGGAGCATATGGAATTTTTATTTTCAAATCTTGAGTTATCTCCATATTACTTTCTGTAATTGTTACACCATTTAAGCTCTCATCTACAGTGTGTAAGGTTTACCATTTTTCCTATTCTTGCCAGCACTTGTTTTCATTTTTTAAGATAATAGCAATTCTCATTAATTGTTAGGTTTGATATCTTGTCTTAATCTGCACTTCCTAATAGCAAGAAATGAGGAACATCTTTTCAAGTGTCTTTTGGTCAACTGTACATTTTTGCACTAGTGTCTATTCATATCTTCTGCCCATTTTGATTGGATTATCTGTTTTTTTTTCAAATTTTGTGAATTATTTATATATTTTGGATTTAATTCCTTTTTTAGATGTATGATTTACAAACATTTTCTCCCATTTAGCAATATGTCTATTCATTTTAACACTAGTTGTTTCACTGTACAGATCTTTAGTTTGATATTCTCCCATTTGTTTATTTGTGCTTTTAATTCCCTTGACACAGGAGTCTGCTTCCCAAAGACATCTCTTAGGCCAATTCAAGAAGTGTAAAATCTGTGTTTTCTTCTATGAATTTTATGGTTACAGGTTTTGCATCTGTGTCTTTAACCCATTTTAAGTTAACTTCTGTATGCACTATTAGATAGTGGTCTATTTCATTTTTTCTATGTGATTGTTCAGTTTTCCCAACATGATTTATTAACGTGATTGTCATGACTCCACTGTATACTCTTGATTCCTTTGTCATAAATTAGTTGTTCATATACATGTCAGTTTATTTTTGGACTCTCAAGACTGTTTCATTGATTTATATCTGTTTTTTTTCCCCCCAATTACTATGTTGTTTTGATTGCTGCATCTTTTGTAGTGTAGTTAGGGATTATGATACTATGATACCTCTTTTTTTATCCCGGAATTAATTTTTCTATTTAGCATCTTTGGTGTTCCAAATATTTTTCATGAGTTTTTCTTCTATTGCTCTGTAGAATATCTTTGGGATTTCATGGGCATTACATTAAATCTGTATACAGGTTTAGGTAATATGGTATTTTTAACAATGCTGTTTCTATTAATTCCTAGGCATGCAATAACTTCCCATTTCATTTTGACTTCTTTATTCCTTTTAACATTATCTTAAATTTTCAGAGTACAGGTCTTTCACTTTTTCATTCATTTTATATTGTTTTTTCATTCTTTTTGATGTATTTATGAATGAGATTTTCCTGATTTCTCTTTCCACTGCTTTGTTATTTGGATATAAAAATGAAATGTTAATTTTGTATCCTGTCATTTTTCTGTATTCATTTATTATACCTAATGGATTTTTATTAGAGATTTAGGGTTTTCTAGGTATATAATCTTGCTTAGCATAATTCTCTCAGGTTCATCCATGTTGCTGATAATGGCAAGGTTTAGCCTTTTTTGATAGCTGTGTAGTAATATATATGTATATATACACACATATATTCCTTATCAACTCATCTATCTATGGGTATTTAGATTGTTTACAGCTCTTGGTTATTGTAAATAATGCCACAATGAACACGGGGATGCATATATCTCTGCAGATAAGTGTAGTTGTGTTTTTAGGGTAAATACCCAGTAAAGGAATAACTGAATCTTACAGGTTTCCAGTCTCAATTCTCTTAGGACTCTCCATACTGCTTTCCATAATGGTTGTACCATTTTGCAATCCCATCAACTGTGTATGAGGCTTCCCTTTCCTCCACCTCCTCTTCAGCACTTGCTTCTGTTCATTTGAGTAATAGTCATTCTCACAGCTGTGAGTTGATAGTTCACTGTTGTCTTGAATTGCATTTTCCTAGTGAGAAGAGAAGTAGAACATCTTTTCATGTATCTGTTTATCATTTGTATATCTCATTTAGAGAAGTGTCTATTAAGATCATTTGCCTATTTTTAGATTGTTACTTCTAAAATTGTTGAGTTTTATGAGTTTTTTATATATTTTGGATATTAACCTCTTATCAGATGTGTGATGTGCAAATATTTCCTCCCATTCAGTAGAATGTCATTTTGTTTTGATGTTGTAATCTCATTTGTTATCTTGGATTTTATTTCCCTTACTGCTGGAGTTGAGTTCCTAAAAAAATCTCTTAGATCAGTGCCCTGTAGTGCTTTGCCTATGTTTTCTTCTAAGTACTTTATGGTTTCATTTTTAATTAATTTTTGTGTATCGTGTTAAGTAGTGATCTAGTTTCAGCCTTTTGCCTGAGTCTGTCCAGTTTTCCCAGCACTATTTAGTGAAGAGACTATTCTTGCTCCACTGGCTCTTTTGTTAAAAATTAACTATCTATTTATGTGTGGGTTTATTTCTGGGCTCTCAGTTCTGTTCCATTGATCTATATTTCTATTTTTATTCCGATACCATGTTGACTTGATTATTACTGATTTGTAGTAGAGTTTGAAGTCAGGGAGCACAACACCTCCATTTTTGTTCCTTTTTTTTCAGGATTGTTTTTGTTATCCTGGGTCTCCTGTAGTTCCAAATAAATGTGATGATTTTCTCTTTCTGTACTCTGAAGAATGTCACTCAGATTTTGATGGGGATAGCATTAAATCTGTATATTGCTTTAGTGTAATATGGCCATTTTAATTATACTAATTATTCCAATCCATGAGTATGGAATATATGTCCATTTCTTTGTGTCATCTATTTTAACAATGTCTTCACAGTTTTCCAAGTATAGTTCTTTCACTTTTTTGTTGTTTATTCCAAGATATTTCATTCTTTTTGATGCAATTGTAACTAGGATTGTTTACTTGCGTTCTTTTTCTGCAATTTCATTATTTGTGTATGGAATTGCAACAGATTTTTTCAATATTAATTTTGCAGACTGTCACTGTATTTATTATTTCCAGTAGCCTTGTACTTGAGTCTTTGGGAGGCTCTATATACTATCATGTCATCTACAAACTGTGATAGTTGCACTTCTTCCTTTCCAATTTAGATACAGCCTATATCTTTTTTTCTGTTATAATTGCACTGGTCAACACTATATTAAGTAGCAGTGGTGAAAATGGACATACTTACCTTGTCCCTGATCTTAGAGGAAAAGCTTTCAGTTTTTTTCAATAGAGTTTGATGTTTCTTGTGGGTTTCTTATATATAGCCTTTACTGTGTTAAAGTGCATTCCATCTACATCCACTTTTGGAGGGTTTTTTTTAACATGAATGTGTGTTGAATCTTGTCAATTTTTTTTCTGCCTCGATTGAGATGATCTTTTGTTAAAGGTAACAAAAGATGAAGATGACATTATATAATGCTAAAGGTATTCATGTACTAGAAAGATATAACACTTATTAATATATATGCACTCAATAAAGGAGCACCCAAATATATCAAGCAAATATTCACAGATCTAAATAGAGACAATGACAACAGGGGACTCTGACACTCTGCTCTTAGTAAAAGTTAGACCATCCAGACAGAAAATAAATTAAGAAATAAGAACTTTAAATAACAAATTAGAAAGCTAGCCTTCATATATACATGTATATGTGAAGTATATATGTGCACATATATATATGTATATATATAAATGATAGACTCTACTTTCTTTTCAAATGCTCATTGAATATTCTCAAGGATAGACCATATGTTACAACACCAGTCAAATCTCAGTACATTTTCAAACATTGAAATTCTAGCATCTTTCAGATTATAATTGCATCTAACTAGAAATCAACCAAAAGAAGGAGATGAACTTTCTTTTTAAAGACTTAGAAAAGCATCTTCTTTTTTTTCTTTTCTTTTTGGAGAGAAAGGTTTGTATAGGAATGAAGGTGAGTAGGTAGTCAGTTAGAAGAGAAAGGAGGAAAAAAAAAATCACTTGTATTATTTTATTTAGTTGTTTACTTTCATTATTCTTCCTGTCTCCAGGTCTCAAACTCAGACCCTTGGGATGTGTATGTACTACATCCAGGGGCCTTATCTGCTAGGCCATCAGGTCATGCCTCAACATTTCTTGTCATGGAGGTCAAATAGTAACAAAGTCCTTTAGCTTTTATCTTTATTTATTCCTCATATTGGAAACAGAACTTTAAGGCTATATTAAGAATATATATAAAATATTCCTGATTGACAGGTTTTGTTTTAGATTATTTTGAATAAGCCATCTCATTCTCTCTTGGCCTGTAGAGATTTTGTTGGGAATTCTAATAATAGCCTGATGGTAGTAAATATATGTTATTTGCTTTTGTTCCTCTGGCCACCTTAAATATTTTTTTCTTTATCTTGGACTCATGATAGTTTCACTATTATGTGTCTTGTTGAACATTTCTTTGTACTTACATAACCTGGTGTTTTGTTGGTTTTGTTGACTGGTAGCCTCAGCTATTTTTTCCTTGAATAAACTTTGTTTCCTTCTTTCTTTCTTTACCTTCTGGGATACTGATTATTCTTTTGTCACCTTTCTTAATGGAGTTGTATATTTTACACCATGTTTGTTATAATGTGTACATATGCTTTAGGGAATTCAAATGTCACTGTTACATCACTAAAGAACTTATAGTATTAACCTACAGATAATTTTGATTGACTATAAAGAAGGTGACTAATATGAAAATCAAATGGTACCAGCAACAAAGATTTTAATACCATCAGGATACATTTTTTTACAATTGAGTTTCTAGAATGATTAGCCATCGTCATTACAGTTCAGCTAAATGAAAGTGGGAGATAAATTTTAATAAAATAGCTAATTTGTGTTTAATGCTACCATATATAGTAAAACATTTTGAGAAATATGAACATTTTTAGGAAGCAGTGTTTTTACTGAAAAAATATACAGATCTGACAAATTTAAATGCATAGTGGAAAGAATTGAAGAAAAAAGCAGACTGTATCAAAGTCTTTGTGCACATTGACTTAACCATGGAATAAACTTTGTTTAGCATTTTTCTAGTTTATTTGCTATATATTTTTAGTTGGTGGTAAAAAAAAAATGCATAAAAAATGAGTTCACTTTGGATAATCTTTCTTTAAGGTAAATTAGTAAGAGAATAGAAAGTATTTGTAAATATTGGCTTACCAGTAAAGGATTAATACTGGAAATAATTGTCAGAGTTTTAGTTTTCTTCATGGAGAAAAACCAATCATTACAAAGAGAAAAATCTGGATAAAGTAGAAGACTTTACTCTTTAATGATAAAACATTTGTCATGAATTGGGAATAATTAACAGATTATTTTAAAATGTGGGCAGTCCAAGTCAACAGGAAAACATCAAATATATTGTTGTTTCTAATGTTTATTTCTAGATTATTTCAATTAAAATAAATTTAAAATTAGGTGGAATAAATTCAATGTATGTGGACTAAAGTTATTTTATTTATTATTATGTGATGATTATTGTTAAATTAATATTAACATTAAAAGAAATTTTATCTCTTGTAAATCATTTTCAAGTTGGGTAAGGGAGGAGATCAATGATTCCTACAAAGAAATAAAAATATACAAGTTGATAAGAAAAGTAATAACTAAAGAAATGTGATTGGCTGAAGACATATCATCAACCTTATTTGGGATGAAGAGACCCAGCTGACTTGGCATTTGCAGATTGGCTGTCTGGATATACTGTATTTCTGGTCAAGGGAAGCATTTACAGAAACAAGAAAATTACCTAAGTTGCTATTTTCTGGCCAGTCAGGAGCAAGTCTATCTTGAGCTTATAAGGTTATTTCAATAATCCTCTATTTTGAACATTCTCTGACCAATCAAAAGGTTTGATTAAAAAAGATCAGTCTTAGAGTAGTTCTCAGTAATCTTTACTCTTCTGGTCTCAGTGTAGTAGTTACAAGAGATAATGTCAGGCTCCTATTCTTGGTGTTGGCTACCTTCTGTTCTCTTTTGTTATTCCAACCAGAGAGATGCCATTTATTGACCTGTCCATGATTGCCCACATGCCTTTAAAACTTTTGAGAGAACACATCATATTAGGGAAATAACAGTAATTATTAGTAACAAAGTGATGCTGATAGTTTGAAGAGCAGTCTTGAGCTAATTTCTCCATAATCCCCCCAAATAAAATCAAATAAATCAAGAAATGATCCTGAAGCAGCATATAGTTCTTTATAACGGTTGGCCTCTCTCTATATGTGATGTAACTATGTCTTTATTTCTCTAGAAGTATTTCTCTAGTGAGCTTGTTTCAGAGCAACTGAGGCAGTGGATATCAGGGAAAAGTTTGTGACAAGCAGAAAGAATGACAGAATCATCAGCATTATCACCTGGTGCTTGGCTGTTCATTCTTAATGGTTAAACTAGAGCTAACATATGGCTCGATTATGCTTACTTCTGAGAAACCTGCTGAATCCCCAGAGCTGCATAACTGCCCAGTTTTATAGAAGTCAATGAAACTTGTAACCATAGATTAGAATAATGATGGCAGTTGGATTATCTGAGTTCTGGGTTATGTGTTTGGAGAACTATGGGAAATAGCTAGACAATATGGAGGCAAAGACAAGAAAAGCATCATGAAGGACAAATTAAATCCCCAGCACTCTGCAACATGACAGCTCTGATCCTAACCAAATTAGGACTGAAAGCAGGAATGATTCCCTATTTCTGGAATTTTTTGCTCTTCTAGAAGTCTGCAGACATCAGAGAGCCAAACTCCACCCATTCTTTTTCTTCCTTTGAAAAATGTTTATAACCTAGTCCCAATGAGCCTGGAGTAGATAAGACCTTTAGAACATGAGCTTCCCTTCTTTCTGGCCAAATAATAAATTTGCTTCATCATTTCCCACCTGTAGACCTTAATCTTTATTAGCCAGATGGAAAAAAGAAGTTAGAGGATATTGATAAGTGCCTCATGGCAAATTCAACCATCAGTGGGAAGTTGGATTATCTTCCTTTGCAAAGGCCTGAAATATATGAACAAGATCAACATCTTTCCAGGCCAAGGAAAGGTAAAAGGCAGTCAAAGAGTCATAAAGCCTTAATAGTGTAAGAATTAGGCAAAGGATTGTCAGGCAAGGAAGAAGGAATGGTGTAACATAGTAGCTCCATACAGAAAATTTCACTCAATTCTTTGTTAGTCCAAAGAAAGTACTCAGCCAGAGGCAAAGGGCCTAGGCTTAACTTACAGGCAAGTTCAATGGTGGCAGGTTGGACAAAGTAACTGCTTCCTGATGGCTAATGGTTGAGCATATGAGCATGTTTCCACACCACCCTTGAGTCATGATGAGGTTTTAAAGACAAGCAAATGGAGAGACTGCTGTACATAATGGGAACAGTCTGCTTGCATGGGAACTGCAGGAAAGGTGCCTACAGTGTGATGTCCAGGAAAGACATCTGGCTCTGAGTACATGCCTACCAGAAGAACAGTCCAGTCCTGGGAATGCACCCATGTCCTTGTGGTAATTGGCCAGACACCCACCCTCCTGGGCCCAGAACAGTCCATTAGGCTAGGGAACTGAGACTTGTTCCAGAGCTACCACACAAATGGAAAGAAATGTTACTGATCTAAGGTCTTGAGAGGCAGCATTCTACCTTGAAGTCCCTAGTCAACTTGATGTTAAGGTCCCCAGCATTTACACAGGGCCAGATGGAATAAGTAAGATGTTCCTGAGTGTGGGGGTTTTCGGGTCACTCAAAAAATCCATAGCAGAGTTAGGCAAGTGAGCAAGCAGAGATTTAATCAGAGGTTTAATTAGAGGATAAAGGGATGGAGCTGACCAAAGGAGGTTCAGACTCCATGGATTCAGGGTCACTCCACATATCAGACAGGAGCAGCTGAGTAAGCAAGTTGGGGGTCCATTCTTGGGGAGCAGAGAGAGAAGATGGAGCCAGCCAAGGGAGGCTAAGACCCCATTAGTGGGGAGCAGAGAGAAAGAGGATGGAGCCAGCCAGGGAGGCTAAGACCCAAGGCCTTGCCGGCAGCCTGAGTTTTTAAAGGAAAATCCCACATGGTGAGGAAGAGGGATGGAGAGAGGAGGTCTACAGACCAGGTTTCGTTCCTGATTGGGCAAGGTGGCATTGTCCTTTGAAGTTATTGGTGGTCTTCTTCATTCCTTTGTTTCTTGGTGAAGGGTCTGTCCTTGTCACGTACTACACGTCTCACATGTCAAACTCGTCCATCAGCTTTCCTTATTGATCAAGATGCATTCTATGACTGGGTGCTGGAGCCAGAGGCAGACCACTGTCCTGATAGTTGAACTTTAATCCCTCATCTAAGGGTTGCTCTTTCAGGAATTCTGACACTGAGATGGCTTCAACTTTTTACTAGTATTTTGCAGAAATGACTTAAAATTTTCATTTGCCTATTTTTTTAAATAGCCTTTTCTCTTATTTTATTCTCATAAGAATTACCTCCTGGTGTTTGCATTTCCAAGATGGGTCTGTTATAGCTCTCTCTCAATGGACAAAATCCAAACTGTGTTCTTTTAGAAGTAGTGAAGATAGCTTTATTACACATGGGCCAGATATAGAATCTGAGCTCCAAAATACTTTTGCGATATACTTTTATTGGTGAGGGAGAGGGGAAGGTATGAATTAGAACAGGAATTACAAATGGAATTCAGTTATTCATTTGTGAATTCCTCACATGAATAACACACATAATTGTAAAATGTACATAGGGTCCCATTCTCAGAAGGGGGTCCTTTTATCTAATCAGTAGCTTTTCAGCCAGTCTAGACTGTCAGGCGCCTGGTGGCTGGGTGGCCACTGGTGATCCTCAGGGACTAGAAACTGGGGTATGGCTTCCTCTCTTGTACAGGTCCTCAAAAGGACAAAGAAAATGTGCAAATTCATCCTAGAAGGATTTTTGTTTACTAAATCCAGAATTTTTGCAGTTCCCACAAGCCTTTTGGGATGAACAGGAAAGCTTTTGGAATTGGTAGGAAGGAAAGGTGGGCATTATTTTGTTCTTGTAAAGCCTAATTTATATGACAAGTTATACAAGTTGTCATCAATTTATAGGACAGTCTTTTATACAGTGAATTCTATTTAAGGGATATTGCATTACAATATTATGTAGATTTAAGGTGTGTATCAAGACAGTTATATTTAATTGCTCAAATAATAGAGTTACATCCTAAGAGTTATCAAGGTTCTGACCCAGCCATCCATGTTATCTTCAGTTTGCTTCTTTATACCAGGGAGATCTTACACTCAGAAATCAAAAATGCTTTATATATATTTTTTTCTTTTTTCACTATAAAAATATAAATATACATATATAAATATAAATATATTATAAATATATATATAATATAAAAATACATTTTACATTTAGAACTGTTTGTCTTAGAATGTTTTACTTTCTCTCTGAGTACATAACTTCTTTTAGCTTAGGAGAGGAGACCTTAAAAGAAATTTCTATCAGATTCAGGAAACTTTAATTTGGCCAATTTTAGAAAAGTTCTTTGAAATATCATTGTCAAATGCAAGATTTTTTTTCTTTGCCTGAAACTCACAGACTATGACACTAGCTTTTGCTAAAGGGAAAGAGCTTTATTGCTGGTCAGCTGAGAAAGAGACGGACTCAAAGATTGTTCTCCATCTTTGAAACCGACTGAGAAACTGGGTTGTGGATAATGACTGGATAAAGACAAAGGGGAAGATTTCATTGTGGTATACTGCATTGTACCTGATTGAAAACCCATGCTTAACCTGCTTTTCGTGGCTTCCAGGAAAACAATAGTGAACAGTGAGATTAATTATCTCCCAGCAATTTAGTTAAGGACTGGCTACAATTTATCTTGCATACTTGGTTTCCTGGGAAACAATACTAAATAATGTAGTTAATAGTTGCTCATTAGTTAATTATTTTGGCCACCTACAATATCTTATCAGGTGGAATAAATATTAAATATTCCCGGCACTATTGTATAAATGCTTGGATACAACAGACATCCCTCAAAAAGCTGTAAAAGTATACCCACCCAAGTGCTAAAGCTACTCCAAAAACTAACCAAAAGAAGGAAAGCGTTAGACAATTCCCCTGAGAGCTGGCCGCAGTCAGTAGGACCTGTCAAAAGATGACATCAAAACTAATAAGGAGTTCTATGTCCTTTATTCAAGGAAAAATTATTCATGGATCACAGGAGCTCAGTGTCTGATCCTGAGGATTTGGAGCAAGAGGTAATTTTATAGATTGCCAGAAGAGGCACTCTAAAAACAGGCCATGATTGGCTAGCAAGTAGGGGTTTCCTTATAAAGCTAGCAGGTCCAGTTCTAGGAAGGAAGCTGGATACAGCTGAACCGTATGATTGCAATTGATATTTGTTAGGTTTCCTTGACAGGTGTTTCCCATAATCACGGGTTGATTTAGGTTCAAATTTGTAACATGGGCTGGGCTACTAGGGCAGCTTTCATTTTCTGGGTCTTAATATATGAAATAACTTTATCAGCCCCTATCCACAGTGGAGAGCAATCCACATTTCTGCCTGGTTATAGTTTCAGGTTTCCGACTGATAGTGAGCTGCCTGCTTATCCAAGAACCAACAACCTGTGTCTCCCTGACAGAAAGCAAAGCCACTTAGTTTTCAGGACACAGAGCCAACAAATAAGACAATAGTTGTTTCCTGCAGAGAAGCTAGTTGATCAATAATGAACATCTTGAAATTTTGCCTTCCTTTCTTGACTGGGCACTACAGAGATCCAGGAGAGGTGACTCAGGTAAGAATTCTCACTTAGTTTCTGCCAATGAAGGGTCCCGTAGAAGGAAGGAAGCTGCACCCCCAGTTTCTAGCCGCTGTGGACTAACAGTGACCGCCAAGCCTTTTCTTTTCATCTGAAAATAGAACCCTATGTGCATTTTGTAATCCTGTGTGTTGCCCATGTGAGGAATTCACAAAAGGATAACTGAATTCCGTTTGTAATTCCTATTCTGATTTACACCTCCCCGTCTCCCTCACCAATAAAAGTGTACCCCAGAAGTACTTCAGGGCTCAGATTCTATATCTGGCCCGCGTGTAATAAAGCTGCCTTCACTACTTCTAGAAGAGCACTGTTTGGATTTTGTTGGTTGAGAGAGCTATAACAGTATAGGCTCAGAGTGCCTGAAGTTTAGAGTCTAGCCTCAGAGTGCATCAGAATTTGGTAAGGTTTTTTTTTTTTTTTTTTTAAATTTAACTTCCCCTGGTCTATTTACCAGAGAATCCTTTGGAGGCCTGCCAACCCTGGGCCATATGAGGGCAGCCAAGTTAGTATAGAAGGAGAAATTTTGGAGAAAGTTTTAGAGAATATTTTTTCTCCCAGTGTTTCACTTGATAGCAAATAAAACACCTATTTCTGTGCCACTGTTTGATGATGACCCCATAGAAGGGTGAAAGGGGGAAGCCCAGGTTTCCTTTTAGATTTCTGGCCCTGGTGCTATTGTAGTTATAATGCCACTGCCTTGATGAAATTTTGTTTGCAGTCTTATAGTCTCTTCAGAATGGAAAAGCAATGCAGAAAGAGAATCAACAGACGAGTACTCAGAGAAGTAGTAGAAATCACATCCGTTTTATGGGCATCTGTTTTGGGCACTTCTTTGTATTTTTTCATTAGCCTTTTGCAATGAATCTTTCAATTAAGCTATTTTGGAGTCTCAAAGCCTTTCGGAGGCTTCTGTATGCCAGTTAAAACAATAACCAATTCTATTTGTTTGAGTTGGGAATTATTGCTCTTAAGTGCACTTCTCAAATGAGCAATCTTGTTTAAAATATTGTCCATAATGACCATTATAATCTTAAGGTTGTCTTAATAAGAATTTTTAATCATATTTATAGATATTATAAGCTTCCAGGACCACAGTTCCTAGGCATAAAATAAGTATGTGTTGGAAGATGGCATGTTAAATTCTTTGTGACTTGAGGATTCTATTACTTAGCTAAATTCTGAGCCAAACTAATGCTTTGGAGAGATGTGCCACTGGATTGAAACTTTGTGGTGTTTTATGGTATACCTTGTTGGACAGAAATTGTCTTGATGTTGGGAAATGCAAGCAAAAGAATATGACTATTTGGCACACAAGCTGGACCAACGCAACTGGCAGTTCCTCAACCCTTCACCTTTGGATATACGTATAATCTTACCCGTGGAATGTGTGCTCGCTTTGCTTTTCCTGTTTTGTGAAATTGCTCCAAAGATATATAGCCTCGAGAAAATGTGTTGTGATATGTTAAGAATACCTGCATTACATATGTGACTAAGCACAATTCTACATAAATTTTTGAGATTTGGCAGGGATGTGAAATATAGGAAACTATTCACTTCACATGCCCAACATGCCTTTTAATTAAGTCCCCTTTTTCATTAAAACTGCCACCTTCAA
The DNA here is from genome assembly GCA_004363575.1 of Solenodon paradoxus. Taxonomy (NCBI): domain Eukaryota; kingdom Metazoa; phylum Chordata; class Mammalia; order Eulipotyphla; family Solenodontidae; genus Solenodon; species Solenodon paradoxus. The sequence goes on from RJWH01000027.1 coordinate 1,260,351, forward strand.
CAGGAGTAGTCAGCGTTTACGTTGGATCTCTCCTGCCCTTTATGAATATGCTGCCAGGTTTCACATTACACCTGGGAAACTCTTGAAGTCGTGATCTAACACTGGAGGTTGGCAGGTGACCTAATGTTAATTAAAACTGTTCAGGAACCAACACATCCTGGTGTGGAGGTCAAAGAAAAAGTTCCTGCATTTCTCTGAGGTTCTTCACGGACTGGATAACTGAACAAATTATCAATAGGCACAATTCTTAAGAGAAAAGCCCAGATTTAATTATCACATATGTATGGAGAATTCAGTAAATTCTGAGGTTGCTTGGACACACACACACACACTCATATCTTGAGTTGTGGAATGGAGGTCTCAGGGGGCAGAGGAGGGGGTCTCCCCATGATAAGGAGGAATGATTCATTCTTATGCTTACTCTAAAAGTAAAGATAAATAACTCTCTACATTCTTCTAGAGAATAGGGATAAGAAACTATTTCTTAATTAGGAGAAGGGTGGAGGCCCAGGGAGTGGCAGATGGCTTCTTTGATTAAGGAAGGGCTAAAGGTTTAGAAGAATAGGAACTTCTCCTTTGCCTCTGGGGCTGTCTTCACTGTCCTTTGTTCTTCTTGTCACAGTGAGGCACTTATAGGAGAACAATTCTGAGAAAACTTGGGATGTCTTATTTTCATCAATTAACTAGCATCAGACCCAAGCGGTGGTTAATATGGGTTCTAACAGCTAGTAAGTACTCAATCCTTGCTCACAAATTGCTCTAGTTTCTTTGATTCCCATTAGCAAAAAATTTATTAGTTTTTTAACAATAGATTCTTTATAGTAGCTGATGCCTTGGTGACTTTTAATTGCCCAATGTGTCTACTTAGATTTCGACATGCCATTAGTCAAAATAATCTGAATTTCTTGCCTTAATTTGTTTCCCCAAGCTCCAGAGTGGTTTGTGTGGTGGACTTGCCCTGAGACTGTGTGAATCCCCTAATGACTGCAACCAGTTCCATATTCCCAATATAACTACCCTAGAACCTTTCTAGGATGCCAGACCATTCAAATGCATGTATACTTATAGATAAAATAAATTCACATATAAAGTATATATTATACAATATACATTTTGATAAAGTTTGTTTGAATCATAGATCCTTGGTAATGAGAAAAAAGTGAATTCAGAGGGTTTAGCAGGTACTTCATCTGTGCATTTCTTCCTGGAGGCTGTTGATAGTCAGCTTTGAATCCTATTCCTCATAGTCAAAAACTGATAAAAAGTTATTAAACAGAAGAATTTAAGTGATGCAAATACACTTTAACACTTATTAAAGTGCATAGTTTCCATTCAGAAAACTACTAAGAAAGCTCATTTTTACCAAATAATGTAACTAGTAAACACAGAAAAATAATGTAACTAACACATTAATATAACATTATTTAGGCATATATCCATAAATATTGTGTTAATAATTATTGGGAAGCAAACATACATATATGCAAAGCATTATACAAGGGTAAACAATTAGCATTCCCATAAAGTAGACATGTATCATAATATGTAAAATGATATATGATATACATATATGTATATCTATATAAATTGACACATTTCTCCTGACATAATGCCAAGGGGTTTATATATTACTTTCTTTTTTTTTATAAATGGTTCATCTCTGTATGCTCATGAGATAGCAAAAAGATAATTTAAGGTTGTGGAATATTTTACCAAACAATTGGTCTGGACCCTTCAAAAGTATCAATGTTGTGAAAGATAAGAAAAACAAAAGGATTAAAGATTTAGGATATACCATCTATGTTTTTTCTATATATTTTTATGCTTTCAGGTTATATTCACATCTTTAACTTATTTCTAATTAATTTTTGTACATGGCATCAAATTGCAATATAGTTTCATTTTGTTTTTTGCATGTGGCTGTCCAATTTTCTCAGCGCCATTTATTAAAGATGTTGTCCTTTCTCTGTTGTATGCTCTTGGCTCCTTTAATGCAACTTAACTATCTATGCATGTGTTGATTTATTTGAGAACTCTCAGTTTCAGTCTATTGATGTGTGTTTCTGTTTTTATTCCAATACCATACTGCTTTGATTAGAGTCATTTTATGATAAGGTTGAAATCTTGCCTTTTGTGAAAACTTGGGTAGAACTTGAGGTGATTATACTAAGCTAAATAAGTTAGAGAGTAAGAAAATTACTAGATGGTACCCTCATATGTAGAATATAAACAAACAAAGCAGATAAACTAACAGCACACAATAAAATACTCTTAGACTCTAAAATCAAATCAATGCTTATCAGAGGGAGGAGTGGGGAACAAGGAGCTAGCTATAAATAGAGTAGGTTTAATAGTAGCAAATGGCATTGGAACTCAGGTTGTGGACATGGTGAGTTATACACATTAAGTTGTGGTTCTGTTTTATTGAAACTTAATGTAGTTTTGTGAATCAGTGGTACATTAACAACATAAAATCTATACTCAAAAAAAAAAAAAAAAGACTAAAGATCAATGACTAAAGACCAAATACAATGTATACTTCCTAGCAGAATATGAAATATTGGTAGTTAAGGTTTTATAAACTATTAATTTAAATAAGGATTGCCTTTTACATAATATTACTGAATCAAAGTTTTTTTTGTTTTTTGTTTGTTTGTTTTTTAAGGAAATGTAAGGCAGGAATAAAGGCCAGTAGGCAGGCAGGAAGGAAGAGAGAGGAAGAAGAAACACTTTATTCAATTCATTATTGGTTGTTCCCCAGGCCTCAGGTGTTGAACCAGGGACCTTGGGATGTATGTGGACTGAGCCTGGTTTAACCCTCTAGACAGCCAGGGAGCACCAAAGTTAAATTTCTTAGTGTTATAATGGAATTGGGTTTATGTAGAAAATTGTCATTTATCTTTTAATGAACATGATGAGATATTTGAAAGAGAATGCTATCATGTCAGTGGCTTACCTTTGAATATTTAGTAAAAGAGAAAGACAAAACAGCTGTGCCAAAAGTTAACAGTTGGTGAATCCTAGAAAGGGATAAATGAGTGTCATTAAAATACAACTATATACAGTGTTTTTGAAGATTTGACACTTTTCAAAGTTTAAAAATACTAAGGTAAATATCAAAAATAACATATAAATGACAGAATTGTGTGCTTTCCTAAGAGTTATATCTTAATTAAGCCTTTCCTTTTTTTTTAACCAAACACTTATCTTTTATAATTACCACATTTTTGCCATGTATAATGCATTCCTCTGTATAATGAACCCCCAAGTGTTTGGCCTAAACTTTCTGGAAAAAATCTTGCATTCTAATTTTTAATTCAAATTTATGTTTATATTTAGGTACTTTTTGCATTGCAAAGGAATTTTCACATTTATTTCAAACATAGTATGGTACAAGAAGTTTTATTTAACAAATAATTTATGCAACACAAGAACAGATACAAGATTGTAGCAGCTTTACTTCCTGTTGCCTCCACACTTTGACCACACTGTGGAAGGAGGTCCACAGTGTCTGTCAGCACCTCTGTTGCTGTAGTCTTTAGTGTATTTAATAACCATTAGTCTAGATCTTGCATAGTCTGCAGTTTTTAAAAATATCAGCTAGATTAATAGCTTCTGCTTAAAGTATAAGAAGAGAAATATTGTACTTTCAACCTATGGTAATAACATTGACATCACCTATCTTATCAAGTCAGTCACTCCATGGACAATAGATTCATCTTAGTTTCATTTTGTTGATCAGTCTGAAACTGCTTTCACTGCAAGTTTATTTAAGTTCAATGAAGCTGATTATCATATTCCAGGGTATTATTTTGCACATGGAGATCATTATTGATTTCTAGAGTTACACATTTAATTCATAAGCACAAATAAAAAGAATTAAAAACATTTATATAGATGCAGAATTGTTAATACCATGTATAATGTGCATCCTTATTTTTCCCCCACAAATTTGGACAAAAATGCTTGCATTATACGCAGCAGAATACGTTATTCTAACAAAAACAAACACATTTATTGTGATTAAAGTTTCACAACACATTTTAAGTGTCATATTTTCAAAAAAATTATGATATAAATCATCTGTTACAAACATAATATTCTCTCTTCTTACAATGATCTAATACTTAAACTTTTCCTGTTTTATCATAATTTGAATTATGACTTTATTCATAATTCCATTTAATCTTTAAGCTGAATTTAGGAAGTGTCTCTTTTTCTAGTGATAAAAGCAAATTCACTAATCCTGAATTCATATTTTAAGAGTAGTTTAATAATGTACAGCTAAAGTTAAATTTTAGATGAGACTAGAGTTAAATTTTAGCTGAAAGTCCCTAATCTATGTTCATATAGATTATTTCTTGAAGTAAGAGAACATAAGAAATGACAAAGAAGACCTCCTTTCAAACTGTGGAGGTAACAGGAAGTAAACTTCAAACTGTGGAAGCTTTAAAAATGGCATAATAGTTTATAATATAAGAAAATTTTGGTTCATATGTACAATGAGAAGTTGTTACTTATTTTGATGATAGGCAGTCAAGTGGAATTTACTTCACGTTTTTGGATTGGAAAAACTGGCATATCCTTCTACTTACAGTGGACAGTAAATAATAATCCTTTTACTTACAATTGGGACATTACACTGAAAGTCTCTGATAGGATTCTGAAGAAATTTTACATGTTCACTTATTTCAATCATTAACATGATAAAATTATTATTATCTTTGCCTACAAAAGGCAGACACTTATAGTCACAATTTTTTTTCTTCTCTGCAGAGTGGCATAATTTTTAAAATGTTATCACTTTTAAAAAGGTAAGTAATGCACATAATTTTTAGAAAGTGCTCATTTATATCACAGAACTGTAATCAAAGTCAACAATTATGTACTGATTGGCACAAAAGGTTGGGAGCTACACTGATGCCTGTTTCTGTTGGAATCTTTTGATCACAGCTGCACTTTGCTATATTAGGCTTTCAAGTTGAATTGTCATAAATAATAATATACTTACTATATCATGAAATTCATGTTAATCTGTTTAGACTAAATATAAACTCATTTGGCACCTGCTAGTGCAGTGTTTTTAATACTGTGGGTCACAATCTGATGGCATCATCCTAATGCCTTAAGTCTAGTATTTATTTTAATACTGGATATAGGATAGGAGATGCTAGAACCAATACTTCTACTTACATAACAAATTATAGTTATAACTTCCTTGTATTAAATGTGTATCTGTATTCAAGTACAGTGTTGCAAAGTAAAATATCTTAAGTATTGGCTGCATTCAAAAGTTTAAGGCAATGATTCTTGTGTTTTCATAAAGTAAATAGAGACTGCTACTTTCAGGAATTGTACAACATAATATATATTTTAATAAAAATTCTCCAAGCATAGCCATTGTTGTTATAAATCTTATACAAATAAAAATCGTGGTTTATAGTCATTAACATTTTCTCATTGTATGTGGGAGATACATGCTTATTATAAAGTCAAAATGTGGAAGTATTAGAAAATCTGGTCATGAGTCAAAATGAACCTCTTAATATTCATAATATATTTTTATTTTGTTGTAAACGCCATATATTATTTTAAAAATTAATTTATATTCTCTTATTGGTTAATGTTTGTAAAATAGATATTTTGATCTGTAAAATCTGTAAAAATCATATATTATGTAAATATTTTCTCAATTTTTCTATGGTTGTATATTGTTTATTCAAATATTTTCAAAATAGGTTGTAGTCAAATGCTGTCAACTATTTCTGAATTTTTCTCATTCTTCTCAACTTTTCCAGTGTTTGTTATCTGTAATACATCTATATCTTTATATGTAGTATTTGCCTCCCAATCTCATTTACTAATATGCTTATATAATTCCTACTTTGTTCTTAACATTCTTTCTTTTTTGTAGCATACCAGTATAAACTACATTGAATCATGATAGATTATAAAATATTTTAATAACTAACTGACCAGTCACTGTAGACTATTATTTTAATATATTTTGCTTATCAATTTTTTTATTTTTATAAAATGTGTTTTTAGAAATTCAAGGTAAGTAGACTACATTAAAATCATGTATCCATGAATGATTATGATCTAAAAAGATGCAAGTGATATTTTCATGAAACTGCAAAAATGAAAAGCAAAAGATTCATGTAATCAAACCCAGCTCTAAATATAAAGCATTACCAGCACTCTTATTATTATCAGCCCACTTAGGAAACAAATATTCTAATATCTATAATGACAGGCTGGTTTTGCCTGCACATGAACTTTATAGAAATGGAATAATACAGTATGAGCTAGTTTTTTCTGCTCAACAATGTTTGGGAGTTCATATAAGCTACTGTTTCTTTCATGCTTTTGCTCAATTTCGTTAATATATGTTATTGCACTGACTATACCAAATGCAGATTAGCATATGGAATGTTTCTGTGTGTGGTTGTCATGAATAAGAAAGCCATGGGTATTCTTATTATATTCTTTTCTATATTTTTTATTTAGTTGTGTTCTGTTTTCCTTGTGTTAATTTTGGTAACCTGTAATTTTCAAAAATGTCTCCTTTTTCATTTAAATATTTAAGTATTGGATTTACACAACATTGTAAATTTTCAAATCTCTGTTCATTGCCTGAACCTCTTCTTCATTTTTTCTCTTGGTCAACAATAGCAATGGATCCCAAATTCTTTCATTAGCCTGAATTCTTGGCATTCTAACCTTAGATGTCCATCTTATTCTAATCTGCGTGTGGAAGTATTATAAGCATCTGAATCTAAATTCTGATAATTTTCTAACTTTCTTCCTAACAGTTTATTTTAGCAGATGGCAACTTCTTTACAGTTGTTCAGGCCCAAAACCTTGTGATCATCTATTGTTTCCTCTCTCAACTCTCAGCAATCTCTCAGCAATTTCTATTGACTTTACTTTCAAGCACCAACCAATCATCTTCTCCACTGCAGTCAGTCTAAGACACAATCTCTTCTTGCTATGAATATTGTGATAGTTCCTCAGCTGATCTTTATTCCTTTCTCCTCTTCTTTTTCTTCTCAGCTTCCTCTGATTGCTCTCTCTTCTTCCCCTCTTCCTCTACCTTTAATTTTATTTTTGTTTTCTATCTCTCTTCATACTAAAGCATCTATATTAATCAACAAATTCAGCTCATGTATTTTAGTCTTCTACTTAAAACTCTTCAAAGGTTTCTCATCTTAATCATTTAAAAAGCCAAGATCCTTGAAAGTGATCTATATACAACTGTACAATTTCCACCCTTCCTTTATTATGTTGCTCTCTTCGAAAGGTTCTAACCTTCTTACTATTCTTCAAAAGAATCTTTTCTTTGCTCAGATGTCTTTTCTTTATCTATATGATTCAAATGTTTCTAAGCAAGTTTTTCCCTTCTGATTTAAAATCATAATCCCACCCGCTGGCACTTCATATTTCCTTCTCTGATTTTTCTTACTATCTTCTAATATACTATATATTTATGTATTTTATATATATACATATATGTATCATTTATAGTTTACTTATTTATACCTGTCCTTAATCTGTCTTACAAATGAGAATACAAGGTTGATATTTACTCTCAGCGTTTTAAAGATATTATTTTCCTCTCTGGATTATTTTTTCTTTCTCTGAATTTGGTTATTGTTTAATTGTAAGGTATCACGCTTTGTTTTCTGAGTACTTTTAACATATTATTTGCCACTGCATTGGTGTGTTAAAAGTACAGATTTATTATTTTTTTCAAATATATGACTTCCATTTTCCACTTATCTACTATCTTTTTTATGACCAGAAAAATTCAGCACTATAATCACTTTAAATGTTGGCTTTGTTTATTTTGCTCTATTTATTTATTTACTTATTTTTCAGGAAAAGTGAGGCAGGAATGAAAGAGAGCAGACAAATAGGAAGGGAGAGAGGAGGAAGAAGCATATATTTACTTTATTTTGTTATTCATCCCAGTTGTTGCCGCAGTCCTGAGTTACAAACCCAGGTCCTGCAATATATGTGGGCTCTAATAGTGAGAGGCAGCAGACATAATTGTAAGCCACCAGGGTCTGTTTCAGTTTATTTTCTCTCCAATCTGATTATATATACTAAAATTTTTAATTCAGTATATCATATGATTAAAATGACCTTAATATTACATGTCTTCATGTCTCCATATATCCATATATTACAGTCTATGATAGTTAAGTTTATAAATTCAGTTTAATATTGTTATTTTTCACATTTGACTTTTATTATTTAATTTTTGTGGCATTATTAAAAATATAGCTATCTTTACTGCTTCTTTATCTTTCTATCCCACATTTTATTTCACTGAATACTAATATTAATATATATTTTTGGTGCTTTTTATATTTGAAAATTTTACAACTTCTTATTTGTGATCTGTTTGTATTTCTTCATCTATAAGTTATGTCTTATTACTCATTGTGAGCGTATTTCTCTCTGTATATTTGAACATAGTTAAATAGTTCCTTTAATATATGCGAATTTTGACATCTAGATTTCACAGTGTTATCTCTTGTGGATTGTAATTGATTTCTTCAATTGATTTTTTTTCTATTTCTTTGAATATTGACTTATTTTATATTGTATCTTGGATATTATAATTGACAATTTAGAAACTATAATGTGATGATTCTTTGATGACTACTTAAAAAAAAAGAATTTTCAAAAGGACATTTCACTAGTCTGAACTTAAACTATAAATTTCCCTATCCCCTTTTAGCCAAAATTTGTGTTGTTTAGAGTTTTCTTCATGCATAAGTAATTAGAGGTTAACCAGACTATAGAGAAGAGATTACACAAATAATTCAGATACCTCCTTCCATCTTCACTTTTCCTTCTGGTATTTTCTTCGTTATCTGAAGTGACTATAGTAACCCCAAATACCATCCTATGATCCTTCATACCAGTAGTAGAGCAGAGTTTTTGTTAAATGTTAGCCACATTAAATAATGAAGATTTGAGGCTTCTTTCATTCTTCTTTGTATCAGCTTCGGTGGAGTATCATCTATGTGCTCTGTTTCTCTCCAGTGCTTTAAGGGTTAAGTGTCATTCCAGTGGAAGATTACTTGACCATGCCAGGAACAGAAATCCACAGGGAATGGCAATTTATAAGAACCTGTAGTTCATTCAGAACATAAAATTGTCGAGGCATGATTAGATCAAGAAAATGCAGTCCATCGTATTTCTTTCTCATAATGTCTAGGTCTACTTCTTTTTTCCAACTTCTATTCTTTTGAACATATTTTTTAATTTTACTACCATTTTGTATATTTTCCTAAACTAATATTTGACATATATTGTAAATAGAGTTTTAGACAAAGGCAAGGATTTTTATTTTTGTTAATGCAGTACAAGTAATAACTGTCAAAGACTGAGGTAGTAGTGAAGCCATAATAAGCAGTCCACATAACTTTGAGCCTAACTTAGAATGAACTTTATTTATCTATTGCTTCACTAATAGAAGTTACATAATTATAAAATATCTCTACTCATTGTAAATTCATTTTGCTGACACAAGGTTGGCAAGAAAATAATTTTTTTAAAGGAAAGGTACAGCCAGGAATGAAGACAGGTGGGCAGGAAGAGAGGAGGAAGAAACATTTTGATTTTCAATTAGTTGTTCACACTGGTTATTGTCTACACCCTGCTGCCTCCAACTACCCGGGCCCAGAACTCTGTCTGGTCTTTGTGACCTGCATCCTCCGGAGGCTATTGATCTAACTGCTACTCCACCAGGGTGTGCTAGCAAGAAAATAATTATGCTATATTATATTGCTATTGCTATTGCTAAATAATATGCTATATTATACTATATACTAGGTACTCTATAGTTCTACAAGGAATAATGTACTTTTAGATCATATTATTCATATTGCTTAATTTATTTTCTTATATATCTGGGTGCTAGCATTTGATTTATGTTTCTCATCATACTTGAATCATTATACAGAAATTAAGTGCTATAGTTATTAAAATGTTTTTATTAATGATACATGTTGAGTAAGTACCAAATTTACTCACAATATTTATTTTACCTGAATTTTTCAATGATTCTGAAATTGAGAGCTGTATAAATTTAGCAACTTTTCAGACAAAAGTCAAAACAAGCAAAACATAACAGTCACAGAAATTAAATAACCCACCCAACCTGCATAGCTAGTGAATAGTGAAAGCTTGCTCAAACTAAGGCTACAGGATTCAAATGCAAAATTTCTAGATTCTATTTCCATCATAGTTATTTTCCTTGTGGTGAGATAAAGACTAAAGAAGAACAATAATTTTTTTAAAGTGTGTCGGGGGTGGGAGGGTACAATTCAAAATACACTCTACAAGAAGTTAACAGATATTTAAATCCTGAATCTTATTTTTTAAATTTCTAATCTTATATCAATAAGAAGCCCATGTCTGTATATCAATGATTATAATTTTAATGTTAATTCAGTAATCTTTAATTTGGAAAGTATAACTTTTTTTATTTTTAAAGATTTTGATGAAGGAACATTGTGCCATAAGGTCATATAGATTTAAGTGTACATTATTATAAATCAACACCTGTAGATAACACAGTTTACTACTAATAAAATCAAACTTTTATTCTTCTTGATTTTCCATCTTTTAATGATACAGCCGGATTTATGATGAACAACAATTTATGATGAAAAATTTTAAATGAGCAAATTTTAACAATTAATGAATTAGGAGATTGAGCATATAATCTTTCAGCTCAACAAGTTTTGCTATTCATTATTTTATGACAAAATAATACAGTATTGACTATTTTACAATGGATTAAATTAAATATTTTCAACCTGACAATTTATCAAAATATTGAAGATTTTATTATATTACAGAAGAAACATTATATAGCACAGAATTTCCCAAAGAATATCTTTGTGGATATTGCTTAGAATGAATTTCTTTCTTTGACTATTTGGATATCTCATTAATATTACTGACATTTTTAGGTTTACTTACATAAAAATAAATAAATTTACTAAAAGTATTCACATAAATGATATGCATTAACATTCAACTGATTTGATCTATTCACTGTAACAGTTGATATAAATGTTTATTTTAATTGGTGACTGGGCAGATAGTGTCTTATTGAAAATTAAAAATTTATGATAAGCTGTCAAATTATCCTGTTGTTATTCTACTTATGCTGATACTAAGGCATCCAGTGTGAAATTGTTATTTTTATATTTCACCTAAACCACAATTTCTTAAAAAAGCACATATTGACTTCCTATTATGTACATGACAAGGAAGTAATGGTAAAAGGAGTTGATGAAGGATATGAAATAAAGTGAATTTGATCATTACAGGAGGAGAAAAGACCCCAGATAATCATATGATCAACATGACATTTCTTCAAAATTGTATTACTTAAGAATTTAGTCACACATAAATTAAACCACTTTACTATTCTAGAAATAAAATCTTGATAGTTTATGTAAAATTTTTGATAAAATGTCAGATTAGAGTGGATTTAAAATCATAAACTTTTAGTAGTTTAACTTAAAACTAAACACTAAGTAAAATTCATTCAGTGTATTTTATTATATGAGATATTTAAAATATAGGATCCATTCATTATGCAAGTTTATCATTTATTGATAATTCTTATTCAGCTTAACCAGTGAAAGCTAAATGAATTAGAAATACTTGTTAATAATATGTAATTAAAATGGGTGCTAATTCCTGAGATCAGATAAAGAAAAATATCCTGCTACTAGCAGTTGTGTTGTATTATTATCAAGACATTAACATAGTCCTGTGATTTTTCTGTTGCCTTGTTGCACCTTGATTAAAAGCTAAACTAGATTCTGTACAAACTACTATTAACAGAATTTGTTCAAGAAGAATATTTTCTCTAAATTTATTATTAATGTGTTTTTCTAACTGAAAAATATATGAATGTTTTTGTTACTAGCATGAATGAATGAGTCTTGGTTCTTGTCTTGGCTTGAGAAAGAGTTCAGAATGCCAGACAGGAGAAGTAAAGTTAAGCAAGAATTTAAGAGGCAACAGGAAATTATATTCCATAGGGGTCTGACAGGGGAACTTCAGTTACTCCATGATGGGGAGTTTGAAGCATCTTGCTCTGTTTTTATTCTCTTATTTTAGGGGTTCTTCTGGTTGGCTGATTCAAGGTACCTCTTTTGAATGTTTCTGCAACACTCAGCTATTTTAACGTTCTCCTTCCTCATAAGGCCCCCTTCTACAGTCTTTTAGGCCTTGTAGTTTCTTCTACCTCTTGCCCATCTAATTCTTTTATGCCGAAGTGGCCATTGCCATCTATCAGTTACACAAGTCCTTTGTCTGCCTCAGCTTTTGTATGTCTGTCCTAACATTATGAATAATATTGATCTGATAACATTCATAATGCCATTTATTTAATAGACATTTTCATTATAAAAATCATAGCTCTTTGTCAAGAAAAAGTACAAATATATAGAGCAAATATAATATATAAATTATATGTGAATAATAATGGACAAAACAGGGTAGAAACAGTTACATTTTTATGCTACTAAGTTCAATGTAGAAGATAGAAAATAAATTTAATACAGTGAGAAAACATGCAGTTTTATATTTCACAGGATAAAGATTCTGTGAAGTATAAGAATTCTTCTATCACAAAAAAGACTTGTACACTGAATCTTTTGAAGTTATTTCTCATTCTGAAATATTTTAATAAAAAGCATACTACGTTTAAAGGAATACCTGGATTTTTAAGCTGATTTAGTAAATATTTCTTTTAATCTAGCTGTTGTCTTCAAAAAATGTTTCCGATTTCTGTGTGTGTGTGTGTGTGTGTGTGTGTGTGTGTGTGTGTGTGTGTGTGTGTAGGTATGAGGGAGAGAGAGGGAGAGGAAGGGCATGGGAAACACAGATAAGACAGATCACATAAATAAACCAATTTAGAATAAAAGCAATGATAATCTAACTGTAATATAACCCTTTAGAGTGGAGCAAATTCTGTTTATAGGGGGCAGTTCACTAATTAAGAACTTTCACTAGACTTCTTGAATTTCAGAAGAGTTGTCATTTAAAGAAAATACTATCAGCTATTATTGTAAATTATTTAGCAATTAAAATGGAATAGCAAAAGCAATATCTGTTAGAGCATCTTAATATTTATTTATTAGAAGGCAACATTCAATTAACCTAGAGAAAATAAATTATTTTTACTTCCAGATTCTCTAGTAATGCTTTGAATTTAATTTAGGATCTCCATACCTCCAGATACTTCTAAAATATTTTATTTCAGTTTCTGGTAGAAGAAATAAAATGCCTCATAAATGTTTTCCTGGAATCTTCTAAAAGGCTACAAAATAGGAAACAATGAATATTGCTTATCCTGGTGATTCAAATGCATCCTATAAAATAATTAGCCACATTAAAATAATGAGTAAAAGAAAACAAATGTCTTCCTACTTGTGCCTTAACCTTACCCTCTTATTGTATTGCTTGTGCTGCATCTATTTTAGAACAATAAACTTGAGTACCTAAATTTTTGCTTCAGGAAAAGCTTTGAAAGGCTAACTAGGTAAAGATTTCTTTTAATTTTGCAATTTAAAGACATAATTACCATGTTATAAAAACAACAAAATAATGCCTTCCTTAAGTCACAGAGACTATCCCTAGTTGATATCTTGTTGCATTTTTCAAAATTACATCCTTGCACAAGCAGTTTTATAACTGTGAATAAAACAGCCTAAACCAAATCAACAGTATAGTGATCTAAATTACTGACACTTAATTGCATAAGGGATTTAAAAAAAAGAAGAAAATCACTGTGAAATAGCTCTTTCATTTTTATAGACCAAAATGTTGTATTTCCTGTTTTAGTCTATCATTTCATCTTTCTAGAACATTGGAATAATTTATTTGATAAAAAATATTTATCTATTAAGCACAAAAATTTTGATTCATCATTGTCTCCTATTTGTCCACATATAAACCTAAAATTCAAACATTTATATTATTTCCTATGTGACTAAATAAAATTCATTGTTTCAAAGAGCCATTATATAATGAAATGTAAGTAGGTAGATGAAATATTTAGACTAAAAACTAACTTTAATCCATCTCATACACTTTGACATGAAAATAAATAATCTTGTAGTTCACTATCCAAACCATTTCCCATAATCTGGCTTTCTAATTTCTCAATGTTGCTTTAACTCAGCTGTAATAATAAGGTAATGATACACATAGTGCTAAATATACTTTTTTTTCCCACTCTCAGGAGTACTTACATTTCAAAACAGAACTACAACAGAGCAATGCTTTATCGAAAGAAATAGTTTGCTAGTGGACAAATGATAGATGAAAGATATTTGGAAGGATAGGTCACACATCATCTTTAACTGGTGACCCATATTTTCCTATTGCTTTTATTGCTGACCTTGTGAAACTCTCAAGGTTTTATTTATTTATTTTTACTAAGTACAGCTTTGGAAATTATATAATAGAGTTGTTTTTTTTTTTAAATTTTGCCTGTTAAAAGTAAGGGAAATGAAGAACAGAAGGGGGAACTGTGTGTTTTGTATTCTCATTAAAAAGACACTCTGACAGAATTTATAAGGAATCACACAATAGAAAAAAAATACCCATTAGTGTAGTAGAAGTATATAGATTTGTTTTGTTAGAGTGCTCTATTATAATCTTTTGGTATGAATATCAGAAATCTAAGTCACACAGGAAAAGATAAAACATGGAATAACTATACATTTGAAAAAACATATTTTGACTGCATAATTTAGACATACTATTTTCCCCATATTTTGCTTCAGATAAAAAAACACCTTTTGCTTCCCCCCACACCCTGCCCCCGGAGATAGTCCGTCATGCAATGAAAAAAAAAAAAAAGAAAAAGAAAAAAACTGACCAATTTTCAGTTAATGAGGGTTGATAGAGACAAAGTCCTTGCTGCTCTTATTTTAAACACCCATCCTTTTTATTTGCATGTTATAATGTTCATAGCCTTTAAAGTTAGATATAGGTCGTCAAGTTCTTAATAAAAATAACAGACTAGTAATACCAATTCATTCTTAATATGTTCTTTTTACTTTGTCTTTTATTATATATTTTAATGATGCTGGGTTGTCTGTGTACTAATACCTACCAAATTGAATTGGGGACTAGCTATTGAATAATTATTATCTAATTCTGTATTTTGGCTAATTGATTATTTTAACCCTGTTTTCATATAAAAACATAAAACACCCACATGCACTAGACGAAAGTGAGTCTAATTTTACTGAATAAATTTAAATTTTAATATTTATTAAGAAGGGAGAACTATGAGGGAGTTTTTATTAGCACCAAAATTTTAATGGTGATTTCATGTGAGAAGAGCAATATACTCTCTGTTCATTATTTAGTTCATTGCTGTAACTTTTTTGTTGTTGTTGCAAAGTAGGAAAATAATATCTAGCCAGATAAGTGCTAATAAATTTTAAAAGTAAATTGCATTATTTTAGTGTATTCTAATAATCTATTCTGAAATTTCAAAATGAATGCTGTTTTTTATGAATAAATAACTTATTATTTATCAGGGAAATCAGATCAAACCATCAATAAAATATCTTCTCATACTTATAAACTTGCCCTATATATAAGGACTAGAAATAACAGGTGTTGATGAAGGTGTAGAGAAAAATGAACTCTCTTACACTTTTATTGAGAATGTAAATTAGTGCATCCTCTGGGAAACTCTTTGTAGTTTCCTCAAAAAAAAATGGAATTACCGTTTGACCTAGCAACCCCACTTCTAGACATATCTCTGAAGAATACAAAACCACTAATCAGAAAATATATTTGTACCCCCATATGCACAGCAGCACACTTCACAATAGCCATGACATAGAAACAACCTAAATGCCCTTTGCCTGTTGACTAGCTAAAGAAGTGTTATTTATACTCAATGGAATTTTATGCAACTGTTTAAAAAGATGAAATTGTGCCTTTTGCAACAATCTGAATGGAACCTGAAATAATTATGCTATGCAAAATAAACCAGAAGGCAAAAGAAAAATACTGGATGATTTCACTCATATGTGCAATATAAGAAATCAAACAAAAAATCCCAACAAAACACAAAACTCTCAGGATTTTGATGCAAGACTTGGTTACCAGAAAGATGGAGAGTAGGAAACGCATAGGAAACTGGAGTAGGAAGAGCAAAAATGGTGGTGACCAGCACTAGAATTCTGGTGGTGTGTGTGGTGTGATAAACAGATTTACTGTGGTGTATATCTGTTCTCCAGAATATCATATTGTATTATAAATAAAACAAAAATAAATAACAAAGAGATGAATTAACACCACTAATAACTGCTTTCATTTCATAACCAGTGTTTAATTTATAGGGAGACTCGTTGAAATTAATAAGTTTCTGACCAATATTGGATAGAAAATATTTATAAATATGACTTAAAATATACAGATCCAAGAAGTCAAAAAAGTACTATATGAATTAAGTCCAAATAGACATACACTAAGACATTTTACTATAAAAATGGCAAAAGATAAATATGAAAAATGCTAAAAAGCAACCACATAAAAATGTGTTAAATATAAAGAAACCCCAATATGCTATGTGACTTTTTCAGCAGAAATCTTACAAGCCAAAGGAAATGGCACAATATGTTCAAAGTGAGAAAGAAATGGACAACTAATCAGAATACTCTACCCAATAGGCTAACATTCAGAATTGAAGAAGTGATAAGAGTTTTACAAACAAAAATTGAAATATATTATTAGTAAACTGACCTAGCAAGAAATACTAAAGGAACTCATAAAAGAAACCCCATTTAGAAGCAGAAAGATGCCAAAAATATAAAATGTGGGGAAGAGCTGTGTTCAATTTGCTTTCCACCTAAATAAATTATAAACATAAAATCATATATACAAGTTCCATGGTAACTTGAAAACAAAAATCTATAGAGGAATCAAATGTAAATAGGCCTTATAATATTGAGATGTTCAAAATCATTATTAAAATAATCAACTATTCTTTGTCATCTGGAATAGCAAAATTTCTAAAGACCATAGTCAAATTGTCATAGCTAAGTTTTAAGGCATCATTACTTTATATCTGCATTTTTGGCAAAGAAGCATAGTAATTTTTATTTTCCAAATAGAGGTCTTAATGTTTTTATTTTTTAATCTTTTTTTATATAACCATGATATGTTGGGAATCTAATTTATAAAATATTTGTGAAAGCAACTCAATCCAGTCAGCAAATATTGGCATGAAAATCCTATAATTTACTAATGACACCATGGTGAATTAGCCAATGAGTCTACAATTTAAAATGTCTCAGTAAAAATGGCAATCTATGTCGCATTATTCAACAATTACAAAAATGATTCTGGCATTGTCCATTGCTAATGATTGTCAAGGAGATATATAGTGATACTAGAAATCTTTGTAGCAATAGTTTTAATATAGTCCACCAATTCCATCATTGATTCCCCGTGTCATTGTTTTTTTATGCCATAGTCACTGTAGACCTGAGCTGTGCAATATAGTTGCCGCAAGACACATATGGCTAGTTTGAGTTGATGTAGCTGTGTGTATTATTTTTATAACTAAAAAAATGTTACCTATTAATGTATACTCTATGTTTACTAGTTACATTTAGAAATAAACATTTTGAATATTTTGGTTAAAATGCAGTACATTTTAAAAAATTTTTCATTGAGACTACTGGAAAATTTTGGAGACTTAAATAGTCTCCAAAAATATGATACACAAATAATTTTTACTTTAATTTCTTATCTTCATGGGTGAGGCATGTTATTTTAATGTATATATTGCTGTCCATAGAGCACAAAAACAGTAATCAAAAGCAAATATCTATATCCCTATGTTCATAGCCACACAATTCATAATAACCAAGAGATGGAAACAGCCACATGCCTGTCAACAAATGACTGAACAAAGAAGCTGTGATCTACATGGAATTCTATGCAGTTATTAAAGATGAAACTGGTGTGTCCTGGTAACTCAGGCATAGTCCACATAAAGCCCAAGGACCCAGCTTTTGATTTAGGCTGGCTGGGAAACAACCAAAAATGACCACATTAAATAAAAACCTAACATCTGGATCATTATTGGTCTTCTTGATTCTTTTCGCATTCAAATGAGATATCCCTTGATTTTTGGTACTGTAGCAGATTTTTAATTGAATCTTGGACATTTGCAGCATTATATTTATATTTGTCTGTGTGTGTGTGTGTGTGTGTGTGTGTGTGTGTGTGTGTGTGTATTTTTTTTTGGAGGGGGGTCCAATTTGCATTTCTCTTTTGCAGGAGTTTCTCACACTGCTGGAAATGTAAGAGCAGGCTCTTACCTCAGTACTGCCATGGGGGTGAAGGTTCAGTAAACCTCTCTACTCACATCAAATTGTGGGATGTTCTTGTTACTAAATGCATTCTACAAATGCCCAAACTCCACACTTGGCTTCTTAGGATGCCTTCGGTACGGATGGGACCTAGTTAATACAGGAGTGATAGAAATCTAGGCTCCCCACTAGACTTTTTCTGAAAGGGTTGGTACCAGCTTTTATTTATTTATTTATTTTTAATTTCCTATGGTTTTGACTGGTGTAGAGCAATTATTGTCCAGAAGCTTTCTGTCTTGCCAGGCACCCATTTCCTGGTCATTTGGCTAAAGAGAGCATGCTTTACTTCAGGCCATTTTTCTTTCATCTCCTTCTAGAATTTTAAGTGATGAAAAAGTCACAGTAAATGCAACTGAAAATTTAAATCCCTTATCAAAAATTAGACTGCCACTAGAAGAGTAGCTTCTCTTTTCTCTCATTCAAATCACAAATATTTAGTTTGTTTTCCATTCTTCCTGACTAATGTTTGAAAAGAACATCTTGAATATGTCATCTATTTGTAGTTGCAAGCAAAAATCAACCACTTTCTGTTACAGCCTCTCTTATATAACAGTGACCAGTCTCTGATATTCGAAGCCCTTGACTTTCCTTCTAGCCTTAATTTTCTCATAAAAACCCTTCATTCATTGGGGCCATCTATATACAGCCCTGAAAGTGTTCTGTCATCCTTACCCCCAATTGCTCAAGCCTTTTAGCATATGCCCACAAGACTTCACCACTCTCTGAGTGGTCACTTTCTATCTAATTCGAGTCATTTCACATTTCCATAAAATCTTTCCTACTTCCTCTAAAACCACCATGAATTTCTTTGTTCTGGAATCATACGAAATATGGTCTCTATAATTTTCAGTCACATCAGAACCAAAGTCCATGTTCATAAAAATATTTCAGACCTCTTTCACTGTTTATTTTTGGTAGATGAAATAATCTATTAATATAATTTCAAAATTGATACATATATTTTAAAATTAATATCCTAGTTGTATTCTACAAGAGAAATAAAAGGATTCTAAATTATTTTTAAAAAATTATCTGTTCCTAGTATGTAAATATTCTAATATGTCAAGGACAAAATACACTATGAACCAGTCAGAACTTTGTAAATTTGCTCTGAATAATAAAGAAAAAAATTGCAGACCAATACACATGTTTTGTATTGATGACACAAATAAATCAAGCCATGACTACAATTGACTTGTATTCAATGACAAGGTTATCTAATATAGTTAACACATCTTGATAGCATCATAGCCAAGTATGTTTTAGAAAATTTTCGCTCTAGCATGTTTCTTGAGTATTAATTCATTCACAAAAGCTATCCTTCAAGTAAACTGAAATTAGAATCTAGATTTAGGTTGCAAAGAACAGATTTTCTTCCCCTGGCATCTCTGGTTCTATCACAAAGCATTTCAACACCACAAAATAAATATCCTGAATATTTAAAGGGAATCATATTGTAGAGTCTATAATCACATAGAACTAATCACTTATATTCTTGAATTTTTATTATTTTGCACGCTACTTCTAATTTTGCCACAATTTATGAGTCATGTATATAAGGTTCAGGAAATCCTTATAAAAAATTGTATCTTCCACAGCATCTAGCACCCTGCTTTTTGAACATAGAGTTTCGGTACACAGTTGGCAATATGAAAGTTGCCAGCCTTGATGAACTCACCTGCACAGTAGAGGGCCTTTATTTTGAGCTTTCTTGATTACTGACAAAAAAATTTCATCTTTTAAAGAATTTATGTGACAAATCTATAAACATAGGAATCACTGAAAATTTATGTAAGTAAAAATACACATTACAAGAGTCCTGCTTTCAGATATTCAAATAAATTAGGGTTAGAAGCTTAACTTAATAAAAATATGGATGTTTCTCAATTTATAATTTGAGCATATGATGATAATACAGAATTCTCTTAAAGTACTGACATAAACACTTTCCTATCATCACATTATAATAATTGTAGATTTAACCTTAATTAGCAAGTAGTCAATAGCCAAAAAATTTTTAAATAAATAAGTGTCATCTACCTTGAGAAAGTCTGTATCTTTAAATATACTGAGATTTAACAGAGGTTTTTTGCTTCGTTTTGTTTTTTGATTACTATGACTGCTTAACAACTGACACACAAGTTAGAGTTTATTTGTCTGTGATGATTACTGGATTACTGATGATCATAAATTGGGCAAATTGACTCAGTCACATATTGGATATGAGCACAATTTTTCCTGAAGTAGAGTAGTTCCAGAATAGCATTACTGAACTTTGTAGAAAGCAATATAGCATATTAAAAGAGAAAACAAACTTTGGGGTTGGATAATAATGTCTTTGAGGGCAAGCTATGTGACTTTGTAGATTTTGATCTCCTGTAAATTACTGAACTACTCTCAACTAGTCCATCAATTATAATAACTCAAATATATTCTTCATAGGTTTTAAGAGCATAAAGATAGCCCAAATCAACATAAAATATTCACAAGTATGTCTGAAAAAAACAAAGGTGGAATATATAAAATGCAAAATTATCAAGCAACCTTTATATAGTTAGTACACATAAAGTATCTATGATAAATAACTACTATGAAGTACTTAATGTAAAAATTGGACACCTTACCAGGTAGGCTTTGCTTGCTTTTATATTAGTGTAGTCCATTGCTATGCAAACAATTCTGTAAAAGATCAGGCAAGTTTTGTAGCCAGTGGTAATTATTTCTTCTCTGTTATTACAGCACAAAAGCAGTCATATATATATATATATATATATATGTATATGTAGGTATGTCGTGTTTCAATAAAATGTTATTTGTGGACACTGAAGTTTGAATTTTAAATAATTATGTTTCATAAAATATTTTTAAGTTTTCAATCATTTTTAAACATTTTTTTTTCTTAACTCATGAACCATACAAAAACAGACCCTGGGCCAAATTTGGCCTTGCAGGGTAGCTTGTAACTGCTATATACTGAAACACTAAAGTTAAAAGAAATATGTTTATCTAGCTGTGCAAAAATGTTCTGGAATATTTTGTTTTTTAAATGAATTTTTCAATTTTTAATAAGGGACTAAAATAAAACTCAAATATTTCAGTTCATTAGCCTCTTTATCTTTAGTGAACTTTGTACTCCCTCCACCCCAAGCATATTTCACAGACATACTTTGAATCTGTTCTTCATTGACAACTAACTATCCTGCTTTAGAAATGTGAACTTTAAACGTTTTCTTTTCGATAGTTATCACCTCCCTCTTCATTATGTTTGCTTACTTCATGGATACATTGATGCCTTCACATTTTAATTATCAGTGGATTCACATCTCTTCCTCCTTGTCCTAATGACTTAATTCTCAGATTCCATTATTTCAACAACTCTTTGCCCCTTCCTCATTATTCATTTTCTGAAATTGCGTAGAAAATAGAATTCTACTCTCTTATTAATACAAGTGTCTTCTTTCATTTTCCCATTAGCTCAGATGCTTAAAACATGTGGAAAAAATAAAATACAACTGTCATAAAAATTTCAAACATAACAGTGAGACAATCATAAAATATACACTCAAATAATAGGTAGCTAATACATACAATAAGAAACATAATTTTTAAAAATGCCAAAAGATTAAAGTCACTACCAACCATGTTCTGTAACCAAAAATGGTCCATGAATATTGCCCAAAAATCAATTAAAAATTATTTGTGAGCATTTTCAGGTAGAGCATAGGCTAGATCCTCTTCTAAATTCCACATGTATAAGGATAGGCATGTAATTATTAGTATTCTAATCTCATAAAATCTGAAAATGGTGCTGTGGGAAACATAAAATAGGAACTAACGTGACCGAGGAAATGTTATTAGTGCTGAGAACTTAACCAAATCAAAACATATTTGAGTTTTGAGAAAAATACCAATAGTTGAAGGCATAGAGAAACATTTATATTGGGAAACAGAAAATAAACCAGTGTATCTATGATAATTTTCTCTGAGTAGGGAGGTGATGATTTGAGGATAGGATGTAAGAATGTGGTGAATCATAAGTTATTAAAGACTCTGGTCATTTTTTTCAAAAGATAAATTATTTTCATTGTGGAGATGACAAAGCAACATGTCCAAATTGGAAAAGTAACTTTTGGCTACAGAAAGAATACCCTAAAGCTGTATTTTTATTATTTGACTTCAGCAAATCCTATAAACCTCTTTCAAAATATGTAAAAGCAAATATAATCGAGCATTCCTATCATCTGTATCAAACTCCTTTTAGCTTTATTCTTTTGACTAATTGTATTATTCCATTTATAATTCACATATTCCCTCTTTTAAAAACGATAGAGTAATAAACAGATTAATCATTGTTTATTCTAATATTAACTGATTATTCTAAGATTTATATAGCAGTTTTTCATAATTAACTCAAATAAAAAGTTTAGGACTTTCACTGAAAGTTAAGGAAAAGGCATGAGCTGGTGACTCAAATGGCTACACCAGCGTAATGGGCCATGTAAAATCCCAGGGGCCTAGGTTTGCACCTTGGTGCCAGGAGGAACAACCAAAATGAACAGGTAAATGAATAAAAAATGCTTCTTTTCTTTCTCCTCTTTTCCTCACTGCATGTCTGCCTGTCTTCATTCTGACCTGCAGTCCTTCCTCTTTGGAAAAAAAAGGTGAAGGAGAATAATAAGTTCCTACAAATAAGCAGTCTACCATATTTCAGAGAGTAAAGTCACACAGCACATAGATACAGAATGTGCTTGTTTTATATTGATAATTTTCTGTTCAATAAGTTGTTTTGGGAAGTTTGTTTAAAGAGAGGTAGCAATACAACTTCAAAAATGATAACTATCCCTTGGAAATGATTTAAGATAGACTTAAGCTAAATCTTTGACTGATTTTTAGCTCAGACTAAATGTTGTGATGGTAACAAATGAGCTTTGCAATCTCAGAACTGATCTCAGAAAGAATGGGAGTATGATGGTCCAATAAATTGAACCAAATGAAATAAATTTATAATTAAATGGTTCTCATAGCCCAATTTAAAAAAAAGAAAATGAAGAACTATTGAAATTAATATATAATCTTTTAACAGACAACTAACTATATCAAGGACCTAGGAGAGTAACTACTCTGCTTACAGCTATTTCCAGGGTAATACTACCATTTTATTTTCTACTAATAATGAAAGCAGTGAAGTACAAATTATGTCTATACTTTGAGTCAAATGATCTATTTTTTGTTGTTGTTTAAATAAGGAAAACAGAGATTATGTGTAAAGGAATTTATTTTTAGGTTGTCAGTTTGTAAACTGACAAGTTATCATTTAAATATTTCCTCATCAGAATATCTATTTGCATGCATCAAAAGAGAATTGAGAAGAAAGTCTTGTGTATGTTTCTCCTGTCTCAACAGCAAACGAAAAACTCGTTTTATATGTGAAATAATTATAGAGGATTATCAGGAACAGAATTTTAAAGATGATCTTTTTGTCATGTTTCTGTTTTTTTATTTTGACAATTAACTGCTTAATTTTGTTTTTTTCTTTTTCTCAGTAGACAGTGACACTAAAAATGCTTAATATAGCACATACCGACACAGAACTGGGAAAGGGAAAGCGAGAAGATCAGAAGTAAATCAGGAACTGTAATGAAGTGTCTTAATTGTCAAAGTAAGGAACTTATCCCATGATTCAGTAACAATTAACTGCAAAATGTAGGTGTGTTGCTGAGCACGAAGATCAGTCAGGTTTTGTTTTATTATTAGTATTTTATTGCAGTAACTTAATTTTACATTGAAATTAACTCATATGTGTAGTTTGCTTATATGCGCAGTTTCCCCATTCCTCAGACATATGTCAACACACCCTGCCTTCCACCAAATCACCAAGAGTTCTTCACTATTGTCCCCCAATCCTCATTCTATTCGCTGTTGTTAAACTCAGTTCTTTTGCCAGTGTCCAAGGGTTAGTTTTTTTTTTGTCTATTCCTTTGCTTTGTCTGTTCACATTCTGCCTATGAGTGAGATCATCTGGCATCTTTCTTCTTTTGAAATATCTCACTTAGCAGAATTCTCTCCAGATCCATCCATGTTGACTAAAATGACAGGATTTGATCTTTTCTAGGGGCTGTGCAGTATTCCATTGTGTATATATGTACCACATCTTCTTTATCCAATCATCTGACACTGGGCACTTAGGTAGTTTCCAATTCTTAGATATTGTGAATATGGTTGCAGTAAATGTGAAGGTTCATAAATCTCTGAGAGTTAGTGCTTTTGTATGTTTGGGGTAAATACCCAAAGTGAGATGTTAGGATCATGTGGGATTTCCATCTTCAACATTTTGAGGAATCCCCAGACTGTTTTCCATGAGGGTTGTACTCATTTTGTACTCTGAATGACAGTATAAAAGTGTTCCCTTTTCTCCACATCCTAACCAACACTTGTGGTTTCTAGATTTATGGATGACAACCAGTATCTCAGTTGTAGGATGATATCTCATTGTTGTCTTGATTTGCGTTTCTCTGAATGCCAGTGAATAGGAACATCTTTTCATGCATGCGTCAGTTGGTAATCTGTATGTCATCTTCAGAAAAATGTCTATTCAACTCCTCTTTCCATTTTTTTATTGAATTGCCTGCTTTTCTGTTATCGAGTTTTATGCATTCTTTGTAAATTTTGGATATTAAATTCTTATCAGAAATATGGAATATAAATATTTTCTCCCAATTAGTAGGTTGTTGTTTTCTCTTGGTAATGTTTTCTTTCTCTGTGAAGAAGCTTTTTAATTTGATGTAGTCCCTTGTTTATTTTTGTTATTGTTTCCTTTGAGGTTGCAGTTGAGTCCCCATAGAAATAAGGCTGATGTCATAATATATTATGTTAATAAATTTACATATGCTGAACCATTCTTGAA
Source organism: Solenodon paradoxus (assembly GCA_004363575.1). Classification (NCBI taxonomy): domain Eukaryota; kingdom Metazoa; phylum Chordata; class Mammalia; order Eulipotyphla; family Solenodontidae; genus Solenodon; species Solenodon paradoxus. Next base: position 1,285,707 of record RJWH01000027.1, read on the forward strand.
TGCCTGGGATAAATCTCACTTGGTACTGATGGATGATCCTTTTTTTAAATTTTTTGGATTCATTTTGCTAATATTTTGTTGAGAATTTTTGTATCTATGTTTATTAGCGGTATTGGTCTATATTTTCTTTCTTAGTGACATCTCTGTCAGGTTTTTGTATCAGTGTGATGTCAGCCTCATAGAAAGTGTTTGGAATTATTCCTTTCATCAATATTTTAGAAGAGTTTGTGAAGGATAGGTATTCATACTTCTCTGAAGTTCTGGTAAAATTCACTCTTGAAGCACTCTGGTCCTGGGCTTTTGTTTTCAGGGAGATTTTTGATTACCACTTTGATTTCTTTGCTTGTCTTTGTCCTGTTCAGTTTTTCCAGTTCTTCCAGATTCAGAAGGCTGTATTTTTTTCTAAAAATCTGTCCATATTGTCGAGGTTGTCCACTTTATTGGTATACAGCCATGAGTAGTAATCTCTTATAATGTTTTGTATTTCTGTGGCATCTGTTGTAATTTATCCCTTTTCATTTCTGATTCTAGTTATGAGAGTTTTCTCTCATTTTTCTTTGTGAATCTAATCAATAATTTGTCAATTTTGTTTATTTTTTCAAAGAACCAACTTTTGGTTTCATTGACATTCTGGGTTGTCTTTTTGTTTTCTATTTCATTTGTTTCTACTCTAATTTATATTATTTATTGTTATTTTTGGCTTTAAATGTTTTTTCACTTGTTGCTTTAAATGTAGGGTTATATTATTTGTGATATTTCTTTGTTTTGAAGTGGACCTGAATTGCTGTGAACTTCCCTCTTATTACTGCTTTTGCTGCATTCCATAGATTCTGGTAACTGGTGTCTTCATTCTCATTGGTCTATAAGTAATTTTTAAGTTTTTCTTTGATTTCCTCTTTTATCCAAGAGTCATTCAGAAACATATTGTTTAGTGTCCAATTAATTTGGTGTCTTCCAGCTTTCTTTTGTGGTTGACTTTTAGTGTTAAACCAAGAAAATGCTTGGTATGATTTCAATCCTTGTAAATTTGTTGAGACTTGTTTTGTGTCCCGACATATGACCTACCTTTGAGAATGTTTCATGTGTATTTGAGAAGAAAGTGAAATAATAGTGGATTAAATGAAGCGTTTGTTCTATGTCTATTAGACCTAACTCTTCCAAATGGTCATTTTTAAGTTGCTGTTTCCCTGTTAATATTCTGCTCAAGTGATATGTCCATTGTTTCAATTGGGGTGTTGAAGTCTCCTACTGCTATTGTGTTGATGTTGTTGTCTCTTACTAGTTCTAGTAATACTTAGTATATTTTGATGGCACTTCATTTGGTACAAGTAAGTTAAAAAATATTATGTCTTCTTGCTGTTAACCCTTTAATCCACCCCTTAATCATATGATTTCCATCTCTCTTTTGTTGTGCTTTTTAGTTTTGATTGAGTTTCCTTTTTTATTTCTTTTTTGCCTTTTCCTTGGAGATGTGTTTTGAGGATACCCTGATGTTTACATTTAGAATTTTATGCTTATTTCCTGTTTTTATTTGAAAGCCAAATAGTTTTGCACTCATTTTAATGACAAACATTTTTATTCTCCTCTCCAGTACAAAATTTTACTCTCTTACTGTTTTTAAGTGAGATTTCTTTACACTCTAGGGCTTCCTTAGGGTTTGTTGTTTTTTGGGGGTTTTTTTGTAGTGCTTGTTTTGTGGTGATAAATTCATTTAACTTTTGCCTATCTGAAAAGTTTTTATCATTCCTTCAGTTCTAAATGGTAATCTCACAGAACATAGTATTCTAGGTTGAAAATATTTTCCTATAGCACTTTTTTATCTGGCCATTCCCTTCTGGTCTGTAGAGTTTCAGTTGAGAAATCTGCTGACAATCTTATGAGGACTCCTTTGTATTTGACTCTATTTGTCTATAGGTGTTTTAAAGATTCTTTTATCTTCATATTCGGCATTTTGAAAACAATGTGTCTGTGTAGATCTGTTTGGCTTTCTTTTGCTTGGAACTCTTTTAGCTTCCTGACTTTGGAGGTTTGCTTCATTATTCAGGTTAAGGAAATTCTGAGCTATTATTTCTTCAAATACAGTGTCTGTCTTCTACTGTCTCTCATTCTGCTAGAATCCCTATGATACAAATATTGTTCTTTTTCATGTTATCCCAAATGTTGTGAATGCTTTCTTCATTTTTCATTCTTTTGGTCTCTTTATATGTCTAGGTACATTACTCTGCTCTATCTTCTAGCTCACTGAATCGATTTACAGCTTCATCTATCCTATTCTTGAGTCCCTCTGTTGAGTTCTTTAGTTTGGATAAGTTCTTCATTTCTTTTCTCTGTTTTTGTTGTTCTCTTTTCTTCCTCTGCTTTCTTGATTTCCATGAATGTGTTAATCACTACTACCCTAAATTCATCCTCAAGTAGTTTACTCATTTTGTATTCAGATTTTCCCCTGGGATTTTAATTGGACCCATCATTTGCAAATATTTCTCTGTCTTTGCTCTATTTGGCATTTCATTTTTGTTTCTGTGGTTTAGGTTTCCGGAAGTGATGACCTTGTATAGGGTATCGACTTACACTGAGTAAGCCTGGATCTTGGTTTGAACAATGGGATTTCTTAAGCTTTGTGGCATCATTCTGTTTGGGTTTGTTGAAGTTTTTAGGTGTACCATGCATTGGGAAGAGGAATTCAGATTGTGGGGTTAGATTTTGTGTTAGGGATGCCAAGCTTTTCCCAATTTCCCAAGTCTAAATGACACTAGCCACCTTGTTGGTGGTTCACAATCAGCAATGGGCTACATTTCTGTCTCTACCCAAAGGGTGACTATGTTTTCATTTCTTTGAATAGATAACTAAAGATAGTTTTCTGGGTCATATAACTCTACGATTATTTCACCTTTAAATAACTGCTAGGTTGTTTTCCAAAGTTGCTTGCATCATATTAGCTTTCCATCAGCAATGTAAGAAAGTTCCTTTTCCTCCACATCATTGCTAACATTTATTGTTTTCTGTCATTTTATAGCCATTTTAGTGAATTTAAAGTGGTATCTTACCATAGTTTTCATTTGCATTGTTGCCCTAATGACTAATGATGCTGAGTCTTCTCAAGAGTTTGTTAGACATTCATCTATATATTTTCTGTAGTTAAATATTATTCCAGTCTTTCACCTGTGTTTAAAATCAGATTGTTCTGTGTCTTATTAAGATTTAAATTTTGTTTTTAAATGTTCTGGATATAAACCCTCTGTAAATATTTTGCAAATATTCTTTACTGTTTTTTTGCTGGTCTTTTCATTTTCTCCTGGTGACTTTTGAAGAAAAAAGGTTTGAATTTTGATGAGGTTCAATTTATCAATTTTATTTTTTACAGGTCCTGCTTCTAATACCATATCTAAGAAATGTTCCCTAAGTCAAGATTTGTTTTCCTCAAAAATATTAATTGCTTTAATTCCTGTTTAAATCTTCGATCAGTTCTGACTTAATTTTTGTGCATACTGTGAGTTAAGGGTCTATGTTCATTTTTTTGTATTTGAATGCCCAATTATTCCACTATCATTTGTTTAAAAGGCTCTTCTTTCTTCCAACTTACCCTAGTTATTTTGTCAAAATCTGATGGCTAATATAAGCATTTATGGACTATTAATTATTTCGTAGATCTATGTCTATCTTATGCCAGTATCACTCTGTGACATGTTTACATATTTATATTGCTTTGAAGTGGGAAAGTTAAAGTCCTCCAACTTTGATTCCTTTTCAGAATTGATTGTGCTTTTTCATATATGTATTTTAGAATCTACTCATCAGTTTATAAAAAAGCACATATATACACACACAAGCCTTATAAATGTGATAAGAATGGCATTGAATCTGTAAATCAATTTTGGTAAGATTGTCATTTTAGCAATATTCAATCTTCAGATTCATCATAATATATCTCCATGTATTTAGGTCTTCTTTAATTCCCTCATCACTGTTTTTTTCCTTTCAAATTTCAGTGTCCTTTACTTCTTTAAACTATGTTTTTTATTACTAAAATACTATTGTAAAAGGAATTATAAATTTCATTTTTATGGCATTCATTTTTATAGCATTCATTTTTATATGTGGAAATGCAATCAAGTTTTATATATTGATCTTATATCAGGCACAGCTTATTTTAATTTCTTATTCATTCTAATACTTTCATTTGTGAATTTCTTCTGACCTTCTGTCTGTGATAACATCATCTATGAATAAAGACAAGTTTTCTTCATTCCCTCAATCCAATTTCTTTTATTTTCTTGAATGATTATACTACCATTTCTTCAATAGAGTGTTGTAAAGAAGTGGCAAAAACAGGCAAATTTGCCTTATTCTAAGTCTTGGGGGAAAGGACTTCAGTCTTTCATCAAGTGGGATGTTTTCTAAGAGTTTTCAATAGATGTCTTCATGAGGGTGAAAAGTCTCATCTAGTCTAAATTCGTTGAGAGACTTTCTTTTTTAATCATCACAGAATGTTGGAATCTGTCAGGTGCTTTGTGTCCATTGAGAAAATCATGTGATTTTTTTGTCTTATTACTATGACTTATTATATTAGTTGATTTTTGAAAGTTAAATTAACTACATTCTTAGGATAAATATCACTGACTATGGCATGCAATTCTTTTCATGTACTGTTTGATTCAATTTGCTAAACTTCTGTTGAAAAATTTTCCATCTCTATGAGTTTTAAAACACTTTGGCTTTTCTTTTTCTGTCATTGGTATTAGGGTAAAACTGATCTCATAGAATGAATTTTAAAGTATCCTTCCTTTCTCTATTTTTTGGGATAATTCATGAGATATCGGTATTGTTTTATATATAAATACGTGATAGAATTACAAATGAATATATCTGGGGCTGCATTCTGTTTTCAGGGAAGATGTATAATTACAAATTCAATTTTTTTTTTTTACCAGTTGTAGGTATATTCTGATTAAATCAGTTGTGATTTTACTTCCAGGTGGCTCATTTATGCAGCCCAGGTCCTATGGTTCAGGAAAATTTACTCTGAGTGACCTATAAGTACAGACACACATTTATTCTACAGTCACACAGACACCATAGTAGCTGTATGGAATCAATAAGGGGAAGGCTGTTAATAGATGATGTCATAAAATATTAGTGATGGAACTTGAAGTAATTTTGTGGACTTTGACTTTGCTTTGAATAATATAGAAAGCCATTGGAGGGTTTAAAGCAGAGGTATGATGTTACCTGAAATAGTTCTTAGAGTCTAGATATAGTTTACACACACATATTTAAACATACATATTCATTTTCTGTGATGAAGTATATAAGCATGATTTTTTTAATATTGGATTTTCAACCAATTAGTGTAATGAAACACTTATATTGCCAACATATTTGCCAATTATATTGCTATATGTTTTATTAGATTCCTACCCTATCCTTCTAGTTTCTTTTTCCTTCTAGAAGTACACCTAAGGAGTTTATATGCTAATATCTCTAAGTGATAAAACTGTCAGTCTTTATGATTAAGTCCTAAACCTGGCCTCACTCCATTTGCCCTGCAGATACACCTAAAAAGATTAGGATTTCCATAAATGCTGTCAAAGAAGTCCTTAGGCTGTAACATTTTACCTTGCATTACTTATTAGTAAACATGAGCTTGTCATTATCTCACTTCAATACATCAGTGGAACACCACCAGAGCAGCTGCTAAATTCTATAATTCTTTTAATTGCCATCTCCCTCCTACCTGTCAATTGTGTAAGGCATTACAGAAACCAGCATATCCCTTTCCATCACTGTCACATGCCACTTTACTACTAATGGAAGTTTTAACAGTTGCACTAATGTGTCCTGCCAGGATCTATTTATAGTTCATTTTCTAAAACTTCTTAGTTTTTCACTGAAAGCCAGCTATTAATCTCCAAAATCCCATCTGGGAATTGGTTTTACAGCTCCACTTCTGGTACCAGCTCTTAAACTGGTGACATGATTAAAGACTTTGAATAAGAGAGTTGTGTAAAGAAGTTTTTGAATTCTCTTAGATTATAACCTAGAAAGAAACAAAGAATGCAGTATTAATCAGAGAAGGATGTAGACATGCAATGCCTACTCTAGTCACTAAAAAAAAAAATCAAATATGAATCATCAAGAAGACAGCTACTCAATAAAAAGCTTATGTTCCCTTGCTCAGTTTCTGAAACTTGACTCACTTTACATCTTATGCATCCATCCTACAAAACTGATTATATTAGATTCAGGGGCATTATAATATCACTACTCACTAGGAATTGCTCATTCCACAAAATGGCGCTTTTGTTTCCACCTCATTCCAGAAGATGACTCGATGTTAATGAGAGACGGATAAAAGAATATAAATGCATATCCTCTTTGCTTCAATCTGGGACAACTCTCATTCCAGCCCAAAAGTTTTACATATCATCGGGTAAAGCGTCCATTACAGTTACCTTGCAAACAGCTTTTTCCTGTTGTACAATCTTGCATCTTCGTAGAATGTGTCTCCAAAGAGAATTCAAAAGATAGCCATATATCTATAATTCTCCATCTCAGAATATATAATAAGTACACTGATATACTCTAAGAGACATTTTTCAATAGAACTCAGAGTGAACCATCCTAGACACTCAAGGGCAAAAGATGAAAGGAGAATCCTAATCTTCTAGTTCTGGGAAATTTCTAGCATTGGTGTGGTTTAGTACACTAAATTCCCTCAGCTACCTCACTAGTTTTGTTTATGCTTATCTCTCTTTTTTCTTCTTTAGCTTAATTTCCTTCTTGTCTGAGATTTACCATCATTTTTAGAGTTAAAACCAGGCCAGCTGGAGTATTACTAGGCATGCGGGGAGGTGGGGTGATGTTGTCACAAGATGGGGTAGTAGTGGTGGTATTCAACGTTACTAAACTGGAACAATCCAGTAAAACTGGGACATACATTGACTCTATTTAAGGGTGATTCATTCCTTTGAGTTGCTTAACGTTTAAAATCTCATTTTGAAATTAGTTAAAGCAAGAAAATCAAGAAAACAAACCTTTAATTTTCTACCATTTTTGTTGTAGAATTGTATAATTTAAAGGTAGTTCACTTCAGTGCTTTATATCCTGAATATTAAATAGTTATGTTTGTAATTGAAATCTACCTCTAAAACACTTATGGAATAGCAGGCTTTCCCAAGACTAGTTAACAGGTAACATAAATTGTGTAACTTCAAAGACCTTATGTAGATGATATGAGCAAGGGCTGGGATAATGTAGAGAAACATTGAATTTTCCTTCTTTCTCACTTGACAAATATTTCACTCCTTATTTCACCTCCCTTTGTGGCAAGACAGAGGTTAATTAAAAAGGGATTAGAAAATATATTGTAATGCTGTTAGAGGATAATATCTACAAACTTCTGGGAATGTTCAAACTTCTGAACTTGGCTTGAGGTTTTGCAGCAGGCTCATAATGCTGAAGGCAACTTCAGGTCGATAAATTCTTTTAATTTTCTATGCCAAATTGATTTTGTTCTCCTGTAAGTTATCTCAGGGTGTGAAGGAGGTTATAGACAGATGACAGTTATTAAGGTAAGTGGCAGAAGGGAGAATAAAAGGGGAAAGGAAAGGTCTTACAACCTTAACACAAATTGTTGGTTGCATTTAACAATTGTGAACTACTCAAAGAATATGCTATATAAATCAACTCCAAATGAAAGCAAAGTAAATAAACTATGAATTCAATAACTTGTTTTATAGTTTTATAGTAAAGATGCAAACAGTTCTAGGTTACCAGTATGAGCTTATCATTGACAATGCTTATATTGTTTTGTTTTTACAAAGGGAAAAATAATAAACCATGCACACATGGGTAACTTCAAAGAGTAAAACAAGTTAAATCAATATAATTTTCTACTTGCTTGGCAGAAATTCTCCCTAGCCTTAAGAAAGTTAACTATTTCAAAGGTTAATTTAAGGTCTTGTACTATTTTAGAAAGTCATCATAGTAAAATGGAAAAGGTTGATTGGGAATCAGGAGTCCTGTATTTTAGTTTCTGCTTGTCACTAACTAGCCATGTGACCTTGGGCAAATCACTTAACCTCTGAGATCTCTGTTTTCTCATGTGTAACATGAAGAGATTGAACTATATGATCTCTAACAGCGTTCAACTAAATCTGCAACTAAATCAAACTAGAGAGAACTTGATTGAAATACCTCCTAAAGAACTATACCATGTAAGAACTAGTGTCCAAGAACAGAAATAAGAAATTAGAGTAGATTCCTTATTTTACAGTTCTCATCTAACTCTTCATGCTTACTGTAGGCTGTTCCTAATAATTTCTCTATAGAAGATTCTTAAAAAGATAAAGCACTATTCTTTCCGAATATTTTTAGTAGAAATAAAGAATACGACAATATTCTACAAATATGTTTGACAAAAATAGTGTATTACTCCCATGTTGAGCTTACATTTTATTATTTCTGATAGCTCCTTGATAAAGTATGCGTGATAATAGTGAAAAATGAAAAATACCAATATGTCGTTATCAATATTGGCAGAAGGTAACAAGATAGCATGTCTTTATTACACTAAGAGGTACATTTTCTACATTGAATTTACTTCTGGAATCATGTACTAAAATTTCTTTTGCCTTGCTATCATTAATAGCTGAGAACTCAGAGAAAACAAATTGATATATTTCAAGTTAGCTTTTCTACTCAAGTGGAGGTGAGTGAGAGTGTTTGAAAGCATCCCAAATGTGTGATTTAAAATTCCATAGCGCTTCTCCCAGTGCCACAGGAGTGTCTCTTCTGATGATGAAAAAGGAATTTAGTACTAAGAGCATTCTGACATTTCTGGATGATTATATTTGCTTCTTCATATAACAGTTTAAATTCAGACATAAGAATCCTTTTGGTTGTATAGTTCCTAAGCAAATGTTTGCTGGTAGATATTTTGTTCTATTTTAGCTACTTAACAAAGTCGCAGATATCTCATCTTCATCAAAATCATTACAATTCTTATTCTGTGTACTTTTGGCTATTGTACCTTTTGGGTTAGTGTCAGTTATACATTTTAATGTTTTTTTGTGTGTTTTTTTTTCCCTTAGAATTTGTGTTTCTTAAAACATATTCTCTTCATTATAATGTTGAATGAGCTTTCCTCATTTCTCTAGGAGCTTTATTTTTTCCCAAAGCTTAACTTAAAAAGTAACCAGCAAAGAAATTAATGATAAAATGCTAACCTTGAGCTAAACTGTCAACGTAGTAGTTAGAATAAAAAATCAGAGGAATGCAAAGGAAAAAATAACATACATTACCTAAACTTTAGTTTGAGGATTTGTAAAAGAGAAGGTAAATTAAAATAAAAGCTTTCATTTTTATGGAATGTTTTTCATTAATTGTATAGGAACTTAACTGAAGTAAATATTAATTAATAAAAGTTTTTACAAATTAAAAGAACACCAGTAGAAAACTTTAAAAGGGCATGGCATGAAATGTACATAAAGGAAGAAATTTAAATAGTTATAAATACATGAAGACATATTCAAGTTCACTAATAAACCAAGAATGAATATTAAAATGTTATTGTGTCACCTCTCTTTAATGAGCAAATCATCAAGAGTTTTGTGAGTGGTAACATTCAACACTGGCAATGATAAAAGAAAATGGAAGACATGTATTTCTGATTGAAGAATAAAGTAATATAAGCTTCCTAGAACATAGCTTGATATACATATCAAAATCTTTAAAATATATCCACATATCAGTTCTCCTTCTGGAAATTAATCTAAAGGATTACTACGGAAATGAGCAAAAATGCTTCAAGGATGCTTATTATAAGCAAAAAGTAATGAACGAAATAAGCTTTATGCATCACAATGATTATGACTGCCTTACATATGCATGTTTTCATATTCATAAGTTCATGTTTGCATACATATGTATATTTCATAAAAGCTATTAAACCATAGAGATATATGTATGAACGTGGGAGGATACGAGAAACAAGATTATAGGATTACAGAATACTATTGAGGTCTGATTTATTTTTATATTTTCCAGTATCTAACAGAGTACTTTCCAGGAAGTACACAACATGATTATTGAATAATTAGTTAAATGAAACTTTTAAATGGATTCCCAGTGATTTATGCAATGTGGTATTCATATAGCAGTAGGTGTCATGATAAGCAAATTCCTCTTGCCAGTTATGTTTTGATAACCTTCTTGGGATAATGTCCAGAATCTGTGCAATATAGAATAGTATTTTTCAAGGCAATTTATTTATTTTTTTTAAAGAGGAGGAAGCAGGTCAGAATAAAGGCAAACAGGCAAGCAGGCAGGAAGGAAGAGTGGTGGAAAAAAATTTTGTTTAGTTGTTCATTTGGTTGTTTCGCTGGGCCTGAGTCATTAACCAAATTCTTGGGCTTTACATGGGTTACACCAGAGCTACCAGTGTGTGCCTAAAGTCACATTAGATTTTTAGTTATATGTTTTCTGTTTTTATTTATGGAATGTAGTCATCCATCATATAACATTTTAGTCATTGAGAGATAGTATACAATTCCAGTGTATTTAAGGAAACATAAAAAATTATGGTGACTCCACTCCTTTTTCAAGATATCTTTTTGATTTGTTTTCTAGCATAATGGAGAAGTTCTGTTTATATAATACCATATTTTTTAAGATTTTGCTTGTTGTTAGTAATGCCCCAGACATCTTTTTTTTTTTTTTGTTGGGGACCTTCATCCCCATGTCAAAGTGGCATTTCCTCTTCCAAACATCACTTCATTGGTCCCAAAGGTAAATTAACAAGTTATAGCAGATCTTAAGTTCTACTACCTGAGGAGGACCTTTGCCCAAATTATTGCTGCAGCTGAGGAAGTCAGTGGTTCAATTATGGAAAGAAGAGAGCATTTATGATTGCATCAGGACCTTGCTTAGGGTGATATTACCAAAAAGAGTACTAGTGGCATATGGAAGAAGATACCCAAGGGGTTCATCCATGACTTCAAAGGACTTGGCAAAGATGAGGAGGTTATAAAAATTAGGGAGGATGTTTCTTATGTACTGACTAAATGGAGTGGTTGGAAATGTAATGAGAAAACATAGCTGAAGAAGAGGCAAGAGAAAAGGAAATTGCAAGAGATGAAAAAGAACTCTGAAGTGAATTCACAATAAATCAGAAGCTTTTGCAGTCTCCTTAAAATGTTTGAAAAGATGGACCCCAATATAATAAAGTTTTTATTATTTAGGAGGAATGTGTATGGTTCATTTTTTTTATTATAAAAGTCTGCAATGAAAAACAGAAACAGCCAAGCTAGCTGCCATGAATATGTTTCTGAAAAAAGCAACATTTCCTTAAGAAGAGCCTCAGGCAGGTACTTCAGTAAGTATTCCAGAAGACATTGCTATTTTAGGAGATGATGATCATCTCCTAAAGACACACTAGTGGGCTATTGATGACCCCTAATCTGGGTAGACCTAGGCTAATGTGTGTTTGTGACTTTAAAGTTTTGCTTTTAACAAAACTTTAAAATGTGAAAAAGAATAAATAAAAAGCTTATAGAAGAGACTAAAAGAAGAAAATACTTTTGTACAGCTGAATAATATATTTGTGCTTTAAGATATTATTATAAACGTCAAAATGTTTAAAAACTTAAATGTAAAATTTATAAATTAAAAAGTTACCACAGAAAGGTTAATTTTTTGTTAAAGGAAGAAAACATTTAAAAAATATTAGTACAGCCTAAGTGCGTTGTATTTATAAAGTCCATGGTAGTGTTCTCTAATGTCCTAGATCTTCAGTTACTCTCCATTCACTGATTTATCCAGAACAGTTGCCAAAACTGTCAGCTACATTCCTAGTAAGTTTCCTATCTTTATCTTTAGAGCTTATTTTTATTATACAATTTCTAAAAATAGATGTATTTAGACACACAAATACCATTGTTACCACTACCTACGTTATACAGTACAGTAATATAACCGTAGCCTAGTAGCAGTAGGTTTGACCATCTAGCCTAGGTGTGCAGTAAGCTCTACCATCTGGTTCTGTATAATTATAGTCTGATGTTCACAAAACAAAATCACCTAACACATTTCTTAGAATACATTCCCATGTAAAGTGATGCATGACTGCACTGTATAGCTTTACCTCCATGTATTATTCTTCATGCATTTTAATATAGTCTGTGTTTTAGTTGAGTTTTATTATAGTAATCAAAATTTAAAGGGACAATTTTTTAATGTTGCTTGGGAATTCACATTTCACTGTCATAAAATAAAGATTTAAAGTAGCTATAGAAAGTGGCAAAGGACTTCTTTGTCTTAAGAAAATTAAATACCTCTCATTCCTCCTCGTTAGAAGCTTCTCTGCTTGACTACCCTGGGAAAAACAAAACAGCCATGGAGAATTAATTTCCCAGGCCACATAATCCCGTTTGGCAATACCAGATATCAGCATGAGCAGGTCACTAACTTCTAGGACTGTAATAAACTGCCACTCTTACTGCTACATGGTTATTTGTGTATGTCTGTCATCATCCTGCATATTTTGGGTTTATTTTGGGAGAATTATTTGTGAATCTTTAACAAGACTGCCTAGTTCTACAGACAAAACAGATAAGTGGGAGGGGCAGAAATAAATGTATAATGAATAAATCAATGGGTCAGTATTTCCCTATTCCAGGAATGCGTAATTTGTTTTCCTCCTTTTAATATGATATCAGCCTTCTATGGCAGGTTGCTATTTGCACTAGAATATAAGGAGGGAATAGGATTCAGGCCTTTATAAAGAGGAAAGTCACTGAACATGTTCATTTGAGGGTATGACTAAGAGAAAGTGTATATTAAACCCTCAAAGAATGAGCAAAAACTTAATGAAAGAATGTCATGGAATAATCAGTATTTGTGAGTACCCATTCATCTTCCTTTCTTAGTTTCTCAAGAGTTTAGCCCCATTTCCTCCAGCACCCTCCTTATTGATTTGGACAGTGGTTTATGGCCAGTTTGGACACCTGATAGGTGTATCCACTACCTGGTAACCTTGTATTCCTTTGTGACCTTCTGCCTCTCCTGCTCTTCATTCCACTTTTTAGCCCTCATCATCCTTATATTTAGAGTTCTTTTCTACTGACTTCAAACTGTTGAGTATCACTTGTGAGTGTCATAATGTAGATGATTTATGTAAATATCTTAATTACAGTCCTTCACCTTTACTCTTTCATTCCATTTTCTTCATTGTCAAAAATTTTATTCCCTCTCTTTTTTCTCCTTTCATTCTTGATACACTGTTCTCTTCAGCTTCTTTGACCCAACTTCTGCTGTCTTCCTACCTGTGTGATTATTCTGCTTAATTTATTGCTTTCTCTACTACTGTTCCATCATTAATGTGACATTTTCCATGATTTTGTTTTTGTTTTTGTTTTCTTTTTTTCTCTATATGCCATTCCTCAGAGACCTTATTCACCCTTATACCTTGTTACTTCTTTTATATGAATTAGTGAACAATTTTGTCTTTAATCCATACTTTTTCTCATCCTACCCGATTTTAACCTGTATGCTCACTAGACTCTAAATCTCTTTTTGTATAAGTATATTTGCTATCCTCATAATTACATGTCCAGCCTGTTTTTCCATATCTCGACAATTCTTAAAGTAACCTCTATTAAGTTTTTCCAGGAGCTACTCCACTATAGGTAAGAAAACTGAGATGAGAATCCAGACATCAAGAAATCTAATACAGCACTTTGTTCACCTTTCACTTCAAATATAAATATTATACTCCTTAAAGGAATAACACTCTAGTCCTCCAGGACTAAACATTTGGCATTTTGTGGTTTTAGGTTAAAAAGTAAACTCGCCTAATCTCCTACAATGTGACTTATTAAAAGTTTGACATTCCTCTTATTTTATAATTATGAATTAAAGTATAAAATTACACATTTCCTTGAAGATAAACTACCTCAATGACGTTCAAAGTAAGCAGCATACTATCAAATATAACAGGTTACTAAGAAGGATGTACTGAGAAGTTTTGAGGGTGGAGGATACTAATATACATAAAGTATGACACCAATGGGATGCTGAGACATTGATAATTAAAACTTAACATTTCAACTTTTCCAAGTGGTGATCCCTCAAAACTTTATGTATATGGACAGAGATAAAGAGAAATTTTACCTCTTCTGTGGCTACTTTAGGCATGTGCCTTAGCAGACTCTGGTGAAATCACTAAATATAAGTTTATTAGACCATGAGAAAGCCTTGATAACCAGTGATACGGGCTCCTGTTGAAAGTCTTACTGGAAATTGAGGCCAGTTTAGGATTTCCTAATTATGAAGAATTTTGTAGAAAATTGAGACACTCAGAATAACAGTGAATATGCAGAAACATAATGGAAAACTTTTTTTAATGGAAGTCACATATTTCCCATTTTACTACACTTGCAGACTCTTCAGTTTCACATATCCCAGTGTCTTTATAGTGTCTTAATCTAGAACCTATCCTAATTGTCTCAACTTGTCTCAGGCACCTCTCACTCAAGGTGACATTTCATCTGTTTAAAACATGTTGCAGCTTACACATTGTGATAATAGGATACTTGTTTTTTTTTTGTATATTTGAGGAACTAAGTAGTTGTACACTTCCCATTTCTAATGTGAACATTGTATCTATGTTTCTTGAATGTAAGATCTTCTACATAATCACAATTTCTCCTTTGCTTTGTTTTCATAACTTCAGTCACAACACTGAATATAAATAATGGAGCAATAAGTTTACAGTTCTGAAGGACTATCATATTGAACCTAAAATTCTATATTTAGCAAAGTATCATTAAAATGAAAGTGTGTAGAACCTGCTTAAGGCACAACCTGGTGGCTTTGTGGTTAAGTTCATGGCTGTGGTACACACACATCCCAAGGACCTGTTTTATGACCGGGAGTGGGAAAAACGACCCAGATGAGCAACTAAATAACATAAGTAATTGCTTCCTCCTCCTCTCTCTTCCTGCCTGCCTGCCTGCCTACTCACCTTTGTTCCTGCCTCCACCTTTCCTTTAAAAAAAAAAAAACCTGCTTGAGATTCACCAAAATTTTTGGTGTAGCTGCTATACTTGATATTCACCAATATGGGTAAACAATCTATGTTATCTTTACATAATTACTCTCCGAGTTTCATCTACTCCAAATCACAAGAAGGTAGTGTTTTCCTACCCTCTGCTTCATCTTTAAAGACACGGTTTTTTATTTTTGTAAGGCATCCTCAAAATGTCTACTCAGTTTTGGTCTTCCATCCCACATGCTAAGGGAGAAAATATCACCTGTGCCCACAGAAGGCAGAGAACACCATGTGATTGACCAAATAGTTAACAGAGGAAAAGATGCCTACTGGATATTAGTGGAGAGATAGATGATACATTGCTCCTATGTCATATTTACTTGACAGGAAGTAGTAAATGTCCCAGGAGGGATAAGGAACTCAGGATTGCAAGGTGATGATGGTAATAAACTGAATCTCCAAATCAGTTGTCTTGGAATAAACTTCTGAAGTGTTTAAGCCTTATAGTAAAGTAGTTCTTGCTCTCAACTTTGTTCCAACCCACTCCCCAAACCCTGATACACAATGGGGATGATATTTTTGTTATATTCACTCATCTGGAATTGTATTACTTTCGTGCTGAAACCAGAAGTCTCAGCATTAATCCTAGTGCATAAACCAACAGCTCATGTGAGTGTGTTATTTTCCCCAGGAGGCTTTGCTATTTTTAGGAAGTTTTCTTTGTAATGTGAGGAAAATTCTCCTTCCCTCTTTCTTGAATCACCTGAGATTCTCTAAGCCAGATGTAGCTAGCAATTACAATATAGGCTGATCACTTATGAACTTGCTCCCAGAGCAGTCTTTCTTACCATTGGTCTGGATGCAAGATGGCTAGGAGTAGGCAGCTTTGAACTGGCAATTCTCTTCTGAGATCTTATTTCAAAGTCCACTCCTGGCTCCATTTTCTTCCACCCATAATGAAAATTATTTTTCAGGGACCCAGTTGCTCTTTCAGTAATCTGCTCTTGGCTAGGCTCCCTCAGTCCCCTTCTGTGATTATGATTGTTTCCCAAATCTGTCCCTGTTCCTGGCTTTGCTGTAGAACCACACAGCTGGCTTTAGGATCTGCCACAGTAAGAAACACTCTCTTCTTTTCAAATAACTAAATGTTTGATTTTCCCCTGTGTTCTCTGTATTCTTTGAAACCAAATATAACTTTAATTAATAATTTTAAATAGAAAATAAAGGTGAAAAGTGAATTTCTACCCGTTTTTTTTTTTTACTGGGAAAGAGAATTGGACAGAACTTGGTAATATGGACTTCTTTGCATTTAACTTCCTCTGCATTTTCTATCATTAATGCATCCCAACTTTTTAATTCTAACCAAATGGTGAAAGGTAATAGCTGACGATTCTCCCTTCTAAAGCTATTACTCTAGTGTTCTGCATCTTCAAAAATTCATGTAAAAACCATATAATTTTCTTTACAAAAGGAGTCTTTGAGATCAGTGTGTAGAATCAACTTACCCACTTTAAAAATGAGAAAAAGGAAGTGCATATCCAGTAATGAATTACTGAAGGCCATGATAGTTTATGAAGTTAAGACTAGTTTGCAAGTTTCTGTATTTCTAGCAAAATGTCAATTTTTATTAAATAGAAAATGTATAAGTATAATTATGCTTATTATATGTCATATTTTCATGTGGACTCTTTCTGGTTGTATATATGCATACATAAATATTTATATCATCACATTGAAATATGACATATATTGGCATACAAATAATTGCCAAAATAAGTCGAGTCTATATGTGCTTTCAGCATCAGGGGAAAACAGCAAATATTGTAAAGGGCAGAGTAGGAAACTTCTTATATGGAATATAAAGGCCTCTGGCCTTAACACAAATATCTCCTACATTGACTCGCCATGTATCATTAGTCACAACTTAAGGTACTGTTCACAGAAAGCCCTTGTTAAATATAATCTTATTATCTAGGAAGTATGCAGTATGTTCCATTTTCCCAGTTCTCATTACCACCTAACATCACATTATCAACAACCTGTCACCAAGGGAAGGAGACACCAAAGGTCTATTTTATTACAAGGAAATAAAAGTTGCAAAACATCTTCAATGTGGGATAGCTAAAAGCAAGGGAGACCAATTAGGTTACTGCCTTGAGGAGTTTAAAGACAGAAAGAGAAACTGGTGCTGACAGGAGGCAAACTAAAAGGGACATTAAAATCATACTGCTACACAAATTTGCTAAGACTAACCCATTGAAAACAACTGCAACTGCACAATATGTTAAAAATAGTGGAAAGGCATCTAAGTTATCAATCACAAAATTATGCAAAACATTCTTAAAGGAAATGTCAGTGACAACAATCATTAACACTTATCTTTGGTGTAAGAGTGAAGTTTTCTCTATGGGGAGGAATCCCAAGCTCCACAGTGATTAACCAAATACAGAGACCAAGGCTTTCAAAAAGTCATCCTAAGAATTGCGTGGTAGGGAGAATTCTGAGTAGAATGCCAAATTTCAGGCAGATTTGGACCTAGTAGAAGAGAGTGAACAGTTACGAATGACCTGTGGCATATACTCACTTTGAAGAACACTCTACTAGACTGTTCGTTTTATAAACACCCTAATAATATTATCCCATTATTTGTCAAAAATATATAGAACTATCACAATTATCCAAGGACTTTTGGAAGAAGTACCTATTAATATAAATATGCTCCAAAATCAGTGACTCCATTGCTGCCCAAAGTTTGCCATATAAATAATATTAGGATGATAATTATATTTATGTAATCTAAAAATGATAAAATAAAAACTGTTTAATCAGTTATAGTTTAACAATACTACAATAGTTCATATTTTCCAAACATGTAAATATATTCTAGTGAGACCAACCCTTAAAGTCTCTAGTGAAAGTGATATTTTGACTATTATTGATGTGGAAAATTTCTGGTGCTCTGTATTTGAATGTCAGTTGTCTGTAACATTTTGATAAATGCATTACAATTTGTAGAAGCAAGAAATAAAGTATGCAAGAAGGAGAAAAGGTATATCAAGTTCCACTTGAAATTAAACATTATGCCTTTTCTTACGTCCAGTTTAATTGAGTTCATCTTGGACCAGTGATTCCAGAGGAGGATATGTCCTTGGACAGAACAGGGACACTCCAGAAAAGAGCTTGCAGCCTTGCAAGTAAATCAACCATCCTCTCTTATTTCTAGAAAAGCTATTTATCAAATATTAGAAGTTCCTTTATACCAAACTAATAAATATTTTCCCCAAATAACTTTTTATTGCTTCTTTGCTTATCTTTCCTGCTTCCCAAAGAAAATATTATAAAACAGAGAAGACCACAATAATGGAGAGTGGGTTCACTTTTGATTTCCCCTTAGGATGGCACTCTCTTATTTCCCTGCATCCTCTAAGTATGAAAACTAACTTTCCTGTTCTCCAAAGTTATTTATTTTTAGATACTGTAAATTATTAATTTATTTTAATATAGATTAACTTTCTGAAAATTTAAGAAATCTTAAACTGCAAATCCTTTTTATTTTTTCACTGAAGTCATTTATTTAGATATTCCAATCCCTCATGCTTTCTGCAGAAGGATTAACAGATTTGTGCAGAGTGATGCCTAGTGGCATTATCAAACCAAATTGATCTGAACCTTAGAAAGGAGAAAGAATTTTACATAGGATGCAATTTGCAATTTGGGAGCATACGGTCAAATAGCAGCCTCATCAGGATGGTCTTCCTGAAGCCATTGTGCTGATCAGCCACAATGAAAAATCCTATCTGAGCAGTATTCAAAGGATTAGCATATTCCAACATTAGCACTGACTCTGACTCTGACTCTTCTTCAGTTCATTACCACAGTTGAAGGGCATGGGCACTTTTCTATTTCCATATATATTTTTTCTGAACTCTTTAATCAGGTTAATACTAAAGTTCTAGATCTCACTGATAATTAGAATAAAAATTTGGCTATGAAAACTTACTAAGAAAATGCCAAGTGTATTAAGCAATACAAGAGAATTGCACTGCATTAGTCAATTATGTGAATATACATAAATTCATCGCTTTTCTTTCAACTTAGTGTCTTCTTATAAATGTATTTTCTAGACTACGACTGAAAATAGAGAGGCAAATACAAAGTTACTATAATCACAAGTTTGCAAATTTATTGTATATTATTATAAATCCATAGGAAAATTTTTAATTCATTTTTATTCCCAAATTGAAGGTGTAACTGTAATCATGTTAATACGAATGAAAGTATATCATCTTATGATGAGACATTTTTTCTGCATATATAGTATTCTTAGTTGGGAAAAGCCAAGACAAAGTTTTGAAAATAAGGAAACTACATGTTGATTGAAAAATGCAAAATCAATGTCATTGCCCCAGTCATGAGTGACATGAAATGGAAAATGGTCAATTGATTAATCTCAGCAGCAATCATTGGGTGGATGGAAGAAATAAGAGAGCAAAGAAGGAAAGAAGAAACAGGATATATACAAAAGGAGGAAAATTAATTGGATATTCATACATGAATTGGAGGGAGTATATCTAGACTTTAAAAGAAGTTGATCATAACACTTAAATGATACTGAGATGGAAACTTTGTAGGAGTAAAGAATAGTTAATTATTAATTGACAATAATTTTAGGTTTTTAGAGATCAAGTTCTGTAAACACATCTTTATAGTTTTAGGACCTGGCTCAGCTATTCCATAGATATTCATTAGAATAAAAAGATTACTGAAATTCACCGTAGGTTTCTTCCACCTAATATATTTATATAGGGAAGGCCTAAAACCAATGACTGTAAGTTTAGACAAACTGATTTCAGCTCAAATTCTTAAGGAACTTTCATTCCTCCTTAAAAGTGAAAAAGGATCAACTTAGGAGTAGTAAGGGTTTTATTCCAAGTCTGGTAATAGAAAAGTAATAAAAGAGAATAAGTAATGAGTATTCAGATTTATTCAGACCTTGAAATTATAATTCTGTGATTGAAATTTATATTAAAATGTAATTCTTTTTACAAATAATATAGCTATAAAATTGTATCCGAAGTGTTAACATGCAACATTCTAAAATGTGAATTTTAATAAAGAGTTCCATAGAATACATTTTTCTAGTTAAACTTTAAAAATTCAATTATTTTGGCATAATCAATGCCTTTGTTTAATGGTCTCCACTTCATACATTTTTATTTTATTTAAAAAATCACGGAAGTGCATTTTAAGGAAAATTCATAAATATTTATCAATGAGAAAGTTAAAATATAACAGCTTGTATCATTGAAACACACTTTGAAAGTCATTAGTTTTGATAATTATTTTCTATATTTTGGGCAACAGTAACATCCCAACAGTTGTACACATTGAATTCTTGCATTATAAACAGTGAAAATAAGTTTTCTTCTTCTATCTTATAGAATAAGAAACTTGCGTTGTCACCTGAGGTATCATATTTTCAGAAATATAGTTTTAAATTACTAGACTTCATAAAGGGCATCCTCAGGCTAAGCTGCCATTATAAGTTTTATAAACTTTTCATAATATTAATTCTCAGGAAATATCGCAACATTTCTTAGACCATATCTCTAAATTTAGAAGTTAAATATGTTCTTGTATACCCAATAAATTGTGTAACTGCAAAAATATATGAAGTATAAAATTCTTTGGAAGATGATTTTTGTTCTAAGAGGGCAAGTAATATACTCACTAAATACCTCTGCAGAAAATAAATATGAAAAAAAAAATAAAATACAAACACCTTAGCATACACCTAAGAATTAGAGCTAAACACATTTTTAAGATGGTTTGAAAAAAACAAATAATACACATGGAGTTATAAGGATGTTTAGTCAGTCTTTTGACTCTAATAATGGTCTTTGTCACAAATTCTTCATTATTCCTATCTGATATTCAAAATCGCTTTGTACTCATGCTGTTATATATAGTTTGTTCATTGTTTCAAGAAAATTGAAAAAGATTCAAATAGGCTACTTATTTTTACTGATCTGAAAAATAGATTTAGCCAGTGGTCTTCAACTAATGAAAAATTTATACTCTGATTACATCTGAAATTTCTGTTTATATATTTTCAAAATATTCATTGCAAAATTAATATTTTCAATGTATTGATAGTAAGAACTTTCCAAATAATCACAAGGAAAATATACAATATGACTTTTTATTCCATAATTGATGTATAGAATAACTTTCCACAAATATCATTTATATAAAAATAAATATTCACAGACATATACATTTAAATTTTAGTCTTAAGTTACCTTATTTAACACTTAACATTGCTCTGCAGAAATAATAAAATGAATCCACAATATGCATTTTATATTATAATTCACATTTCTTAAATCTCAAATTGTTTTACCACTATTATTTTGTTATTCTACTAAAGTAGTACAAAAACAGTGTTATTCAGTGCTACAATGATGGAAACATTGGATATTGGCTTTTTCTCTATGGTCTCCAAAAGCAATGTGTGACCATTAGGTATTTGACATGTTGTTAGTATGACTGAGGAAATCAACATTTTATTTTTTTATATCCAATTACTTTATATTTAAATAAACATTATGACTAGTAGCTACCAAATTGGTCAACATATTTGAAGTTAATTTAGAACTATTTCTCCTTTTTGTTGATTTTTGCATTTTTGTATTCCATTTACCATTCTACATGTTTCTACACAATAACCATATTGAGACTATTCAGTGACATTTTGTTTCGCTTTATCAGTATCAACCTAAAGTATATCCATACACACTTTCAAATGTAATGAACAAACTGTTTTCTGAAATCTGGAAGAATCACTACATCAATTATTCAGTTACAATCTCAGAATGAATATCTTACAACTCCAGCAACAGTTTCTTCTCTCCTTAAGTCTCTCTTGGTTACTTTACCATTGATAATAATTACCACTGGTTTCCCAGTCATTCCAAAGATTTGTCTCACATCCCACATATTATTAAAAAAAAAGAGAGAAATTTAAGAAAAGTTTCAGGCAGTAATGAAGGTGAGTAGGAAGACTGGTAGGAAGATGGAAGAGAAAGAATTTTATTTTACTTTGTTTTTAGTTGGTCACACTGGTTGTTTTCCTTCTGAACCCAGGACTGAAATCTAAGGGTGTGTGGTTTACTCCTTCAGAGGCGATTGACCTAACAACCACTGCTCCACCCAGGCAACACTTATTCCACTTTAATAACTTGAGTCCAACACATACGCAATACAGTCTGTGTACTTCTTCAGGGACCTCATTTCAGAATTGTTTGGGTTTCGCCTTGCCTCAATAAGTCAATAAAATCTAGTTTATATACTAACATGTTTCTTAATTTTAGGGTGAGGATTTTCAAACTTCAAAATTCTGGGGAATAATGAAAATCTATTTTCTATTATTTCTTCTCTTTTAAAATAATTTGATTAAATAAAGTCTTGTTATAATTATTTCCAGATTATATTCTGAATCCATCCAGAAGAAAATTATTATAATTAAAAGTATATTTGTTCTTAATATGACAATTGTTTCTTACTTTGATTGTGAAAACTTTAAACATCTGTCTTTTTAATGCAATATTTGGATTTTTTTGTAAATAATTTTAATTTTATTTTCTAATTACTGAATCATTAGTTTGCAATACAAGTTTCAGAAGAATATTTCCACATGTCAATCAATGTCTGTATCACACTTGCACCTATCACTAGAATGCATAAAATTGAACTCTTCAATTTGCATTTCCCTCTCCAACTTTCCTCCTTATTCTGGTAAACAGTTTTCATTTCAGAATCAAGGAGTAGTTTTTGTTTTATTCTGTTAGATTGTTTACTTTAATTCTTTATTTTCCACCTATGAATGAAAACCATTCAGTAATTTTTTTGTTTCTTATGACATTTTTTCTTATGACATAACTATTGAATATATCAAAATGAACTACTTGGCAGTGTTCTCTATAAAGTAATGATGACATTATTTTTCACACACTATTAAATTTCAATAATTTCATCGCTTTTTAAATATATACTGTTCTCTAATAGTAATTAAGACCAAATTTATTCCAGTTCACAAAGGTAAATTAATGAAAATACCATGTAATATCTCTCAATATAGGTTAAATTTGGCACCATTAATCTCCCTTTTTTGTTTTTGAAGAATAACAAATAAAAAGAAAAATATTTCACTTGAAATTTGAGCATTTTTCTTAGACTCTGGAGACAAATAATTCTGAATTCAAATTCCACTTTTCATTTTTATCTATGTGATTTTGGACAAGTTACCTTCTGAAGAAGGATGAGGTTATTCAAGAATAAGGGGGCAATTGTATAGTGAAAGACTGAATTAGACTTTTAGTGGTGAATTCAGCCTAATCTATATAGATGTTAATTTATAATGATGTATACCTGAAACTTATGTAATGCTGTAACTTATTATTATTCCATCAATAAAACATTTTTAAAAGAAGTATTTATACAAAAAGAGTATTGTGATGATGAATTAAGAAATTACTAAGCAGGGGGCTTCTACATACACTATATAAAATACTCTCCCAGACAGGTGAGAAGGAGCAGTTCTGCCATGGCTCGATCATAGTTATCAGTTTTAATATGCTGACCGAGATCCAGCACGATGGCTTATCACTGAGAGAAATAAAATTGAAGACTGATTAGAACAAACACGGGAAGAGAGAGATGTAAATTAGAATAGGTGGGGCGGTTTCAAGCACGGGAAGTTGTTTGTTGGTGACTTCAGTGGCTTGCAGCATTCTGGTAAGCTTAGATCACAGGATGTTTTATGGCTCTGCTAGCTTAAGCAGTTTTTATGGCTGCCTTCATGGCTGTTGGGAAGCGGTGGACAGGCCTTTTTCCCTCACAAGAACATTGCTCATCACAGTTCTGTAGGTAAGAAGTGAGACAATTAGAGTAACATTATGTTCTTTGCCCAGGTTATCAAAAGACCAGTATTAAGGAATACTGGAATACTGGAATACTGAGGAAGCTGCAGGGAAAAACCTACTCCCAAGTGCATTTCTTCTTGTTAGCGCAATTTGGTTCTTTAAAGCTGTAGCACTGAAGTCCCATTTCTTTACTAGCTGTCAATTAGAGGCCGCTCTTAATTTTAAAACTCCAAGTACAATTCTTACTTTATGAATCCCTTAATATTTAAACCAGTAGTGATACATTCAGTCTTCCTCATGCTTTGATTCTCAGACTCCTTTTTTATTACCAAAGAAAACTCCCTTCTCTTAAAAAACATTCCTATACTTAGTTTAGACCTGCCCTGATAATATCCCTTTCTTACTATATTGTGCCAAATAACAAAACCTAAGTGCAGGAGTAAAATTCATAACATTCACAGTCAATGAAATTATACAGTGACTGTACATTGTGAATAGAAAATATTGGATTTCATATTAAAATTTGACTACCATTATATTCAGAACTGAATTCATATAATTTCTATACAAATTAATGTATTAATCTCATTTACATAAAAGATGAATATCCTATATTAAAAGTTTAAATTCAAATTTCTGAATTTTATTGCTTTTTATTACTCTTTACTCAAACAAATCCCACTGTTCCTCACAGAGACCTCATTTTTTTCTTTTTTCTTGCTATTTCTTTTGCTTCATATTAAAATATAAATAAATTACAATTTAAAACACAATATAACTGCCTTCTCCACACAAATTCTTCTAGTCAAATAGCACAATTAATGGTAAGAATGTCTATCTTTGGATCAAATATATAATTTTTTAGATTTTATCTTATTCTGCCTTACATTATACCTTGTATGCATATTATATTTTCCCTCCTAGAAAGTAGGTTCTTCATGAACACTATCCAGCAGACATATTTTTGTACATGTAGGTCAGGTCAAAATGAAGTGACAAACTGAAGTACTAGGTGAAGTACTTTAGCTGAGGATAAGAAGAGAATTGCAATAGAATAAGAGCTAATATCAACTCATAACAGTTTTGTCCTCAGTAAGTTGCTTCACAGTCTTTGAATAGGTCGAGTGGGGAAATAGACACTGAACTAATTAACAGGCACTTTGGAGACCCAGCACGCATTTGCCACAATGGGAAATTGTAAAGATTTTTAAAGTCTATTTTGACTTTTTCATAATCTTCCTTTTCCAAATATCATTTATCTATTCCCCATGGTACTATTTGTTTTTTCCATCAGTGTATTTCAAATAGTGTATAACCCTATTATTTAATTCAATAATTTAATATTTCTCTTTCACAATGCTCAAGAATCAGATATTTAATGAAAAAAGCTATGTAATTTGATATATATCATGTACTGTTTCCTTAATATAATTATGTTAGGTGTCAGGTATCATCTAAAAATTTTAGTCTGGTCTTTGTGGAAAATTTTCACAGAAGTTGTTCATCATCATCATCATAGTTGGAACCAAATGATGATGGGTAGATCAATTTATAAATACTTGAGGAGTTTTTACCTTTTAGAAACCTTTAAAAAGGTATTTGATGCCTTCACTTAATTTTTCATCTCTAGCCATTTTTGATTTTCACTGACTTAAGAGGAGGGTGTTTGTCACAGATCAGTTTCCTAGAGATGTGGATTCTTTAGTTTATAAGAAGCATGAATACCCCTGTGGTGGGTAGGATTGAGCAACAGTGGAGGGAGGATAGCTGTTCTGGGATGAATTTCATTTCCCATTCAAATGCATATATTGAAGTCCTAGACCTCAGGACCTCAAAATGTGAATATATTTTGAGACAGATTCCAGTAAGTAATAATAAGTTTACTTATAGTCGTTTTGGTGGGACTTAAATCAGTATGATTTGGTATCTCTATAAAAAGAGAAGATTAAGACACTGACACAAAGGAAGACCAAATGAAGACACAGGAAAAACATGACCATAGATAATCCAAAGAGAAGTTCTGTTATTTAAGTTATGCAGTGTGAGATACTTTGTTATGTGAATCCTAGAAAACGAATAAAGTAGCCTTTTGAACTAAGTGCTCCTATGCAATTATAATTGTTCTTTTTTTAAAAGAGGTCATTTACGATTCAAACTGCTGCTTTTATGCACAATAAGTACACAGTGGTGAACCTAGGTTGAAGTAGAAAATAAAATGGCCAGAAAAGGAAGCATTTAGGTAAACAGTCAGTCTTTATACATAAAATCTTCTAAATGGGAGTCAGTGTTTTTTCTTCAGTCTAATATTGTACCTGCTTTCCTATTTACTAGGCATCTAAAATGCTATGCTTCATCAATAAAGTCTTGGGGAAATATCATTGTCCTTGTTGACAATGAAGGCATGAAATTCAAACACTAATACTATTAGGGAATCCACTATCTCTTGGTTTAATCCTCATTTCGAATCCTACATCTGCATTCAATAGACATTGAGCTTTTGCTGCCTGCATAGCAGGCAAGCAGTGAAGCACCAAACATATTTAATCATATGCTAATAAGTAATTGGGTGAGACTGAAAGAACCTCATTTTTACAGTTCTTTAGATACACATCATATTTCCTGCAAATTTACCAGGATCCCACTTACTCTTTAGATTTAACAGCAATAATAAAAATGGCAACAACAAATTAACTATTATCATCATCCATTTGTGTTTGAAGTACAACTTGTTTCCATTTGTGGGGGGGAATGACATAAAGGAAAATGTTAATACCTTTAAACTATAGTTTGGCTTTAGTCAAATAATTTAACTTCTAAGACCTATTTAAGCGTATTATATAAAGAAAAAAAATTATTTATTTATAGAGATGTCCTTCAGATAAAGTTGAAAAAACTGAGAATGTCTTCATGAAAAGAATTAAGTAAACTAAGATATTTGTTCGAGAAAAATATTAGACAAATATTAGATATTTTAGATACTCTAAAATGATATTTTAGAGTATTTTTAAGAATATCTCTATTATATTAATATATGTTTATATTATAGAATGATATACATTTAGAACCAATCCAGAAACACATACATTGGAGCATGCTCAAGGAAAATAACCAATATATCAATTTTGGTAAATTATTTGGTGGAATTCTATGAGGGTTTTTTTTCCATCCCATTTTCAAATTTTAGTTCTTCCGTCTTATTTTGGGGCCAACTTATATATTGCTTATATTACTGCAAACTTTTTTCCCCACACTATATCTAATTCATATCTAGTGCTTCAGATATAAAAAGTTACTTGTAGATTCTTGAATATGTCTCAATGTTTTCCTCTCTGTAGTAGACGTCTTTGGTGTCCACTTCATATTCCTTGATCTACCTCTAATTGTACCTACAAATGTTATGGACAGTTTTGTGAGAATTCATCTAGTACTGTTAATAGATAAATCACAAATACCTCATCTTTTTACTTCATTCCACAATGTTTTCTAGTGCTATGAGTGCCATCTTTGGTAGCAAGCAGGCACAGCCAGAAAGTGAGGGGTGCTAAACATCCCTGGAACAACTCTGTTAGTAGGGTCTTAGGCAGTAAATAAAAGCTCCTACTTTCTGTCATTAAGGTAAACTATTGATGAAGGCATTCTATTCTTTTCTAAGAAGGTTCTGGAAGAATCAGTTTTATTTCTTAAAGCAGTTAATCACTGAGTCTGCATCATTTTTGTTGTTTCAGTCCCTTGCTTTTTCATATTGAAACATTTCTCAGTATAACTCCTCAAAATTCCTTCTCTCATTCTCTGTTTCTTGGGAATCCCAATCTATAATTCACACCCATGCTTTTGATGTCTTGTCGTCTTGTTCTAATTGAGTGGATATGTTATCTTACATAACAAAATGGACTTTTGAAAATGTATAAGGATATAGAAAAGGGAAGATTATCCTGGATTATCTAAGTATTTCCAATGTAAACATAATGGTGCTTATAAATAGAGGTAGAAAGCAGAGAAACTTGAAAATATTGCATTGTTGGCTTTCTAGATGGAGTAAGCCAAGAATCAAACCAATGCAGGCAGCCTCTAGTAGCTGGAAGAAGCAGGCATATTCTCCCTTAGAACAAACAGAAGAATGTAACCCTGCTGACTTATTTTAGACTTCTGACCTCAAAAATGGTAAGATAACATATGAAAGGTGTTTCAACCCACAAAGTTTATGATAGTTTTTCACAACAGCACTAGGAAATGAATGCAACCAGTAAATAATGCAATGGGCAGATCTTTCAAATTAAATGAGATTTTCATAGCAAACCTGTATATAAAGATATTATAATCCTTTACTGACAAATGTTATTATAATAAATATATAAACAAGTTTAGATTCTTTATTATCATAGATACTAATCTTGTTTTAGCCTTACACTATTTTTCTTAAATAAAATGTTAATAATTTGAGTACATACCTGTCCTTGTAGAGATTTGAAACTTATTCAGGAGTCCTTCTGATGTTCTACAAAGTTTCTTATTTATCTAGTGGAGGTCAGCCTTTTCTTTGAGAAAATAATATGATGAGAAAATGCAATCAGATATAAACAATCATGATTAAATCCTGATGGCCACAGGATATTCATTATATTAGACTTAAGTAAGGCCCTTAGTTAACTTATGATTTATTGACTAAAGAATCTCTCTGATAACTGCTCTCATAATAGTTACTTTCACAGTGTTTTCATGAGTTAAATAGGGAATCTTTCTAAAGAAAAGTAGACAGTTAAATATCATATACTATATCATATACTATATCATAAATATCATATACTATAGAACTACTTAATATGTCTTTTAGAGGTAGAAGTGTAATGTATTGGTTGACTGAATAGGATGTAGCAAAAAGTTGATGCCTTCTTCTGTTGTTCTTCAAACATAAAAATAACTTTCTCACTTGAAAGCAGGTGTTAATGAAGCAATAGGAAAGTGTCATCAAAGAGGACAAAGAAAATAGCTTAAATCTATTACTCTTAACACAAAACATTCAGATTCTAGACCTTATTTTTATTTCTGAGATGGGAAAGTAAGGAAGAGCTGTCATGAGCTAGCAAGAAAACTTAGCTTCATATTAGTAAACTTCTTTACTTGTTTTCATGTAACTGAAAACTCCCTTTATGTAAGAAATTATAGATGATCCAATAAAATTGACCCTGATCAAAACCATTGGCTATATATATTTCCTGCACTGAAATAGGAATGAATTAACCAGGTTGATTTCTTAATGCCTCCATTTTATAATTAAGGTTGCAATTCAGGTAGATGTCATCAGAGAGCAATAGCCAAGTCTGTGGCTCAGAAAGCCAAATCATTCAAAAATTCAATTTATATATGATCCAGATACCTGATTATTTTTCTTTAGAAAAATAACCTATATAATTTTATGATTCAGTGTTAATTTAATAAAATAAATTTTAAAGAAAATTGTGCATTGGTGAATTTTCTAATGAGATTAATAATTAAATTTATGGTAGCAATATAGGAACCTGAGTGAATGAAGAATTATACATTTTAGATGATTCACACATACTGAGTTTCTTTAAAATAAGAACGTTAATTTTCCAAAATGCCTTGTGTTATGAGAATGTCAGCACACATAAAATGACCACAGATATAGCTAATGGCAAGGGAAACAGAAATTCTGATTGTATTCCTGATAAATGGTCCTTTGCGTTTCATAAGGCTCCTTCTATAACAGTAAAATTGTGACAATTACTCAGTATTCTGTAGTTTTGGGTTTGGGTATATTTGTATTAACATACCAAAGGAATAATTAAATTTGAAGTTAATAATAAAGAAATAATTGGGGTGTGATCTGGGTTAAATGCAATTGTTTTATATTAAAAAAGTACCATAGGCTATAAATTAAGGCAATACTTGTTCTACTGGGCAAAAATTATCTTCATCTCCCCCTGATAAAATTCCACTAGCTGAATTGTAAGTTCACTATGTCTAAGAGCTTCAATTTTGATTTAATAAAGTAAAAAAACAAAACAATTATATTTTTTCTCTGATTTATCATTGTTAAATATGGCATAATAATACATTTATTTTTATCATATTTAAACTTGTTTTATCATAAAATGTTTTAGTTTGGATTTCCTGAACATCTTATGTAACTTTACTTATCAAATAACCTGATATAGTTTACAATATAATATTTAACAACTTGAAAGGTGAGTTAGTTTTAAATGAAGTTGAGTAACAAGTCCAATAATTTTATAGCAGTAATTATATTTCTAGTATATCAGCTCAAACAATATTTCTAAGATTTTAGGTAATCTAAAAACTTTAATAAATATTAAATAAAGTTAATATTCTCTAAATATTTGTTTAATTTTTCAGTACAAGTGAATACTAAAACCCAATTTAGCTGTGTATATTGTTTCTTCTTTTTTATGTGTTTCAAGAAATGATACCTTTGGGTAATGTTGGTGAAGGTGTCCATTTTACCTCCTTAAAAAGATATTAAAGAAATGTATGTAGTAAAAATGTGTTATATATATTCATAAATGTTGGTAGTCTGCTAAGACGATTGCAAAAATGTTTGCAATGTAAGCAGAAGGTATTATATACCTTGGTTTATATGCAAATACTGGATCTGGAAAGACACAAATGTCTGTGTAAATATTATTCTATAATTAGCTTGGTTTGATGTGTTTATTTAAAAAATGCTATAAAAGATTAACTGCCAAATAATGCAAAACTGGAATTCGGTTTTCTCACTGTGTTCAAATGCTGTGATCAAATTTTACCTTCAGAACAATCTGTCCTTATAACAGAGATTACATGACCTCCCAAATAATTTTATCTTCTTTTAGACTTTATCATGTCCTTAATTGCTGAAAAGAGAATGACATTTCTTTAAAAGTGTGTTACCTAGGTATCCACATTCTAGTCTCGACTTAGTGACAAATACATTATGAGAAATCTTTTGAATTTGCTGTCCTGAAATCAGGCCCTCCATTTGGAAAAATGTAAGTTTCAAGGGAAAGTTTTAACACCTAATATTGTCTTTATGTTTCTCAGAGGTCCCTTGAAAATAAGGAAATCTGCTCTTTTACTTTATTAAAAAAAGACACCGTATATAGATTTGTTTGCTATGATCTACATTTTAAAATTAGCTCAGTTCAATTTAAAAACCTGTGTAGCAATTGTCAACTCAGAGAAGATGTTTATACTATATTAATTTTATAGAATTAAATGTTAATAGAAATATTTAATGCATTGTATACTCTATATGAATACCTGGGAGCTGTGTCAATGACTGCATGTCGTAGTTTGCTCTTACTCTAATGGCACACATTGATCAAATTTCTGGGAAATAATTGTATACTATGTCCCACTAAATAATTTGAGTCTTCTATGTCTGATATTGTAGGTGACTATAATTTTGACCACCATCATTTAAGTATCATCCAACAGGTTTTTTCTCCCCTGTGATGGTTGCCTGAAGACTATTATATAGGGTAGATGCAGATACAGGTAGATGCAGAACAGGAGCTTGGCTGGTTTGAGTGACAGTAGTGGTGGTGGCAGTGGTGGTGATGGTGAGTGTTGGTGGCAGTGGTGAGGTGGTGACAGTGGAGATGGTGACAGTGGTGAGATGGTGACAGAGGTGACAGTGTTGGTGGTTGTGGTGAGATGGTGGCAGTGCTAAAGGAACCATGCATGAGAGCAGAGCAGGGGCTGTTAATACAGCTAGGGCATGGGGAGGAGTCTAGCAGTTGAAAACGGGGCAGGAAGGCTAGATTTTATGTATTAAATGAAAAAGGACAATCACATATACTGTGAAAAGCAGTGCATCGGCTACTTTGAGCTATTGATCCTTTACAAAAAATAGACTGTAGGGTACAGCCTTCCAAGATGACCGCATAGGTACTTTTTATTATACCAGTTTACTGAGTAATTGTATCCAGGCTATTTTTAATCCAGAAAAAGATGTTCTCCATGAGAGCACACTGCTGACCCACAATCCAGCAAAACAAGAATCAATTGCCAAGGACTAAACATCTGATGAGTGGAATTTATCTACTGTTATTTTTGTTGACATCTATTGATAATATATGTAAATAATACATCACAATATAATATATAATACATATGTACACATATATGAATAAGTCTTTATCTCTAACCCACCATTTAATTACTTCCTTCTCCTCTCATCTGGAATTCAGAAACAACTTTTTTGATCCTCCTTACATTTTAGGGTAGTTAGCCATTTTTAATAAAAATCTTTTAATAAAAATCTATCTTCCTATTTACCACTGTATAATTGAACAAATTGATTGTATAGCCAAAACCATACTTGAAGTGTCACATTGAAAATATTTCTCGTTTAGTCAGCAGGGCAGGCTCACAGCATGGCAAGAAACGATGGCTGATGCTTTCAGCCCACAGTCATTAAGAATTTTGTGAAATGCTTTGCCATGTGTCGTAGGGAAATGTCATTATGTTGACTCAAGTATTTATGGATTGATAGCTGGTTTACAGATTCCCATTTTTCACAAGTGGTAAAAAAGGTTACTTTCTGACAGGTAAAGGGCCTTAGCACATTTGGGTTTGAGAACTTAAGACAAGAGAGAGACTTATCCATTGTATAATTACTGCACATGAAATTGGATAAAATTTCTTGAGATTGTATTTCTAGTTCTGGAATGGTAGAGCAAACTAGATTTTTCCAAGCCCAATCTGAGATTTTATATTGAAATTTTAAGACAGAAGTTAATTCTCTGGCATTGTATGAGTAGCCTTCTATAGTTAATTAATGCCATTATTATATGTATGTAAATAATCAGGCCAAATATAAATACACATACCTTTTTGTGATCAAGAATAATCTTTGGAGTTACTTATCACTAGGTGATTAGAGGGGAAAAAAAGAAAAACAAATGTAAAAATTGAAACTTTGACAAGAAAAAGTATATTTTTAATGTTATATACTGAAAGGAGAATTAGGAGAATAAGAGTATGACTGATTTCATACTACTGATTTATAATCCCAGATTTAAAAATGCTATATGCTAACTCACAGGTTTTCCCCAGTGAAGATGTAATTAATTCCTCAGATGGAACAGGTAATCCCAATGTTTATAGATTATGATTTTATTGAACTTTAAGCAGTTTTGTATCTAATGGAACAATCAGTCTAAAAGTTCTCCATTTATTTATAAAATTTCATAGCTCATATTCTCCTTTATGAGTTACGAAAATTTTGATGAGTTCCATTCACATAATAAATATTAATATTTTTAAAATTATAATTTAATACATTAGTATTATAAAAATATTTAACAAAAAAGTAAAATGTTGCTAAATGTCCCAAAATACACCTATGCTCCACTTGTAGCTATTAGAGGAATGCGATTTTAGTTATTTATCTAGCTGTGTGTCTCTATCAGAAATTTAATGAAGGTACTCAAGATAAAGATAAGTATACCTATAATTTTCCTCTGTAAACATTTTGAGAAAAATAATATTTGTGGAAAACAATATAGGAAGTGTTCTAATTCACAGTTACATGAATTGATAAAATTTCAAGTAATATTGTCTGTCCCTTTTTTTTTTCTATTGCCTTGTGGGTGTAGTGGTATGATACATATTCAGAATTCAACTGCTATGAAGGCCCATCATAAATACCAGGCCTATTTCCAGATACCCAAGAAAAAAACATGTTCAGTGAATCCCTTAAGGATTTTATTTTAAAAATGAAATAAATCCCTTGTATCTTTAGTCCTTAAACTTTTTTAATAATTGCCATTTAAAGATAAATCATTTCTTCTTTTAACAATATCCTTTCTTATTAATTCATTTTCAGTTCATAGAGATGAATCCCTTGGATGTCATAAGTTCAGGATGTTTCTTTTCTATTCTTTGTGAGAAGACATGTAGTTTGACAGTTGTTTGACTATAATTATCAGAATTTCAAGCTGAATCTTTCATTTAAAAAAACTCAGACTTTCTTTATAGTTATGTTAGTTTCTAATTTAGTTTGTAGTTATGTTGAAAATGACTTGCCCTGAAAATACCATAAAACTGTATATAAAGGTATGTTATTACCATGTTAATTTAACCTTGTTAATGGTTGTTTGTTTGAATTTAGAATGTTATAGAAAATAGTGATTTTGCAAATTTCTTTTAACAAAATTGTACTTTTTTTTAACTGATAATAAGCAACTTCATCACAAGAAGGCAACAATACTTTAAGAAGGCACTCATTGTCTGAATGAAGGTTACGCTTACTTTCAAGGACAGTTAAACAAGTGATTTTGATTATTACTTTCATAACAACATAGAGTATCTCAGCACCGTATTTTAATAAAATGTAGTATTTGACCCAATATGTTGGCAATCAGAGAAGACAGGAAACCTGCTGATGCTTTATCATTGCTCTAAGTTAAGGGGTTGGCAACTTATAACACTTGTGCCAGATGGTGACACACTAGGACATTTGAACTGGCAACCAGACTCTGGCAGTAACAAGAACCCCTCTGTCTTTACAACTATTTGGAGTTATCGCTACTATTCTTGGCCATTTGTAACAGGCACGATCACTACCGATCTTGGATCTTGAAAAGTTATCATGGTTTCCAGTACTTTACTGCATCTTTTCTAAACTCTTAAAGTGTCAAATCAATAGAGGAAAAGATGTTATGAATCCCAAAAGGTGTGTTTTAAAAAATATATTTACTTTGCTATAGATTCCCTTTTTTACTGATGCATGAGAGTTTCAATATTTCATTGAGCAATTGTTTCATCCAGTCACCACCTGCCTTAGACCTGAACTTGAGTTTTAGGGCTATACAGGCACTGGTTGTGAATATGTATGAAAACTTTTGTAGGTGTAAAAATTTTTGCTCATTGTAAAAATTAAAAAGAATGCTTTTGCCTTATTTGTGGATAATACCTAATATTCTTTAAGTTCATTAATCCATAAAAATGTATAAGGGACATAAGGGTAGAGTGAAAGACTCACTATACATCCATTAATGTCTGGAATGTTACATATTTTTCTCTTTATTATTACTTCTCTGTACTGTCCAAACCATCATAGTGTTTTGCCTACATAATCACATAACCTCTGTGCTTGTGACATCATTCCTCTTCCTATTGTAAAACAAGCAGAATTTCTTATAAACAAGTTCAGAATGACAAGGGATAAAAAGTCATTAATTTCACATAGAAGAATTAAACTTGAAAAGAAAAAAAAAATCAGTCTCCCAAGCAAAAAAGAATCACTGGAACCAAAAGTATTTACACCTCAAGTTATTAGAAGGCAGTTACAATTTTGACTGTACATAGTTACAGCCAGTTTTTTGTTTCTTAGCAGAAGAGTCCATATTCAATTGCAAGTACAAGAACATTCTTACTTTATGATGGTTTCAAGACATAACAGTTTAAGAATACTTCTGAAAAACTCATGGTTTATGATTCTGAAACATTTTGAAACTTCTCTGTAATTCAGAGTTGCTTTTTGGAAGATTTTGCTATTTTGGGTTTTTCTTGAAATGTAGATCTTTTAAAAATAACTTTTTATTTTTTTATAATATATATAAAATTCTTCTAGGTTGAGATTATTCTTCAACCTATTTTAGAAGTAGACTAGAAGGTAAAAATGTCACATTTGTTTTCTTTCACTTTCCGATGCATTCTCTAGCCCAAAGCTACAATATTTATAGAGTGCAAGCACAGAACCATTGTTCTTATCAAACACAACTAGAGTAAGTTCTATAGGATATTATGTGGAATCTGGTCCTTGTACTTTTCTTACTTTAACTTGTAGTGAAACAGACCAGCTAGGTTAAAGACATTCAGCTTAAAAGAATGAAAATTTAAGACTGACTCCATAGACATGGTTTCTTCCTAGGAGGAAAATTAACTATGTTTCAAAACTGGTTACTAAAATTGCCCCCATCAGGGTAAAGGATTCCTTTATCAGAATAATAGATTACTTATTTGGGTTTAGTAAATAATTTTATTCTTCGAGGTTCATTTCATACCACCAACTTTCTGTTTCTACCCTAAAATCATATGTAAGGAAACTTATCCATGATAGTAAGTTCCCTGCATTGAAAGTACTGCCTTAAATCTGACTCCAACAACATCAAAAGCATTTTGTCCTTAACCTCCACATTCAGAGGAGCTACTAAGACTCCATCAATGTTGATGTCTCTCTTCATACAGTTCAAGGTGTGGCTTAATAAGTAGATTATTTTAGTGATCTCTGAGGAGGGTGCTCTTTAAACTGCAGTTATAGTATCCTTGATCTCTGGCTATCTTGTTAGCTTTTCATCTGTCCAAATTATTTTCTCAAAATCAAATGAAATGCATTATTTTTCAAAGACTTCTTCATAATCAAATAAAGAAAATATAGAATTTATTATCTGGTTAGTCTATGTACATGGATGCTTCAAATATGCAGACTAGAACAATACTTCCTGGTAATATGAGGAGATAAATTTGGTATAGCACCTCCAGTAAGGAAAACAAACAATGTTAATGTCCAGGGTAATTGAAAAAGGATAGTTGTTAACCAGGAAAAAACAAGTAATTCAGCATGCTGAAGGAGGCTGACTGTACTATCATGCTATCAGTGAAAAAACAAAAAACAACTTAGTATTTAATAAGGTTGAAGTGTATATGAAAATATTTCCTTTTCAAGCAAGACACGTGATTTGGCACCTCCCAGGCCCTCAAGGATGAGATTTGAATGAAGAGCAAAATAAAATGTCCAGTCTTTTAGAACTAAAAGTCTATGAACAAGCTATCCTATATTCGTGAAGCAAGTTTCTAATACATGTTGATTTGGTGATGAAATATGGGTGAATTGGTACTAGACCGTTAGCTATCAACTATTGAATGACTTAAAACAAACATTTACTAACTCAAACAATTTCTGCAAGTCTGGATTTGAAGAGTGAATCAGCTGGGTGGTTCTATTTTAGGTCTGCTGATGATATCTATACATGACATAAAGGTTTGACTAGAACTGGAAGATCTACATCCAAGATATTCAAGATGTGTATATGTCTGCATTTAAATATATATATAAGCATAAATTTGTGTATACATATACATAAATTTACATTATACATTTATGTATTTATGTATAAATGTATATATGAGCAACCCAATAGCATTTATTTGACTGCTGGAAATACTTTAGCTGACATAAAATTGTCATAAATTTTAGCAAGTCATAAAGCTTTGGGAGGAGTGGTTAAATTCAGTGAGTTTTCTATGGAAATGCATGATAATATATCAGTTTGTAATAGTTGTCTCAAAGGAGAGCCACAAGGGACAATTTTTCTGGTAGTCAGTATATCTGGATCCTAAGAGAAATTTATCTGATAAAACACAGTGTGTCTTGCTGTGAATGTCTTCCTATGCAAGGTACTCAGCAGTTACGTGTGATCTCAATGTAAACTTCTTTCCAGAGGAATAAGTGAGACTGTATGAAGAAAAAAAGTAGCTCTGACTTACCACAGAGTAAGAAGAAATAATCTAGAAAACAGTGAGTGTGGGGCAACAGATAATTTAATCAAACATGAAGAGCCTATAAAGGAATATGCACAGAAAAGTATAAGTTCAAGAACACTAAAAGTAAGACAGTTTTTAATGCTAAAGATATTTTTTATATTATCAGAGCCAAACAAAAAATATATATTAAATGATTTTGTAGGCAAATGAAAATTTAATCCTAGTTCTTATCTAGAGGAGGAAGGATCATTTGGAATAGTATCTGGTCATGACTCATGTTCTGTGTAGGAAAACTAGAGGGGGAGATTAGATCTGATAGGTATTGTGACTCATTCTTCCGAGTAGGTTTATAATTACAGTGCTAGTAAATTTGGTTTCTGAAAAACTGTTACAGTATTAGAAGGATAGTTTTTTTTCTGAAGTTTAAAATGAATCTTGTCATCATTGGAAATATTTGCTTGCCAGGGAATGTGTCAATCTGGTTTAGTAGAAATTTCAAACTAAAATATGATGATTAAAAGAACAGAAAATAAGTATTCAGATAAAACTGTAAATAGTACCCCATGGATAATATTTGATAGTATAGAAAATGGAGCACAACAAAAGACAAAACTTAGTCAAATTCTTAATAAAAGCTGTATATAATTTTATCTATATAGTAATAGTGTCTGATTAGTTAAAATTGATTTAGAATTTTAAAATGAAAATATAAATCTGATCTTATAATTTGAGGAACACCCTATTAGATTATGACTATGAATTCTTATGACTCATGCAAAAATAAAACCAAACACAAAACATTCACTTTCCATGTACTGAACCCTAATCTAAGTATTTTATAAAATTCAATTACCATTTGTATTGGATACTGTAATTTTCTCCCATTTGGCTATATAGTAAATTCTTTAAGGGAACACATCTGAAAAGGGACAGAATAAAATGTATTCATTTTTAGTCTATTTCTTATCAACCATACTCTGTTTACATGCACAGCTACTTAGAATTTCATGAGAAACATGAGATGAAAGGCATGTCAATTTCATTAATTGTCAGAATCTCTTTCATATGTGTCTGTGCATACATATGCATACTAGTAAAACACATATTTGCATACCTAAAACAAACATGAAAAATATATAAATATATGTATCAATATATGTATATACAAGATAGAAAAAGAAGTTATCTTACTGCCTATTTGCAGGGCACAACACTGTAAGATACAGTAAAATATAAGATAGGAAATGTAATCTTAAAAATATTGTGAATTGAAGAATTTTACCGGTGAGCAAAATTTTATATAATTTTCTGAATTATTTAAAGTAAGATCACACTGACAATATATCAAATAAATGCTTTCTTTAAATTATTTTTATTTTTGATATTATGCTATTGTTATTGTTTTATATTTTTATTTTTGTATTTACATTTGAGTCTTTCTTATAATATCCTTCTCTGCCTTTGGGCATGCTGTCTTTTGCCAATAGTTTCATTAATATATTAATAATGGCAATGACTACTTTAATTTCCCTTATAATTGTTACAGCATCTGAATGAACTCCAAACCCATTGATTGCATTATATCTTCATAATAATTTTTTAATATTTGCCTTATGTGTATACAAAAATTGCTACTTAATGCAAGACACTGAGTATAAGACAGTAGAAATTGAAGTAAATAATATTTATATCTCCTCTCCTATTAAGCTATATTAGTGTGAGAATATATTAGCATCAATCTAGTTAGAAGATGATCTGAGTTTGGATATTGGTTTTGCTATCATTTTGATTTTGCTGTCATTACCTGTCAATGCACTACAGTTTTTATATCCTCTTAGTAGGGAGTTTCAGTTATTTTTTACTTAGAGTAAGATCTGAGTTTCAGAAAGTTATTCCTAGAGTTCATGCTCCATTCTCAACTTTCATTGATCTAGATATCTCTAGAGAGAATTCTCTCTTCTTATCCTTTTCTCTCCCTAATAGTAGAAGCTTGTTTTTGACTTGGTCCTAGGCATGTTGTAAAGTCAGGGGAGCTCTATTTTGTTCCTGTCCACCCTCAGTCTTTTGAGTGTCCTGTGTGCCTGGGCATACTATATGGAACTTTCTCAACATATGGGCTCCTTCTCCTCATGGCTGCCATACACTGTTCATCTGTAATTGGTCTGAGGCAATATTTTCCCACTCTTCTCCAACAGAATAACCTCTACTTAATATCAGTATAGATCTTATTTTCAGGAGTTTTACAATCCTCTATCTGGAGCAGAGGTTTAGAGGGTGTTTAGCCTTTACAGTGAAAGGAATTTTTGGATCTCCCCTAGTTTGCTGTTTTTGCTTTTTTGGAAAAGAAAATTTAAGGGAAATTTGTTCACCATCATAAGTTTCAGTAACTGCCTATAAAATACAGGCAACTCCAAGAAGGGACTTTCATCTGAATCCTTCCCTGCCTTTTATCTTTATCTTACACATGGAGGATTACAGAAGAGTGTGAATTACTCTTGTCTCTGGAGCCTCAACTACTTTATTTTGAAAAATCAGTTCACATGTGGCCTTTAAAATGTGTTAAAGTCGTAGCTGGTTTATCATTTCCTACTTCTCTGACAGCAAACTTTCCCTACAATGAGATGCCATATAGTGAAAAAAATCAAGAATTACATATTGCCATGGATGGGTGTTAAGAGCTGGCTATTATATCCTAAAATGTATACTGAATTACTAAATGTAAATTTGGTTTTATTTGGAAATAGGTCTTTGCA
This sequence comes from Solenodon paradoxus, assembly GCA_004363575.1. NCBI lineage: Eukaryota > Metazoa > Chordata > Mammalia > Eulipotyphla > Solenodontidae > Solenodon > Solenodon paradoxus. Next base: position 1,325,942 of record RJWH01000027.1, read on the forward strand.
GATGTAATTAAGATGTAATTAAGTTAATATCCTAGTGAGTAAATCCTTAATTCAATGTCACTGGTATACTTATAAGAGAATGGAATAGACACACACACACAAAGGGAAGATGGCCAGCGAGGACTGGGGAATGCTACCACAAACCAAAGAATGACTGGGGCTGCCAGAAACTGGAGAGGCAAAAAAGGAATCCTTTCCTAGAAGCTTCAGAGAAAGCATGGTTCATCCGACATCTTGATTTTAGATTTTTCGACTCAGAGCAATGAGAAGATAAATATTTCTCTTAAGCAATCTAGTTTATAGTAAGTTGTTAGGGCAGCACTAGGAAATTAATATAAGAAAAGAGCACACTGGGACCTAAAGGCAAATTTGCTCACTGGCCGAGGAACTAGGGGGAGCAAGAAAATGACCTATCAAACAAAGGAGCTACAGAAACTGCACAAGAGTGCAAGATTGAGATCTATTGAACTGCCATTTTGAAACTTTCTGTAGTTGAGAGCTGTAGTGAGTAAATTCCACCTTCAGGACATCAAGGGAGTTTACTAGGGCAAACTTTGAGCTGACTCCCTGACTGGGGAACTACAAACACCTCCAGAAGACATTTAAATACTTGTGCTTAGCAGAGCACAGGGTCCCACCTGGGAGATTCCAGGCCAGTTTTTATGGAACAGAACAGTGGGGAGGGAGACCTACCTCCCCTCCTCCCAGACTTTAAAGGAGCAGATAGGTGCCAAAAAAAATAATCTTGCCTCCTGGCCAAGGAGCTAGGGGGAGAAAGAAAAGGACCTATCAACCAAAGGAGCTACATAAACTGCACAGAAGTGCAAGACTAAGATAAACCAATCTGCTAGCTTCCAGTCCCCTACACATGAGGGCTATGAAGCAAGATGATACCACTGAAACAACATTTGTAGCCCACCAAAAGTGAGAATTTCAGAAGGGGAATAGGCCCCAACCCTCACAGAAGCCAAGTTTATGATACTGGCCACACCAGGATCCAAAATTAGCACTCAAGAAGAAATCTAACATAGAAGAAAGCTTCAGTGCTAAATCAAAGAGAAGTCCATGCCAAGAGCAAAGTAACCCCACAAAACATGAATGGCCCAAAGAGAGGAAGATGCTTGGACTTCCCCAGAAAATAAATACATTGACATTGAATGGGATAGTTAAACAGAGAAAGAGTTCCAAAATTAGTGATAAAACACTGAATGAGTTGCAGGAGGCACACACAACCACCCAAAGACATTTGGAAGACCTCAAAAAAATAAATGATGGATCAAAGAGAATAGTTCACCAAGGAGATTGAGGCCATAAAAAAAGTCCTAGCAGAAATACTAGCAATAAACGAAATAGTCAAGGAAATGAAGATAAACATGGAAAGTTCCAAAAGCAGACTCAAAATTGCAGAAGAACACATTTCAGATATTGAAGAAAAATTACAGAAAGAGGAGACAGAAATAAGATTGAGGCAAAATGAAGAAGTCTTATAAGAAGTATCAGGCACCCAAAGGAGAGGAGAGGGGTAAAAGTGACAAAACCTATGCAAAGAGGTAATAGCAGAGAATGCCCTAAATTTATCACAAAAAAAATGACCATGGAGGTTCAAGAAGCTTAAAGAATACCAAAATTTCTAAATGTAAAAAGATCTAGTCTTGGACACATCATAGTCAAACTACCAAAATGCAATGAGAAAGAAAAATGACTGTCTGCTAGAGAAAAGGAAAAATATAACCTACAAATGAATAAATATAGGCTATCAAAAGACTTCTCAGCAGAAACATTACAGACCAGGAGAGAAAAGGATAATATGTTAAAAATACTAATAGATGAATGCCAACCAACAATACTCTACCCTGTAAAACTACCATTCAAATATGATGGGGAAATATCTATCATATATTACACTCCATTAACTTTTAAGATGATTATTGACATGTAGCTATTAATTGTCATTTTTTATGCCATTCTGTATGTTGTTCCAGGAAATGCCTCTGTTCTTCTCTTTCTCTTTTTAGGTGGGTTTGGTGTAGTTATGTCTTGATTAGTTTCTTTTATTGTTTTCTACTTTGTTTTTACCCTAGGGATGTATTTTGACATTACCCTAAAGTAAGCATTAAAAATTATAGGTTTATTTCCTATTTTTATTTAAAACCAGATTAGTTTTACACTCATTCTAACCATTCACATTAGTATTCTCTTCTCCCCACTTTTATATTTTTTTCTCTTACTATTTTTATATGGGGTTTCTTTATACTTTATAGAGCATGCTTTCTGTTTCCTGTAGAGCTGGATCTGTGGTGATAATTTGCTTTAACTTTTGTTTATCAGAAAAGATTTTTATCATTTCCTTCAGTTCTGAATGATAATCTCACAGGATACGGTATTCTAGGTTGCAAATCCTTTTCTTTCAGTATTTTGAATATTTCATGCCATTCCCTCTGACCTGTAGAGTTTCAGTTGAGAAACCCAGTGATAACCTTATGGTGACACTTTTGTAAGTGACTTGTTTTTCTCTGGATGCTTTTGAGATTCTTTATCTTATATTTTGACATTTTGATAACGTGTCTAGTTGTAGCTGTACACTTCTTTCATTTGGAACTCCTTGAGCTTCCTGGATCTGGAGACTTACTTCACTCTTCAGGTTAGGGAAATTCTCAGTTATTATTTCTTCACATATTTTTTGCCACCTTTCTCTTTCTTCTCCTTCTGGTACTCCTGTGATACGAAAAATTTTCCTTTTGATGTTGGTGCTCAGTGTAATTTTTTGCTCCTTCTCCCATTTAAACCACTGGAACATTGGTCTTCCTTCTGCCCTGTGTCTGGACCTTCTCCCCTAGCAATGTGTTCTGGTCCCATTATGTGGGTTCTCTGCTGCTTTTATAATTTCTGGAGGCCTGGTTCTTCACACAGCTCCATGTCCTCTGTTGTGGCCTAAACTCTGTATCCGTAGTATAGCTCTGAACCCTAATATTTTTGCCTCCCTTTTGTGGCTGTGATTGTTGCTATGTCTCTATAGCCTATGTGCCTGCTTTTCCTCAGTGTTTATTTCTGGAGACTTGGTGAATTCCTAATGAGAATGTGTCTTGCTTCTATCCAGTTGCCATCTTGATCTTGTCTCCCCAGATACATTTCCTGAGTACAATATCACCCTGATCCCCAAATCAGGCAAAAATAGCACAAAAAAGAAAACTGTAGACCAATGTCACCGATAAATATAGATGCAAAATTCTTCACCAAAATCCTGGCTAGTCAAATTCAGCAACCTATTAAAATAATAATATGACAGTGTCAAGTGAGATTGTGTCCAGAGATGCAAGAAATGACTCAACATACACAAATCAATCAATGCAATATACTGCATCAGCAAAGGGAGAAACATAAATCATATGATTATATCAGCAGATGCAGAAAAAGCATTCGACAAGATTCAATAACTGTTCATGATAAAACTCTTCAAAATAGAAATAGAAGCAACATGCTTCAACATAATATAAGCATTATATGACAAATCCACAGCCAACATAATACTCAATAGTGAAAAAATAAAAACCTATCCCCTAGGATTGGGAACAAGACAAGGCTGCCCTCTCTCACCACTACTATTCAACACAGTCTTGGTTGCTTTGGACAGAGCTACGAGGCAAGAAAAAGACGTTTCAAGAAATCCAAGTTGGAAAAGAAGAAATAAAACTATCATTATTTGCAGATGGTAAGGTATTATACTTAAAAAATCCTAAAGATTCCACACAAGAAAACCTGCTGGAAACAGTAATTGAGGATAGCAAAGTGGCAAGATAGAAAATCAACACTCAAAAAACGGTGGTATTCCTATATACAATGAAGTAGAGGAAAAAGAATTTATGATATAAATCCCATTCTCAATAGCACCAAAAGTGATCAAAAACCTTTGAATAAAGCTAACAAAGAGGCAGAAGACCTCCTCAATGAAAACTATAAGACTTCAAGAAAAAAAAAAAAAAAAAAAAAAAAAAAAAAAAAAAAAAAAAAAAAAAAAAAAAAAAAAAAAAAAAAAAAAAAAAAAAAAAAAAAAAAAAAAAAAAAAAAAAAAAAAAAAAAAAAAAAAAAAGACACAGGAAGATGGAAGAATATTCCATGCTCGAGGATTGGAAAAATTAACATAATTAAAATGGCAATCCTACCCAAAGCAATATATAAATTTAATGCAATTTGTATCAAAAGTCCAGGAGAAATTTAAAAGAATTTGAGCAAACAATATTAAAGTTATTTGGAATCACAAACAACCTCAAATATCCAAAGCTATTATGAGAATGAAAAGCAACAGTGGATAAATCACACTTCCCAACTTCAAACTATACTACAAAGTAATCATCATCAAAACTGGTATGGTACTGGAATAAAAACAGGCATACATATCAGTAGAATAGAATTGAGATCCCAGAAATAAAGCCACACATATATAGATTATTAGCCTTTGACAGAGGAACCAGGAGCAGACAGTAGTATAAGGAAGTTCTGTTTAATAAATGCCGTTGGAAAACACGGTCAGAAATCTTCAAAAAAAGGAAACTAAAATACTCATTAACACCATCCACAAAGATAAACTCAAAATGGGTGAAAGACCTGAACATGAAACCTGAAACCATAAAATATTTGTAAGAAAATGTGGGGGAAATGCTCCACAACCATCACCTCAAAGAGATCTTTGGGGAAAGAGCAGCTACAGCAGAAGAAACCCAAGTAAAACTAAATAATTATGAATATATCAAACTAGGAAGCTTAGTGAAATCACCAGTAAAATAGAACAGCCCACAGAATTCACAAAACATACATCAGATACAAGCTTAATCTCTAAAATATACAAAGAGCTCATTCATCTCAACAAAAAAAGTAAATGGGCAGAAGAACTGAACAGATACCACTCCAAAGAGGATGCACCTAGATGGCCTATAGACACATGAAAAAATGTTTTACGTCACTCATCTTCCGAGAAATGCAAATAAAAATCACAAAAAGATACCACCTCACACTTCTGAGAATAGTCTATATCCAGAAGTATAGAAACAAGTTTTGGAGTGGGTATGGAGAAAAAAGAACCCTCCTTCACTGTTGGTGAGAATGTAAATTAGTAAAACCTCTCTGGAAAACAGTATGGAAATTCCTAAAACAAACAAACTAACAAAAGACAATAGAATTTGCATATACCTGAAAGTATAAAATCTCTCATCAGGAAAATATCTGCATCCCTATGTTCATAGCCACATACTTTATAATAGCCAAAACATGGCAATAATCTAAATATTTTATCAACAGATGACTGAATAAAGAAGTTGTGGTATTTAATACTCAATAGAATTCTATGCAGCTGCTAAAAAATGAAAAAAAATGAAACTTTGCCCATTGTAACAACATGGATGGAACTTTAAGGAACCATATTAAGCAAGGTAAGTCAGAAAGAAAAAGAGAAATACAGGATGGTTTCACTCTTATGTGGAATATAGGAAATGAAGCAAATAAACTGTCAAACCCCCAAAACAGAAGATGACAGAAGATGATGTCTGCCAGTGGGAGGAAAGGAAAGCGAACAAGGTAGTGGCAGGGGACACTGGGACTCTGCTGGTTGGTGTGGTGTGTAAGTCCCATAGACTGATAAATAGTTCAATATCAAAATAAATATGGTTTTATAAATAAAAAATAAAAATACAATTATTTCATTATTTTAAAAAACTCTAAAAAAGGAAATTAATACAGAAGTTATTGTCTTTCTTTGGAGTTAAAATTATTTCATTGCTTTGCACCTTCACTTTTTGGATGGTCACCAAAAAATAAGATTTTGAAATTTATCAGCACTTGCCTCATTATTAATATAGCAATGATAATCTTTGCAATATTTTCTATGTTATAAGCTATAAGCTGGAAAATTTGCTTTTCATTCGGAAAATAATTTTCCTGGATATATATTTCTAGGTGAAAAAGGATTTCCTGTTGAATCCTTTAATATGTCACCTATTGTCTTTTGGCTTGCATTGTTTCTAACAGGAATAATTTATGTCATTTTTTATTCTTTTATATAAAATATATCTCCTTTAGTTTTTATTCTTTTAATAATTGTCTTTATCAATTTTGTGTTTAGCAATTACAGAACGAACTGACGTGCCAGCAGACTTCAAAGCAAGGAAAATTACCAGAGATAAAACGGGTCATAATAATAAAAAAAAATAATAAAATAATAAAGTTCTCCCAGGAGGCATAACAAACCTTAATATGCATGCATCTAAAAACAGTATCAAATTACAGGGGGGCAATATATGATAGAATTGCAGGATCAATGGAACAATCCACTATGATAGTTGCAGACTTCAACCCCCCTCTCTCAGAAATAGAAACAGCAGAGATTCAGTTGTACTCAACAGCACCATTAATCAACTGCGTATAGTTGGCATCTACTGAATACTCCATCCAACAGCTGTAGAATATACACCTTTTCAAGCTCACATAGGATATTCACCATTATAGAACACATTCTGGACCATAAAACACACATTCAGAAATTTAAAAGTATAGAAGTCATGCAACATATGCTCTCAGAAATCAATGGAGTTAATTAGAATTTAATAACAACTTGAAAATCCCCAAGTACATATATTTCAGGCAACACACGTGTAAACCGACATACATCAAAGGAGAAATATGAGAGAAATATGAAAAAATTTAAAATAAATGAACTAAAATAGATGAAAATATATTTTATCAATATTTGTGGCATACAATGAAAAACAGTGCATATATAGAAATACATAATATTAAAAGCATATATTAGGAAAGAAGATTAAAAAATCAATAACCTTAAGATTCCACCTGTGAATCTATAAAAAAGAAGGGCAAATTGAATAAAAAGTAAGTGTAAAAAAATAGTAAAAGAGTAGAAATTGAAAATAAGAGAAAATAACATCAAAAGCTTGTTCTGGATAAAACAGTCAAACTAGCCAGGGTATTTAAGGAAAAAAGCAAGAAAAGGCACAAGTTAATAATGTCATAAGTGAAAAAGGGAACACCACTGCAGATCCTATAGACATTAAAAGAATAAAAAGAGTTATTGTGACCAATTCTGTGGCTACAAAATTGATAACCTTGATGAAGTGGATGAATTACTTAAAGATACAACTTGAGTAAATTCACAGAATAAGAAACAACCAGAATAAGTATGCAGCTATTGAAGAAGTTGAATAAATAATCTTCCAAAATAAAAAGGATCACATGGGTTCACTTATGAATTCTACGAAATATTTAAGGGACGCCTTGTACTAATTTTCAGCATCCTCTTCCACAAGATAAACAGAGGGAATACTTCTAATCCATTTTATGAATTCAGCATTAACTTAATATCAAAACCAGTCAAAGGCATTACATGGAAAAGAAAACTACGAACCAACATTTATCATGAACATAGATACAAAAATTCTCAGCAATGTATTATAAAATGAAATCCAATGCTATATTAAAAAATTATACTCAATCAAATGAGATTGAACTTCAAAAACCAATGAATGCAATCCACTACATCAACAGATTAAAGAAAAAAAAGCGTGCTATCATATCAAGATATACAGGAAAAATAAATGTTAAAATTTGGCATCCATTTATGATAAAAGCTCCCAGCAAACTAGAAATATAGGGGAAATTTCTTAACTTGATAAAGAAGATTCAGATGGAAGTTATCGATAACATCATAGCTAATCAAGGAGAATAACAAAAGTGTAAGACTAATACTGTGTCATCAAAATTTTGATGTGCATGTGTTTGTGTTTTATATGTATATATACACATATATATTAATTTTTTCAATAACGATAATAAAGCATAACTACGGAACTAAAATATCTAGAAACTGGTCTGCTTAAGAATCATATGTTCTATGAGAAAATGCATCATCATAAGTACATAAACTCAAGCCATCAGGTAGATTTTCACAGTCTACTATAGATATAATTTTCAAAATAAAACAGATTCAAGTATATAAATATTAACTTAAGATACACGTTTTGTATTTTTTCTCTCACCATAGAGTTATAATCAGGTGCCATAAATATTTTGTTAAACACTGAAAATATGGCAACTGCTGTAATAATTAACGTGTGATCAATTTAAAGAATAACTTATATTATTTTCATAACCAGTCCTCTTGAAACACTCTAAATGTTGATGTTTATTTAATGCTAACATTTACATTTTAATGAAATTGTGCTTTTAAAACTTTATTTTCTTAAAATCTAAAATAATTTTTATTTCCTTGCTCTTATTTTTATTTTATTGAATTATTTTTATGTATTAAAATGTTTTATACTGGCATTTTAAAATAAAATTACCAATATTTTAAATGAATCCAATATTCTTGAATTCAATTATATTTATTATTGCATTAAATATAAATCCATTAAAATCAATAAAAATACAAATATTTTCATGCAGATTTAAAAAATATATAAATATAAGCTGTCTGTAGGAGACACTAGATTCAAGATATAGAGTGCAAGTGAAGTATTGAAAATAACATATTATGTAAACATCAAGAAAATGGAATGCCTGTACTATTATCAGGAAAATGTGTAGACATTAAAACAAAATGCTGCAAAGGGGGAGTATTTTTAAGCAATAAAAGTGTTACTCCATTGGATAAATATAACAATTATAAGCATATAATACCTAATGACAGAATCCCAGAATGCAAGAACAAAATGCTGAAAATATTGAATCAGAAATATGCAATAATAGCTAGAGACATCAACACTATTTTCAATAAAGGAGCTAAGCAGAAGATCAGCAAATCTGTCCATATCATTAAGCATGTTCCAACCTATAGTTTATTCTTTTCCTTCTTATCCGTTACTATTGCATTCAAGCCTCAAATATATTCTTTAGATTTTTTTAATAATAATTAGCAAAATCTAGAAATATTTTTCCCATTTCAGACTTTGAAAATGTTCACTAGGACATTAGAGATCTATCTCTAATTTTGGATGGAATACAGAATATCTGGTAAAAATGGGCAAAAATATAGCATGTGATCTTTTGCAAGGTTAATACCTATGGTATTTCCACATTGCTAGATCTTCATATAAGATATGATTAGTCATAGTAGGGAAAAAGGAGATGCTTCTATGTCCAGGGTGTGTAGCCTTGTCTATATTCATCAAGATGCTTTCACTACAATTATGTAGGTTTTGTTCTTTCTAATAGTAATAAAAATTTTACTCGAAACTACTGAAAAGGATCTGAATTCAACTGTAAGTTGAATTCAATTCTAGCCATTTCAGACTTAATGGTATATTTTGTTTTACTAGTAATATTTTCAAAAGACGTAAGGTTTTATAGGGTAGTTATTAAAAATATGTGGTTTTCAGAATTTTCCTTAAACTAAAAAGAAAAAAAAAATGTGTAAGTTTTCATTTTCTTTTGTTAGTTATTTAAGCTCCACTGCAAGCAGTCATTCCTTCTCATTTCTGGCTTCAAAAATGTTATATCATTCAGAAATAAAATAATGACTCCTGATATTTTTAATGGGAAAGGAATTACAAGAGACAACTTGTCTGCAAAATGGGGCAAGTCCTGAAAGAGAAAGCTCTAGCTAGATATTCCAAAAAGGACTCACAAAATCACATGAAATGGTTTCACTAAGGTTTCTTTTAGAGCAGTGCCTAATGCTGGAAGTTGTAGTCATTCCTGTTACAGCTTCCTCTCCTATCTGGCAGCTGGAGAATGGACACTGGAATGAATGTTACCACAGAGTATCTTCGTGTTTCCCTACTATTATTTAGTAAACGTTTCTACCAGGAACTGAAGAAAAATGCCTTCAGACTCAGCCCTATTTTCCAAATATTACACACACACACAAAAAAATGTATATATATGATAATAGTTAATGGATGTAAGGAAGTTTAAAAATGTAGTTTATTTCCAAACTCTCCTCATAGTTAAAATTTAGAATGTGGGGTGGTGTGGTAATTTTAAGCCTAGAACAAGATACCCAGAAAATAAACTGATTCTATGTATCATAGTAATTATATTCCCTTGTAATTAATTTAAGAATATACATAAAATGTAACTTTTTTAATGGTCATTTCTTTTGTTCCTGTGAGTTTCATTTTCAGGCAATTTCCCTCGCCAGAAACTGTTGATATATGTATATATACATATATATATGTATATATACATACATAGACACACATGTGTGTGTATTTAAAATTTGAAACCTTAATTATACATTTTTTATTTTGCTGCAGCAAATTTACGTATATAAAATTAGTTTTAAACATGTGAATTTATCCTGATGCTTTAATTATTTTGAATGATAATTCTGTTGTTATTTTTACTGTTATTGAATTCACATTAATCTAAATAACAAAATAGATCTTGATTTTGAAATCGAGTTGCCAAATAAAATAGAATTATATAAAGGAAATATTTATAATGGGATAGCTCACTCATTCTAAAAACTAGGTTACAAAACCAATGTTTTTGTATTTTTCAATATTAGATGAATCATTATTTAGTGATCCTTAATAACAAACAGAAAAGATATGGGCACTATTATGAATATGACTGTGGAAGCTTAATTAATGACTATTGCTAATTATACTAATTAGTAGAATCCATGATAGTGGAACCCACAGTATATTCCTATTAAATTGACCTAAATCCAAAAAGTTCATAGTGGAAATGAATAAATGTAAAGAGAAATAGTGCAGGAATGGTGATACTTACATGCATACCTATACATACATACATGCATGCATGCATACATACATACATACATACATACATATATAATAACATCCTTCTTGAAATATGCTGCAAAGATATGGGTGAATAAAAGTGTTCACTAACTTTTTCTCACTACTCAGAATACTGAAAACTCAGAAAGCATACATATGGGCAGTTTGTTATTTCCCAGCATTTTTTTAAACACATTTTCGTATTCAGATACTAAAATGGAGAGATACTCTCTTAATCGCTCTCTTGCTTATGCTATCTGGTTATCATAATCTGTTGACACCTTCAGTATTCTTGAATATATTCATTTCTTTGTTTCATTCCAATAATAAGTTAACATTTTACAACAAAGAATGAAGAAATAAATTTATTAGCCTAAATAATGTTTCCTACCCGTCAGAGACATGGAGAATGAAAGCATTTGCAAAAGAAACTAATGGATTTATACTGAATTTCACAAGAAAATCCCTTTCATTTTCTAGTTTACTGTCATTTTATATCTAGGAAAGCATTTGTAGAAAATAGAATAGATTGAATTCATTTCAAGAACAGTAGATGATACATAGCTGTCAAAGCAAATGACTTTAAAAGGGGAAAAATCTCATTAGGTATGCTTTTAGTCAGAGATTAAGAGAAATCCAGGTCTATCACTGTATTTCTTAATCTCAATAAAATCACTAGAGAAATTCTATTTTGTTTCAGTTTTTGTTATGTTGCCAGCTTCTAGGTTATATCAGGGTATTCTTGTCTCTAGATTTCAGTAGTTTTAATATTTAGATCATTCTATATAACTGAGAATCAAATTTTATTTGGAAATGTTTTCTGTTTTTATATATCTATAGTTTCCATTTTGTTTATAAATGTTCTTATATTTTTTGGCACATGAGCAAATATATTTCAATTCTCTAGCCTTTTAATCTTGAAAATGGACTTTCAAAAACATTGCAGATGAAAGCTTCAGCATGTAGCTTCTTAACATAATCACGTAATCCACTGGAAAAGACATAGCAGTAGAATTGAAATAGCATTTTGTAGGGTTGATTTGGTTTCTGGAAAATGCTGAAAATTATAACTAGTTTTTTTAATAACTTTTGATAATTCAATTGTTTATGGTTGAAACAAATTCCTATCTGTGCACAATGCAGAAACCTTAGTATCCCAAGGAAAGAGATAATCACATCTTAATTTAGAATAGCAGTCTTTTCAGAGCATACTAGAATTTGAGTGATATCTATACATATCACACAATATCAATGCACTCGTTCCATCTGTTGCCCTTTTTTCCTTTTTGTTTCTTTTCCTCTCTGTTTCTACTTTGTTTCTCTTTTATATCTGTCTGTCTTTCTCTGCCTTAATGGTTATCTTATAGTGTTTACGACAAAGTATACTTGCCAAAATTTTAAAACGCGATTAGTAAAAATATGTGATTATGCCAGATAAAAAATTTTAAAAGATGTTTGAAAAATGTTTCCCCTTTCCAGACCCCAAGTATGTGAGTCTTGGTTCATATCCTTAACTTTTGTATCTCAGGAAATAACTACTGATAATCATTTCTCTTGCAAAATTCCAGAACTTTTATCTGAAAATAGTAGTATATCTATGTCTTTTTAAAATATATTTTACTGGTTTAGTTCACTTAATCACTATATCTTTAAATGTTTGAAACATGCATACACATATATACATTAATATTGTTCATGTTTGTATAGTATTCTGTATTGTTTGTATAGTATTCTGTATTGCAGATATCATATCTACTTCTATATTGATGGGCATATAAATTATTTTGCTATTATAGAGAATGCTGAAATGCACCTAGGACATGTGTGTGTATATGTGTGTATACAAATATTAAAGTACAAATGGTGTTGAAGCATATTAAAATTTCTGAATAATGTGTATGTCTTTATAATTTTCTGTAAAAATAATATTCTTCAAAAATTTCTAAATATTTTAAATTTTTCATGTGAAAAGGATGGTTTTTACAATTTGAAAATGTTCAAATTATAGGAAATCTTAACAGGAGAAATGCCTATTGTTTTACCACCAATTTATAAGCACTATTAACATTCCAATAAATATCTGTTCAGAACTTTTGCAGAGAAAATGTTTATTAACATGCAATAGAAACTTACTGAAGGTAACGTAACCAAAATAAGAAATGTATTATATAGAGTTTTTATGAAGTTAAACTCAAGACTACAGCTAGGACTAAGACTAGGGTTACATTCACAGACTGGAATGACATAAGTTCTTTTACTCAAACTCTGAATTTCACTCCTCTAATCAATATCAGCTTGGTCTCTCTCCTCATAGAACATCGTCCTCTGTTTTCCAGACCACAAAGCAGATGGTATTTCGACATCTCAAATGTTTACACATTACAACTGTAACTACAGATTCCATTTCTTTCTCTCAGAAGTCATTTTCAATCAGAGCACTGAAATTGGTGCTGACTGCTAAGGTACTCATGGATGCTTGGAACAATCAGCTGTATTTGGGATGAGAGGGAGGGTCTATAAACAGAGAATTACTGGAATGAATCCTGAAGACTTGTGTGGAGTAATATCTAATTAAAAAGGGCAGTAAATTTTCTGTGAGAAAATAATTCCTTATATATGTTCTATAATTATTTAATTTTTAACGACTACCTCAAAATGTGAAAAGAAATATTGTATTCTTTTCAATTAATACTATATTCTTAACAAGTCTTTATTCAGTGAATATATTTTGCATCATGTATTAGCCACACAGTTCTTTATGTATAAATACATCACATTATTTAACAAGTTTGATATTTGGCATGTGAGCACTTAAAATTAATATCCATGTAGCTAATCATAGGTGTGATTATTTTTTAACAATCAATGCAGAGGGTAAAATGGATAGAGCACACATATTTTTGCAAGTTTATAAATTATAAACTATCTCCTCTCTGTAAGAATTGTGTCAATTTGTTCTTTAACCAATGTTTAATAGAGTACCTATTCCCTACTCATTTAATGATGCTATTATAAAAATAATCCTTTTATTTTAATGTATCTTTAACAATTGCTATTTAAATGAGACATTTATTTTTTTGGCCCTGAAAAACTTTATTTTTTTGCACAGAAATTAGAGAACAGGTATCTTTCGTTGACTTCCTCTTCTATTATTGCAGCCCAAAGCATGCAAACATTTGGACAAAATCTGTGTACATTCCAATAATTGGATTTTTCTAATACTCACGATAATGAAAACACAGAAACACTTTCTCTCTGCTTTATAATCTATCTGTTAGGGGACAAATGAATTTTGCAAACTTCTCGAATTGTTGGATACCTTAGTTAAAATACACAAAAGCACCAATCATTCATGTATGACTTACTGATTTCAGAGATATCTGTTGTATCAAGGACATAATGAGATTTACTTACTCTTGTCATCATTTGCATTGTTTTATCTAGAGATGTGCTCCTTCAAACTATTGATTTAGCAGCTTGGTAAAATTTATTCTGCAATTGGTTTAGGGAAAGAGTGAGAAGAAAAGAATATAACACTTTTAATTTAATAGTAATATTGATAGATTGATATGGTGCTATGTTCATATTTTTTGGAAATATTGTTATTCCAAATTCATCAGTAAAATAGCAATATAGTAATACATTTACCTATGCAACATGTATTTTAAAAACATTTGAAGTAAACATTTATATTATAAACAACCAATTTTATCAAAATATTAAAAATTGATTTTACATTGATTACTCTTAATAACATAAGTATTACTAGCATATTTAATAATGATTATCATTACAGTAAAATAACTATTTTGATTTAAAACCAAAAATCAAAAAATTGTGAATATTAAGATTCTCAGTGAACTAGCAGAAGTAATACACATTTTTAAAGATTTAAAATCAAAGTTAATTTGCTATATAACTTAGGTTCTAATTTTTATTGTTTTGCATCATAAAATGATTCATTTGAAGAGTTCTTTCAAAAGTTCAGTGAATGTAAACCTTCACTGAGAATTAAAACAGATTCAAGACTTTTCTGGAGACTTTATAAAGCTCATAAGTATTTATTTACATGGTGACATTGTGAGAATTTCCAGGAAGACTCCCTATATTATGCAGTGGTCTAAAAAGCATTTTAAAAATAATTAGATTTGTTGTAATTCTGAATTTTTACTTTGTGTGACATCTGAAAAAAATGCTTTACCTTGTGAAGTACATCTAAACCCCAACCCTCAGTGAACTCTGTTTACAGAACACTGTATGCCTACTGGTCTATTTTAGTGAAAAAGTTAACCTCAAATGAAATCTGAAGAATTCTAGCAGAGTTTGGTTGGTTTGGCAGAAAAGTTGACATCTTGGCCTTTCTTTTTGTTCTCCCTTCCCTTTCAAAAAATATCACATGTATTCATCTTCTTTATCTTCCTCAGTGTATTTATTGTTTTCTGTGTGTACGTTTGTGTGTGGTCAGGTTTGGAGAGGATTGGCAATAAAACTAGTTTTGCCATAGAAGGAAATTTGTTTCACCATCCATACTTCTCTGGAAGACCAGAATGTTAATACTCTAGTCTTATTGCTTTTCCAGCATGAAAAATGGCTGATAATGCATGGTCTAATTTTATATAATCTGGGCATCATGTGATGCATTCCTACAGAGACCAGTAAATTCATTACAAACAGCATTGGGCTTACCTCCAGACAGTTTAATTTTTTGCCAAATAACAAGTAGGGGAAAATTGAGAGTGAATAGGATGCAATTTGTTCTTGCATATAAAAAGAAATCAAGAAATTGTCATGTATTTAGATGAAGGGGACTTTGACTAACTATAAGTTTGTTAATTACAATTCTGTGATTCTGAACATGGTGCCTACCCTGAATTACTCATGGCAAAAAAATTAAGAAATGACAAGATCATGTATAATATTTATATATTGTGCTATCAGGCAAGCATCTAGAAATCAGCCTGGTTCATCAGTTGGATGTTCAGAATTTGGTTGTAAATTCATTATGAATGTTTATTTGATTATTATTTTTAAGTTAAAATGCTAATAGGAATGCTTCTATCTCTAAATGTTATATAACACACACATTTTCCATAAGATCTACTTAAAGAAATTATATTCACCCATTTCCTGATACCTTTTACAGGTAAAACTTTTGAAATTAGAGAGATGATTTTCCCATTTGCTGTGAAGGCTGCTTTCAGTGTGCCATGGAAACAAATGAGAAAGAAGTCATTTTAAGGTCCCTTTAAATAACCATCATAGACAGTGAAAAAAGTCAATCAAAAGTGCTGCTAGCCTTGAAATAAGTAAAATTTTATTTAGAGTAAAGCTACAGTAATGTCACACTTAAGTCTTCAGTGCCTGTATCTGTATATGATCTATTTTACAACGTACATATTGCAGCCACATATTTGTTTTAATCATGTCTTTTGGGTGTTATACATTCCCAGTTTATTAAGGAATCTTTTCCTTTGGTAGTCTCTTTGTTTTCCTCAGATTTTGAACTTATACCTTCACACTGCAGACACAGGAAGGCTTCTTTACTCTATATGTATCTATATGTATTTCACCAGCTAAGTGTATTTTTTCATTATTCTTTGTATGATATAGAATTAATGTGAGACCTGGAAACAACTACTAATTTGTTTTATATATTATAGATTAGTTTTCTTTTAAGAGTTTATTTTGAGATTCATATATGTTAATGTGTATATCTATTTCATTTCTTTGTATTGGTATCAATGTTCCATATTACAAGTTATCAATCCACTTGACTATTGATGGACACTGAGAATGTTTAATTCTTGTAAGCTGCAAAGATGAATTGGGCATGCCTGTACAAATCTTTGTATGAATGTGCACTTTGTTTCTCTTGAGATGTAATGGCTGGAATTCAAAACACTGCCAGCTCCAGTGCTTGCCATTACTTTATGCACATCAATATTTCCTCCTGGCTTCATTTCCTTTCTGCCTGAAAAGCTGCTTGGAAAACTATTTTCAAACATTTTTTTAGTTTTGCAATGAGCGCATGCTTTTGAAGAATTTTGTCAGTTTTTATATTTCATAAAATGTAATTCATCTTAATTTTGAATGATATTTGTAAAAGAAGATCTTTCAGTATTCTCTTTGTGCTTTAAAAATGTTGCTTTACTGTTTTCTCACTTCTTTTTTATGGCAAAAAAATCTGCTTACTGTCCTTGTCCTTACCCATGTGTAATAAGTCCTTTTTCCTTGATTTCTTGTAAGAATTTCTATTTGTATTGTTTTGAGAGATTTTAATTTTCTGTGGCCAGGTATGGTTTTCATGCATTTTATACCTGAGGTATATTACACAGGATTTTGTCTCAATTTATGAAAACTTAATTTCTGCCCCTGTCTACTTCACTTCAATTTTTCTTGACAAGATCACCAATGTGTTTTTTATTACTATGTCCACTACCTAGTTGTTTGCCCTTCATATGACTTTCCCTCTAAGCAATGCTTGGAATTTTTTTATACATTGTCCTCCTTTATAGTCCATGTTCCTGATTTTTCTCTATTTTTCTGGATATTCCCATTCCGTCATTGTTGTGGAAGATCTTTCACATTTCCCTTTTAACATGTTGATACTCCTTACACTTCAGACTCACGATTCCATCTGATCTCCATTATATTCTCTTGCTTCAATTGTCATCTCTATACTGATGACTATTTCAAATACCTCAACTAAAATCCAGAATCACATGTCCAAGTGTTTGCTGTACATTTCCATATACATGTTTTGCAACATCCTCCTCAAATTCTTCCATTCATTTTAAATTCTACCATCTCCTTTGTAAATAGGACCTCACTGAGTATGCTATTATCCTACTGGTTTTACTTCATCTCCAGTGTTGTCTGTTTCTAGGTACAGAGTAAATGTATATAATTACCTCTGCCCTTAATTATCCTTTCTGAGTTTGCTCTATGAATTTTTTAATTTAATGTGTCTTAAAAATCCTTTTGTATTTGGCCTATTTCCCAGGACTATTTTCTGTTGCATAGTAATGTATATGGTTATCCATACTCTGAAACTGACCATAAATAAAATTCTAATTGCTATGTAAATCTATACCCACATGACATCAAATTTAAAAATGTATATATATTTTCAAATTTATTGTATTTATCAGTAAAAATTTTATAAAATTTATAATATCAGATTTAGAATGAATATTAAACATTTGTTTATAGATGGTATACTTTAAAGGCATACACAGTTGCACAGGGTTTAAAAGTTTCAGGACATGAGTATTATACTGCTTATCAAATTCTAGCACCTATATCATTCACATTTATTTGCTGCCTAGTTGGATTTTGATCCTTTATTTTTAAGTAAAAATTTATTGTCACATTTATTGTCATTAACTCTATATAATATATACGACATTGTTTGTCTTTCAGATTTGATGAATATAATCATTTTCCAAAGAACATTTTATGACATTTAAGGAACATTAAAATTATGCATGAATTATCTCTACATAATTGTATTAATGTTATAACAAATAGACCTGAATTAATTATTATTCCAAATTGAGTGCTAATGAATTTCGACACATTCATATTGCTAATGCAGTTTTTATGTTATCTCTGAAATTCAAAGAAAAGTCTGTTTTTTCCAACATTAAACAGTTGTCAAGAATAAGTTAACATCTTCCTTTACTTTGTACTAGAAAAATTCTCATATAATAATAGCCTCCAAAATTGGTAGGATAAATTTTCTGTTATATTTCTATCACTCAAATACTCTAATTTTCATCCATAAGTATAAAGAGAAATATGTTCCATAGCATTATTAGATTATGGTCAACATATTTTAATATCACTTTTTCAAAAGAAAACTCACTGTGAACATCAAGGAGTCATTTATTCTACATTGATTTATGTGATTAATATATTTATTGAAAAAAACTGAAGTAATATGACTTCAGATAATATACAATCTAGATGATAAATATTTGGTAGGACTTTATTAATGGTTTGGGAGTGGAATCAAGAATGTATTTATATATATATATATGTATGTATATATAAACACAGCCAAGCATAATTCAAGAGAGAGAAATGATATATTTCATGCACATAGATATCAGTTGTTGAACAGGAAATAAAACAAGAAAAAGCAATTTTGAGGACTTTCAGGATGAATAACTCATTGTTACTTAAAGTTCATTGGAAGGTAGATAATCAACCACTTAATATTTTTGAGTATGGAGCAAACAAAATCAATGTGCTCTTTATGGAGAATCTAATTGGATTCCACTGCACAAAGTTCACTGGAGTATGTGAGAGGGGAAAATAAATAAATTCTATATGTCAGTATCCATAATAACCCCCATTTTAATTACAGACATCATCCTCAGAATGATGTTCATCAATAAAAGGAATGTGTTTTCAATACAGAATATAAAATCATGACTTTAAATAAACTCCCCTATAGGGATCACCTGATACCTAGGCTAATTCTAAATATACATATATATTCATATAATTATATCTAATTCTACATATATATAGTATAAGTTTTAATTTGTTGAAAGACAGTGACATTTATATCATCACAGAATAATTTTAATTATTGTAACTAAGTCAATCATTTAGTTAAGATATGCCTTACAGTATAAAAACATGTAGCTAACTTTTTCTCAGCAAGATATTAGAAAGCATGGTCTTTTAGAAACAATAAAACAAAACTGAAAAGTGATTGAGATGTGTTTTGTGGTTAAAATGGAAGCTAGGACATAATATAGAATGAAGAAACAAAAACATACATGTACATTTAAATCATAGACTATAAAGAACTTAATGACAGAAAATTAATTTTATTTATGTGCACAATCTTAAAATAAAACCAAAGACAATTTAATTTTAATAAAACCAAGAAGGATTCAAGAGATGGTGGTAGAAGAACTTTTATGTCCACAGGCAAAAGAATGAAGTTGGACCTCTGCTTTACAACATCCATAAAAATTAACTCAAATGTAAGCGCTAGCACAATAAACTAGAAAAAATTGTAGCAGTAATTCTTTGTTACCTGTTATTAGGCAAAACCTTTATACATATGATGATAAAGGCAAAAAGCTTTAAAAAGAAAATAAAATATATATGCTGGAATTTATCACAATTTTAAAAAGAAGTAATTAAAAAAAAGATCAGTCACAAAATGATAGAAAATATTTGCAGTAATATATCTGATAAAAGATTTGCTTTTAGAATATGGAATATATAACATAACTTTTTATTCAGTAATAAAAAGACAGTTCAGTTGTTAAAAAATGGATGCATTGTTTGAATGAACGTTTATCCAAAGAAGATATCCAAGTTGCCAGTAAGTACATGAAATGATGGTCAATATCATCTGCCATTAAGGAAATGAAAATGAAAAATCACAAGGAAATTTAATATCAGAAATCTAGGATAACTGTAATCATAAAAACAAATAATAACAAATGTTGAAGAGGCTATAAATAAACGGATTCCATAATACATTGCTGGTCAGAATATGAAATGGCATAGCTGATTGCTTATAACTATTCAAAAAGTTAAAGAATTATATGACATATGAATTCCACTTAATATATACCCAGGAAAATGAAAATTTATTTCCACTTTTTTAAAAAAATGTATAAAATGTTTATACCAGTGCTCTTTGCATTAACCAAAAAGTGGAAATACCAAAATACCATTATTTGATGAAAGAATAAATTAAATGTGATATATCCATACAATATTATACTATTTGGTACAAAAGAGAATTAAGTTCTGCTATATGCTTCAGCATGGATGAACCTTGAAAACATTATGTTAAGTGAAGTATATCCAGTCATAAAATACCATTGTTATGTCACTATTTATATGAAACTCCAGAATAGGAAAATCCATGAAGACAAATAGATAAACAATTTCTTAGAATTAGGAGTTCAAGGACAGGAGGCAGATGGGGAGTGATTACTATTGTGTCACATTTTCCTTTTAGGTTGATGAAAATGTTTAATTGATACTGGTGATAGTTACCCAACTCTCTGAATATACTGAAAAACATTAACTGCACACTTAAGTAGATTAATTCTGCAATGTATTAATTACAAAAAGCTACTGAAAAGAATAAGAGTGCTGTTAAAAGATTCTTCCCACATTTAAAAATATTACAAAGAACATTGCATCTTTTACATTTTTAGTTCCTTTAATTTTGTCGGATTATATTTCATTATATTATTGTTTGCAATATTGGTTTGCAATAATTGTAATTAAGTAATGTTTTATATACTTTTGATGCTCTATTTTTTATTTTTTGATAAAGGATTTCAAATTAATTTTAACCAAAATACCAAAGTTTGATGATTTGTATAAAAGTATCAATGCCATTGTAGAACTATTTAATGTATTTACAAAATACTTCTCAGAGGCTCAATTAAATTAAGAAATATCATCAAAGATGCAGCAAAGAGAAGATATGTATGTCTTTGTTTTTATGTGCACTCGTGTATGTGTGTTGAGGGATGTCATGCACAAAACGTGAAGGCCTATCATTTTTAAAAGCATATTTAAATTTGGAATTTATAACAACTTCTGTTCACTACTGCATTTTTTTTATTTTTTAAGATGCAAATGAATCATGCGTGATCACTATTAATTTTAAGTACATATCTATAGAGGTCCTAAATTTTGTGCATGTGTGTATGTGTATATGTATATATGTGTATGCATGTTATGTATTCATTTAACTGTATTTCCATATTTTATATGTACTTATCGAAATACCATGCTTAAATAAAACTTGTAGCTATTTAATTACTTGTAAACAATAGTGTTACACTATACTTTTTACCTAGGTAAGCAAGGCACTAAAGATATTTTGAATATTTCTGATCTAGTAAGCCTGCCGTAGTCCTAGGTTCCTCACTGGTGGATTCAACCAACCACAAACTGAAAATATGTACTATGCAGTTAGACCTATGATGGTTGTATGTATACTGATCATGTAAATTTTTTCTTGCCATTATTACCTAAATACTATATAGCGATCATGTATGTAGCATTTGCACTGTATTATAAGAACCCTAGGCATTATTTAAAGTATATGGAAGTATATGCATAGGTTATATAAAAATAATATTCCATTTTATGTAAGAGTCTTGAAGTTTGGGGTATTAACATGGAGTACTGGAACCAATCCTCTTTGAATCACCAAGGTAATTGTATTTTTCTTTTGGTAAAATGGACTTCTAATAGTGTTAGATGGTTCTATAAATTTTGAATATCATTATTAGAATGAGCTTAATCACATTTTTAAAATTTCCAACAAAACTGACATATAACTGGTTCATTTAACCATGAAATGGGAAAAAAAATAACCTATATATCTGAAAGCAGAGTACAGCTTTCTTATGGAAAGGAAGAGCCATAGCTAGAAGAGTAAAAAAGGGGCTTACTCATTGTGTAAAATTTATGTTGTGTTCAGTTTGTGAAATTTCAGCAGAGATAGGATTTTTTATGCTTTCATATATTATCCTTAAGAATACATTGAAAGAAAAAGTCAAGTATCATAGAATGATAAATAGACAGAATTTATAAAGTTGTACATGTTGAAATGTCATCTTTAGTTACAACCTGCTTAAATTGAATCATAATTTTTAAAATGGATGCAAATGTTTTCTCAAAAATTAGTATCTAATGGTTTAAATGAGAATAACTTTTATCAGTATGGTATGCATATATGTCAACAAACTTATGCACAGAAACTCAATAATTTTGTAAAGTTTAACCCACCAGGTTAATATTTTATAATACCACAAATGAAGAATATCTAACACAGAAAAATCTTATGAATGAATACCAAAATAAAATACGAAAGCTTAGAACTTAAGTTTCACATTAATTCTGTCTGATCTATGAGTTATAAAATGGTGCCAAGTCTTTATCACTATAAAAACATACCTTGGTAGTTTCTATCTACAATTTCTGACTTCTATATCTCATTTTGAGTTCATAATCTATATCTTATTTTCCCTCTTTCATGACCTACTCCAAATTTCACTCACTTTTTTAAAAATTAAGTTCTTTATAAGAAATTTAGAAAACCATTTGTGAAGATAAATTCCATTTTTGAGAGCAAACACAGAGGCGAGGTCACCCTGGAGCTGAAGAGCAGTTTTGATTTTTGGCAGAATTCGAGAGTCCACAGTTTCTGATCAACCTTGTGCTGCTCTGTAATCTTGTATTTTTATTTCTTCGCGTGGAAGATCTCACCTTCCTATGTCAGGACTTGTGCAACTTCTTAAAATAAGTATCAATGAGATATTTGGGGATTTTGTCACCGCTGACATCAATTTTGGTAGAGGTGGCAGTAAAAATTTCTGGTGTGTTCTATATGAAGGAGCTTGATTGAGGCACAGAGGTCCAGTCACAAGTTGCAAGCCACTGCCCAGTTGCTTCAGGAAAATCTTGCCTCTGTGGAGCTCAGTGCAGATGTCAGAATGGACCCAGGAGAGATGCTAACCTGTAGTTTTCTCGCAAGCTAACTTGAGGAATTTTTGCTGTGACAAAATAGCTTTCCAGGCACGTCTTCAGTTGGAGAGTATCTATGCATTTAGAGAGGTTTGACCACTCCAGTACCACCATTCTTGTGACCACCTACTGGTTTTGTGACAGTAGCAAGAACCATCTCCTTTTTGTTTTCAACCCTGGATTTAGCTACTGGATACTTCCTCTTGAGTATAGTCTTTCTGGAATACATAGCAGAGCAGATTGGGAATATCTCTCAAATTCTCTGATTAGGGCATGGTTTTGACTGTAGTGGGGCTTCACCTTCTTATGCATTTTGCCCTCAGGGTTAGACTTCTTAACCTTGCCAGCAGCATTAACCTTCTTGCTTCAGGTTTCTTCTCTTTAGTATCTGGTTTCTCAGCGTTTTTAACTTCCATCTTGCAACATAGTAAAGAACCAAAGTTCACTCACTTTTGATCAGCCCTTCAAGTAGTCTCAACTTCTACATCATTAGTTAACTCATTCTTTCATTCTTGAAGAGGATGGACTTTGCCTTGCCTTTGTCAAGCTGTGGTTGCTACATATTTCCATTCACTGCTATTACATCAAAAGATTCTAGTGAATTCTTCAAGTTCCAGATATACTCTTCCCTGTTCCTAAAAACAATAGAAACCCTGACTCCTCATAATCATGAGAATCCACTACTCCCACTAACATAGTAATGCCTTTCTTTACTCATTAATCTAAGAAATTTTCCCAAAATTCAAAGCCTCAAGTTCATTCTTGTGTTGTCTGATGATCATTTGCTCTTTTGGGTACTCAGAAATGTTTGTAGAGAAGCCGAACCAATTTCTACAAAGTGTCACCACAAGTGAGAGTGAAAGAAGCCAATCTTCATCCTTTTCCTCCCAGACAATACTTTCTTTATATAAAGGACATGGCATTAGACACTGGATATTATCTTATTGAATGTATAGCATTCTGGAGGATAGTATTCAGTAGGTTTGTCCCCAGGTTGATAGTCTATTTGAACATCAGTTGTAGCCCAGATATTTCCAGACAATTTGATATGTAATATAAACAATAGATCATTTAGACCTGTGTCTATTATTGCAAATGCTTCACTATTTTTTAACTCCTTTAGACTTAAGACTAAATTATGTAGGATTCTAGGTAGTTTATCAGTCATTTTCTAAGCCCTTGAACAGTGTGACTGCAAAAACAATTGGAATATGAAAGGAAATTCATATCTGGAGTGAGGTGTAAGTTCCAATAAGAAAAAATGCTGCTCATATCAGGATGGAAGAGATTCAGTATAATTAACTTTCCCCGCAATGGCTAGTTGTTCTTTTTCAGAGATCATGACTGATGAAACATTTAGTAAAGAAATAGTTATCAGTATTGGAAAGAGAAATCACTTATTGTTGGCTGTATGTATTGTACCTATTTCTATAAAAATTGTTGTTTCATTCATTAATCCATTTCACAAGCAATGGCCTAGCAGGACATAGAAGCTGACTAGCATCCAGTGGATAAATCATCTGTTCACCATGCTGTCGATTGCCATTTTACATAGCGTTCTCTCAGCTAGATCCAGCTACGTGTGTCTAATACAGAATCTTTGTTTATGATCCTTTAGTTTTACACCTCTGTGTCCTGAGTAACCAGGCATTTGCAACTACCCAGTAGCCCATGTATCCCTTATATCGCCTTATCTCCTGTGAATCATCTCCTGTGAATCATCTCCTGTGAATCATGCCTGGATGTTTCCACGTGAGGCTGTAAGTTGAAGTTATGCACCAGGGATTGCTACAAAGGATACAATGAATGCTGAACAATAATACACACATGTTTCTGGGCCTTCTGAATAAGTGCTTCAGTCTAATTTTGATAATACAATTTTCATCATACAGTGGATTGTTGATGTTCTTTCCTAAATAATGACTTTGTTGATTAGAAATCACTATTTTGGGGCTTATAGGTCTGGTTATATGGTCTGTCATTTGCTGTCTAATGGTCAGACATTCAGTCTCAACTAGTACTCAGTAGTATGCCAGGAAGCGATTTTCAAGATTTTCAAATCACTCGAAGAGCTCCTGGCAATTTTTTTTTTTTTTTTTTTGGATTTAGGTCTGTGCTCTGAAATTGGTTTCTACTAGAGAATATACATGGGATCCTTATTAAACTTGGATATTTCCTGTAAGATTTACTGTAATCTTACACTACAGATTGAATTTAACTAGATAAGCCTCCCTTTGTTGGAGTCCCACTAGAAATTTTCATGACTCAAATGCACCTGATAAATTGGTGAAGCAAATATTCCCAAGTGCAGTATATGCTTTTCAAAATCCATAGAGGTTCACAAACTGCTCTGAATGGTCAGTAATAATCTGACCTTAACTTTACTGGGGATGTTTTGCAAGAACTTCCTGAACATTTCAAATAAGAATCAGTATTCAGGAAGAATCAAGTGAAGTCTCTGAAATCTCCCTTTGCAGCCAAGATATTAAATCAAGTACTAGATAAATATTGCAAAATAATGTTTTCCAACTGTCATCATTGTGCCTACGTTTTAAGGGCTCATACCAGAAGTGTGAGCACCCAATCCAGTTCCCTTGGGAGGATATTAAATTCTTAAATCCTTAGTAATAAATCTTATCAATTTTTAATATTGACCATGACTCCACTTTTACCATTATATCAGAAAATATTCAAACATGAAAAAAATTGACAGAAAGGAACATAAACAAATATTTAGGTTGTAAATGTATTAATTCATCTCAAGATTTTACATAAAAATCCAAATTTGATTAAAGTTAAAGAAAATGTCATACCCGTTTTAATTGATACAAAATATTAATCATGTAGGGAAGTTTTTAAAGCAAATGCATAACTGCATAGAGTGTAATATGAAATTCAGAAAAATCCTATTTATATTGTAATGTATCAAATAAGAAGTGTTAAAATGTGAATAGGGTATTTTTTTAGGTATTTCAGATTATATATCCATTTATTATAGACTTTATCCATTCTGCTCATAAAATATTTTTAGAAAAAATTAGAAATAATATATAGACTGCAAACTCTTACACAAATAGGATATGTTATGCTTTAAGAAGTCAAGCCTAAAGTTAAAAAGAGCCTAGTTTTGTTAAAATATGTCATATGAAGAAATTACCCAAAATGCATCTTAAATCAGCTTGCATTTAATAGGATGTTTTAGTACATAACTAAAGGAAATAGATCTCAAGAATTTTAAAACTACCAAACAAAAACCCAAGACTTTTTCATTCTTTTAATTAATAAAGTATTTTATATTTATTTTAATACAATCTGATATATGTCCAGTTCCCAGCCATTAATTTTATTTATGCTTACTAGCATTAACTAGTTTTATACTGTTTTATAAAATTTTTCAGCTATTATTATATAGCCCAGTTAACTTGCCTAAAGTAATATGTCGTAAATAGAAATTATAGATGGTACACTACTTTTTATTTTTATAGAGTTTTAAATAAAAATAGAACATGTTTACTAGTGATTGAATTAAATGCTAAGAACTTTAAAATAATGTACTCATTATCTTTAGACTAAACCAGCATAAGATATTATTAAACTGTACATTCTGCAAAGCAGACATCTTAACTCTCACATTTCCCTAATAATGTAGAAAAACAATTATTCCCAAGTGCTAATGAGGGTTAGACTTTACTGCTTTTAATATGCTTATAAAAGGAGTTTACTCTCTTCACTATCCTGTTATATTAAGTATGTGACAGTAATTTGAAAAGATAAAGTGATTATCTTATTAAATTTAACATAGTGTTATAACTGGTAAACTTGCTTTTATATAAACTGGCCTGATAGCACAAAATTTCTAAGCTTGTTGGTGAGTAACTTAGATGATAGAAAAACCCATGGGAGTAAAGAAAGACATGTATCATGAAAGGATTCACACAAACTATTGTAAACTTTCGAAGTCATTTGTGCTGGTGGTATGTGCCAAAGATATGACCACATTCAAAAAAGACAACAGATGAGTAAAAGTTCAGGTAAAGCAACTAAAAAAGACGAGATTCAATAGGTTCACTTGGATTTGATCACAGTGTAACAATAGCTCCTAGTAAGGTTACTGGATAATTACAGAAAATACTGAATACTAAAGGAAATATAAAAGTAATAGGAGATAGGGCCCTTGAGTCAGGGAAGTTATTTTCATTAACCTGGAAAATTTTCCTTAAGTGTTAAGAATTGCCTAAGTTGTTGGGTCCTGGAAATGGCAATGTTTGATTATATGTGGGATGGGGCTCTACGATGACTTTCTCTCTTGAGGGAGTAGATAAAGCTAAGCGTTAGGGAAAACTTAGAACCTTGACAGTAGTAAAGAAAAGAGATTAAAAGTATTAGTTAAACTAACCAAACTCATTGTTTTACTCCAAAAAGAGTATAAAACTCTGTCCTTCTCACTCTTGCACTTTCCTTAATTTTCTGCCAAAAGTCATATGAGAAGGAAATAGATCTCATTATAATTAGCTATTTTAACCATCTTATTTATATTCTTTTCCCAATCGATTTACATTTTTTTCTGTTTAGACTAGGAGTTGGTTAACCTTTTATGTAATGCATCAGATATTGATTATTTTAGATTTAAGAAGCCAATAGTATGTGTTTAAACAACTCAATTCTGCATATGTCAGGAAAGCAGCCATGACCGTATGTAAATGAATTGGTATGCTTGTGTTTCAATAAAAATTTCTTAATAAAAACATAAATGATAGACTGGATATAAATCAGTGGTTATAATTTGTAGATCCTCAGTTTAGACCGTGGAGATTGTATCGATTAGGCATGAACTAAGCTGCCATAGTAAGAAGTTCCCCAATATAGGGACTTATGAAAGATATGCATCTACTTATCTTCAACATGAATTTCCAGAGTTAATTAGTTTAGTGCTGGTCAAGAAGCCACACCATCCTCAAATTTGAGTCAGTCACATGCTCCTCCTTCCTCAGATCTGATCTGGTTCTTCCTTATCCAATGATTTAAATTAAAAATGGGATGCCTTCCACCTGATATATAGTGGTGGAGAAAAAAACAGAAAAACATCAAAACAAACAGAGAATTAGCACAAAAACATTGTAAAAAGCAGCAGCTTTCTCCTTCAGAAAAGAGAAGGCTTTGAAACAGTTATCATTTGTTGATTGCATACAGTGCAGAGTCATGAGGCTCTTCAGCCATGAATTAGGAATTCAGGTTCCTTTTGTGACTATACTTCTCCAGATTAAGTTAGACATAGGTTTTAAGCCCAGATGCCCACCATCAATGTCTTTAATGCTAACACTATTAAGCTCTCAGAGGTGATATTGGTCTGCAATATGTATCTTAGTTCTGACCTTTACAATGCCTGTGAAGTGATATGTGCCAAATGAGAAATTGTCCTCAAAAGACTAAATATGTCTGTTTTGTTTTTTCCCCATCCTTCCTTCTGAGTAAGAGATGGGAATTGACTTGCTTCTTTGAGTTCAGAATAAAAACTATGCTGAGAGAATCATCAAGCCACTTAAATGTTTTATTTCCAAATGGTTACTTAAGAGATAAATATTTGACTCTTTTGTTTAAACCACTGAATTTTGAGATTTTTATGACCAGCTGGCCACTACCTTAACAACAAAGATGTATTGCCTTTGGAGGGTATTCTTGCTGTTTTATGATTTCTCAATCAATTGGTTCTTAATCTGTTCACTTAAGATAAATAGAACTGAAAACTTCATTTTAATAATTTAGGGCTATAGCTGCTAAGGACATTAGTGTCAGAAACACATAGAAAGCAATTATTGCTATATTTGCCTGTACTGTTTGCAGCATAAACAATGTTGTGCTTCTTTTCCAGTGGCCTTTTATATGTAACGTTCAATTTTGAACAAAATGTTTCTGAAAGTACTGCATGAGTCAGGAGTTTGTACAACATATAATTCAACCCTTTAAAATGATTGAATGCTTTGTATCTATTTACCATAATATTCTTTTAAAGTTGTTTAAAACCACAGCCACATTTACAAATGCATTGTGAAAGAAAACTATGTTCAGGCCACATGCATGTGACTACTAATACCTGTTAAAATCATACCTTAATGATGTTGATTATACTAATATTTGCAACAAATTTTCGAGCAGTATCTACATACACTATTTTGTGTAAATAATTAGAAGATAAATTAGAAGGAAATATAACTATACTCAAGCTCACATTGCCGGAAAGAGGCACTGTTGAGATTATAAATTTAACCATTTGACATATGAAAAATCTGGTTACCTCAGTCAAGATATTGACAACCACAATGCATGGAAGGGTTTTAATCTTGAAATCATTTATCAAATTACTTGTTTCTTCCCTCAGATCTTATGACTGCATGTTTATTAATACAACTGATCTAGTTTGAAGGCTATCTTTTCTCACTGGGATTCAGTTTTGTACCTTGTCAGTATTTTAGTTAATAATAAAAGAATAGTTCCTACTAAACTAATTTTTCTATATTTGAGATGGTTCTTTCTTATTTCTGACTTTCCTCTTATAATCTTTATATTTAAATGTTGTATATGAGATCCTGTGATGATTAAAGTAGGAGTTAACGGTGTCGCTTCTCTATAATCCATATCACTTCTCTGAATTTTGTTCCCCAGGGGACCACTGAGTTGTTATAGTCTGCTAAAGAATGTTCTTTAAAAACATCAACCAATGAGTTTCCATGTGACAGTGAGCATGAGTTATTAGCACACAAATGTTATATTGTGTATTATTAACATGAAAATGAATTTTTAAATTCATCAAGTGTTATCAAGAGTAAGTCCATGGATGAGCCTTCCTTATGTGAGGCCTGATGTTGATGAATGATCACAGACCAAGTACATCCTTTGGTGTCTAGGAAAATTGCAGATAAAAGTAGATATTCAGGCATACCCTGGTGGAGCAGCAGTTAGGTCAGTCTCCTCTGAAGGAGCAGGACTCATAGTCCTGAGTTCAAGTCCTGGGTCCAGGGGAAGCAACCAGTGTGAACAACTAAAATAAAACTAAATATACTTTTTCGTCCTTTATCTTTCTGTCTGCCTGCCTGCTTGCCTTCATTCCTAACTGCACCATTCTTTAAAAAAAAATGTAGATATTCATAAAAATGGAAGGAGAAATTATCTACTTCTGGATTTAAAATTTAAAAAAAGGAATTTTACTTCAGTAAATAATCTATATCTCATTCACACTGTCTTTTCACTCTGAATCTTTCAATGTAGGAATTTGGGGATAGCTGCATGAAATTGGGAAATTGGAACTATATTATGTGACTTAAAGTCAAAGTAGTGAGTTCCGTTCTAAATGTACCCCCAGCCAGTGCAAAGAAACCAACTCTTTTCTTGAATTTCAAAGGAATTTGACTCTTGAGGATGTAAATTTATTTTTTTTCCCAAATAACCATCTCCAACTATATTCTGATAATTCCTCCTTTCACACTAGAAAGGTATAAAGATATCTTGACTCCATTCCAGAATTTTTGTCTGAAAATTAAATTTGTGTTAACAAAACAGCCCCATTTCAATAGTTTTTTGGTTATTTCAGATAAAAGTTAAGGTTATTTTCATTTTTAAAATTTATCCTCAACTATGTTTAAAGAGTGATCTTTCCCCCTACCTGAGGGTGGACTCTACCCCTAACCATGACTTTATGACTAGAGAAAGACCTGGTCTGTCTTAGGACACTTCCTTCCTTTCTGTTATGTACATGAGTTCCAGGTTGGGACTCAAGAAAGAGCGAAAGGAAAGACCGAGCCAGGAGCAAGCAAGTTTCTCCTAACATGCCAGTAAAGTCCACATTATGATTTAGTTTATTCTTCTTAATCTTTGGACTATGTGGTGGACTTCATGTGAGTGTGCCTCTGGTATATGCTACCAAGTTGGTCATTCTTTTACTTAACAGCCCCTTCCCTCTGCTAAACTCATTAATCTTAGGTGTCAAGTCATGGAGAAAGAGAGAAAACTTTTGTTAATCTCTCCACTTGTGTTCTTTTACAGAGTATATGGGTCTCTCTTTGATTAGGAAGAGTGTTGACATTTGCTCTTCAAATGTCACTAATAGAAGAGGAGGGTAACTCTACAAATCATTCTAATGAATACAAAAGGGAAGTGCAGTTCTTTTGACAGCTTAGAGAAGCTGAATTCTTAGATTAAGTGTGTATAGCAGAAGGGACTTCGGAGAGCATGCAATTCAATTCTGATTGTACATTGGAAAAAATCAAGGTTCAGAGTCGAGGGAGGTTATGCTGAGGATTCCTCATCTATTTTGGAAAAATGAGAAATAAAAAACATAGCTTTACAAAAAGTGATTTTCACATAAGTTCTAAAGTTGCATGGTCAAGCTCTTTAAATATATAGAGATGCTTACACACTTGACTGAAATAAATACTCCATTGTTAATAAGAAAAAAATATTTCAACATTTACAGTATCTGAATACCATGCACTTAGAATTCCTTTCAGTGCCCCTGCCAACATGAAGCAAGTATCAGTGTCCATTACAAGCCTACCTTTTCAGGCTTACTGATGGGGCCTCATAGAATCATGGAGGTATGTGCCATGTATATTCCAGGTTAAATAAAACACGAGCTTTTCATTTCATGAGTCTATGTACCCAGTCCCCAATAAGCACTCATCTCCATTAAGCACAAATAGTTAAAGACTAAAAGAATCTCTGTAAGAGAAAATAATTACCTAATTAAAATATTATCCAGCACCAGAAAAGCTTCAAATTCTAGATAGATGAGGGTAAAGAGAACTTAAAGTCTTTGTAAAATGGAGTATGAGTACATTTTTCTTCAAGTATGAATTTGAAATCATCCTATTAAACACTTTGGCTTACCTTAAATTTCCTTTCCTTTCTTATCCTTCACATTGCTCCCATAAGGAATAAGACTCATCCAGAATTAATATCTTGTATATTTAAGAACTTGGAAATAATAATTTAGTCATATATCCTGTCATTAAAAAAAGTCTAACTTTAAGATGACTCCTTTTATATTGGTTGTAGTCTGCTTCAAATAATAAAGACTGTTCTAATGAGCTGAAATTTCCATTGCCCTGAAGAGGCTCTGTAATTAGGCATCTAAAAACAGTGGTGTGTTATGCAGTTGTAGCTATTTTTAATTGCTTTATTCCTAATGAGGAAGTTTCTTGGATTAACCTGCTATATTTGTGGTGGGTAAGAAAAATATCTTGATAAAAATTATGTTTTAACTGTTTTCCTCTATCCCCAAATATTTAAAATGACTTTGTCTTTCTTTTGTTAACCAAGGGCAATCTGCAAACTTCATGTGACTACTTAATAAAATTATCTAAAAGTGGTGAAAAGTTCAAATTTTTCACAATCTAGTTAACATCACTGGGAACATTTGGATAACTGCATCCTCTATAGAGAAAGGACAGAGGTGACATACATTTTGAGTGAAAGAGGATAGGAAATTAGTCATCGAGGTTCAAGAATATTGTCTAAATGATATACAAAGATAGTGCACTTAAACTCCATTTACATTTATATTCAAATTTTAAAAATTACTAAAACTCCCAGAGATACAGATAGCCTTCTAAGTGATTTCCAGTTAAAGTATTGAGAGTCTCTGAATTTATACCTTAGTAACTAATCTGCTTATATTCTTCTGACTAGGCCTCCTCTTCAAGTTATCAAGTTTGTGATGTGCCTTTCAATGTCCTCATTATAATGTCTATTTGAAAACCAAGTCTCTCTTGGTTGCCCTATTATCACCAGTCACATAAATGCTAAGGTAGTGATAAGTTTTGTGAAAAAGATTTATATCTTTCCCCAATTTTATCACCGAAGTTCCAGAAATAGCATTTCATGTGTGCCATTCTATATTAGGGTTCTTCCAAGAAACTGGACATATATAAGGAATTTATTATAAGGATTTGGTTCACACAATTATGGAAGTTGAGAAGTCTCAAGATCGTCATCTGAATCTGGGAACCAGGAGAGTTGATGGGAGTAATTTCCAGTCTAGGTATGAAAGTAGGAAAGGATAGATACTTCATCTGGAAGACCTTCAGGTAGAAAAAGCTATTATCTCTTTCTCAGTCTTTTGTTCTATTCAGGACCTCAATAGATTAGATGAGAACCACTCATAATGGGGAGGGCAATCCATTTTATTTAGTCTACCAATTCAAAGTTAATCTTACCCAGAAAAATCCTCAAAGATCTATATAGAATAATGTTTAACATGATTGGATGGGTGCAATCATGGCCCAGGTTAACTTAACATAAAGTTAACCACCACTCTTTCCTTGAGTTGCTGTGCTTTAACTTTTTAAATCATGTTAGCAACTTCTTGGACTTCATCATTCCACTACTTCATAAGAACAAGAAATGACTTTCTTTTTTCTAACACAGAAATCTTTTATTAGAAAATTATTTTATTTCCTAACAAAGCAGTCACTAAAAATTTACATTTTTAGTTATAACTATGTGACTGTATCTTACAGAGGAATTTCTACTTTAGAAGCCAGATTTTCCAAATATAATTTTTTATATTAAAATGTCAAAATTTGTTTTTCCCAGGGAAAAAATGTATTTAAATGTATCATGTCTTTGGAATAGATTTGAGATGACAGTCTTTACCTCTTGGAGACGGTATATTCTTGTATCCAAAATTTAAGTATTCAGGCACAAGCATTTACATATAATTTATTTAAATACAGAACTTTAAGTACAGTTTTGTCAATAAGAAATTTCCCCATGGTATGTGCTAGGTGAGAAAACTCTTCCCTGAGACAAGGGCAGAGAGAACTTATTTCCCTCCTAAAATATTGATGCAGAAGTTCATGATAACCCACTAAGGTATCTTCAGATTGTGACATACATATTTATAACAATTTCAAAATCCATGGTATTTTGAAATGTATACGTATTTTTAATATATGATGAAATAAGAAAATAAAGAATAATAGGATTTATTTTCCCCTGGTAATAGCTCTTATTTTGGGTAATTGACTCCAGAGCAAAGTAGGAATCTAGTCTTTATTTCTAGTATAACCATTTCCTAGAGTGTTTATTAATGTTTCATTTGCTCCTTCCTTGGTTTCAATTTCAAAGTAAGATATGCTTCCCTAGGTAGTTTTCTTACAAAATTTTCTTTATGTGATCACAGATGCTCATAAAACCAGTCCAATATTGATTCAATCACAATATGTTTCTTTTAAATTCTATTCAAAAATTATGTTACACTTGCCAAACTTCTTTAAAATTTGGGAAAACGTACACAAGGACAGCACCTAATACATCCATTAGGTTCTTTGTCTTATAAATTAAGAAAAGGTCACAGAGGAAGGCTAAGAAACATGCCCAAGCCATCCAGAGTAACTAAACCCAAATAATTCTGATTCCCAGTATTACAGTCTTTCCTTTGAAATATCATGTTTTCATATATAGATCTTATGAAACTTGCTAAGGTAAAGTGTGAAACAAGATTACAAAAGATGAAGTCATCCCTTTTGGCACCAAAGTAACCAGGGTTCTCCTTCCCATCCAGTTAATAAAGATTAAGGACCACAAGCAGGACTGAATAAAGAAATTTATTCTTTGACCATAGAGAGATACAGGTTCTCCTTCTCAAAATGCCTCTCCAACCCCTTGCCACTTGGGAACTAGATTATATGCTTTTTTTCAAAGGAAGGAGAGTGAAGGGGTAGGTCTAGGTCTCTGATATTTACAGACTTCTGGAAAAAGGGGTGGGACATTCCAGAAATAGGGAAACACATCTACGCTCAGTCCTAATTTTTCTGAACTAGATTTCATGGTGTGGAAGCGTGGGGATTTAATGTGTGCTTCTTGAACTTTATGTCCTCTTCATCTACATTTTATTTTCTTGTTAGTTCCCATATTTCTCCATGTACACACTGTGGAGCAGTCATTATTTTCTAATCTAACTTGTAAATTCCATTGTCCTCTGTAAACTGATGAATGAAGCTCTGGAATTTCCTAAAAGTTAGAAAAACTGAGCCATATGTTAGCTTCGGTTTAACCAGTTGGAGAAGATGGCCAAGCACCAGGTGACACTTTCATTTATCTTGAACAACGTATAAGACTAAGCTCTAGCACATTTTAAATACAGAAATTAATTTAAAATATTTCTTAACCATAATTAGAAATATCAAAATACAGTTTTGTTACGTGTTGCATATATCACCAGAGAGTAGATTAGCAATGACTAAGTGCGTTCATATAAGTTCATTTTTACTGTAAAATAATTGATGTGGGAGAAAAAGAAATAAGATGATGTGTTTTGGTTTGTATTATAAACAGAAACCCTCAAATACATATCAGACTCTTTTGTTGCAGTTAACTATAAATTCAGAGATACAAAGAAAGGGATGTACATTACAGAATAAGGACTAGAGGCCTACTTTATTTTTAATAACTAGAAGACTTAAAAATGGAATTACTTCCCATCCCTCTAATCTCATTGGGACAAAAGTGAACAAACCCAAGACAAAAATAAATATGTCACAATGAAGAATAAGGTGTTACACCAATGAACTAAAATTTTCAGCAGAGTTTTGGAAAACAGCATATCAATAAGAGCTAGTTAACAAAATAAAGGAATAACCTCAGACTGTAGTATGGTAGAAAAACACATAGCAGAAGTGGTCATCAATTTGCCTAATAGACACCCTAAATTTAATATCCCTGTATGCACACACTCACTGGCACATATAATGACACACATATACATACACAGTCACCACATTAAAGAATTTAATTCATCTGAAATTATAACCCTATCACTTCTACATTTTGAATTTTCATTCTATGTCACTACTTCCCAATATTGAGTTTCCTATTTTGGTTCATCTTTCTGGAATCTAATTAGATACAAGAAATCAAATATTTTTTTCAGAAAAAAATCATAATTAGTATTCTGATTACATGTAGGTCTTAAAATACCTTTTTGCTTGTCCATGCACAAATTATATTATGGTTTCAATTCCAGCCCAACCTTTTTAAATGTTAGCAATTACCCCATTTTCTTATGGCATTTAATGTCATAAAGCAGTCTTCAATCAGTTTGCCTTTTATTCTTTACTAGGTAAGATATTTTGTTTGGTGAACTGTGTTCATTTTTATTTACATATTTGAAAGGTTATTTGATTTTTTTTTTGTTTTTGAAAATTAAATAGGTGCATAAGCATGGATCTCTTTTTAATAAAATTTACTTATAGTGCTGATTTCAGACTTCTTTTTAGATAAAGCTTTGTCTTAGTTTTAAATCATTTCATTGGCTTATCATTAGATCAGAGATCTAATATTCTGTTTTAAAATATATGCTTTGGCCTTATATATTATTCTTTTTCCATGAATTCCACTTTTTAAAATATTTTCTTTTTCTAAGAGTGTTTATCAACTCTAGCCTCTGCTTACCTATTTCATTTTCTGCTAGGTCAAATATTGTATTTATTTTACCATAGTGTAGGCTATATTGATATTGTAATTTTATATACTAATAATGTAATTTTCTTTATTTAGTAAAAACACTGTTCTCCTGCAACTTATTCAGAAATTTTTTCTTTCATTATTTTTTGTATTATTATTATTATATTTCTTAGATTCCCCTGATATCATTGCAAAAGAAAGTCCAATAAAAGTTTAGTCTTCAAAAAACTGATTGAAAAGTATCTAATAAAAAAGAGGAAGTATTGTCCTAAATAGAGTCATCATTTGATGACCATAGTAGGACATTAAGAAGTTAGGTGTATGGGGAGAAACAGGGCACAGTAAGGGAAGAAAAAGTAGTAGATCAACAGTTCTAGTCCTCTCTTAACTATAACAATCACCAACATAGTCAACTGCTTTTCACAGAAATAAAAAGAGATATATATTTAATTTTGAGGGATCAAAATGATATCCTCCCTCCATTACTTTCTAAGTTTAGAACTTTATCATTTTTTATTTAGAAGACAAGTTATAATTTAGTATTTCTCCCAATTCCTTTCTTAACCTTGCAGTTTTCTTTTCCAGCATTGAGAATTCATCTACGTTATGGTAGGAAATTAAAGAAGTCCTTTTCATTACCTTGATATCAAGAGTTTGCTTCTGTTTGAAAAATGATAACTAGCTTTTGGCAGGTTGGATCATGTAAAAACTATGCTAGTGATTCAAGTTTAGGTGTCTCAAAATTGTAGCGCAATCTACAAAAATGCATCAGAGTTTGTTAAGCTTTCCTTCTATGTGGGCTTTATTATCATTACTGAATGCAATGAGCAGTCAACTTCTGTGATAATGGGCTGCTTATGAGATGACTCATTTGTAAATTCTGTGAGCAATTGTTAGAACACTGGTAAATTCATGTTAGCTCTTCTTGCCAGTCAAGTCTATAAATATTCTGCCATTCTAGAGAAAGATTCTTCTAAACATATTGTCATGGATAGTTGGCAGAAAATCCAGATTTCTACCTAAATTGTATGGAATACAAATGAAGAATTCCCTCTCTGGTTATGCTGGAAAGAAAATGTCTCTTCTATAATGCGTATCAATGAATCAAAAGGCTGAACCATAGAACAATTTGAGCTAGTTTAATGCCGAATCAGATTGTAGCAACACAAAATGCAGTGAGACAAGCATGTTTAATTAGAAAATTAATGTCATGAATATGAAACTAGTGGCAACAAACATATTACCTGAGAATGCTTGGATTCCATTACTGACATGTGGGTAGCCTGGCATTTCATATTCATAGGGACATACAAATTTATATTTTCAGTACTCTCATTGATTATTTTCTATTTAATTGCTATTGAAATATGCTTTTGGCTAAAGTTAGTGTTATTTTATTTGGAAAGATATGCTGCAAATATACTAATTCTGATATATAAAGTACTTATATATAAAATGCAATGGTGTAGCATTGAGAATTTCTATTGACTATGTGAAGAACTCAATATTCAGGAGCTCTGCTGTAATAATTGTATCAGTTAGGGTTCGTAACAAAAGCAACAGGTTATATGTAAATATATGAAAATTTATTATGAGGAATCAGCTCATGTGATTACAAAGTTAAAAATTTCCATGATCTGCCATCTGCAAGAAGAGGCCCAGGGAAACTGGTGGTATATTTCAGTCCAAACTGGAAGACCTGAGACAAGGGGACTCATGGTGTGAGTTATAGTCTGAGTCAAAGACCTGAGAATAGGAACACTATTCATTGTCCAAGGGCAGGATCATGTATGTACAACTTTAAGCCAATAGAGCTAATTTGTCCTTCCTATATATTTGCTCTATTTGACCCTTCAAGGCATTGACTGATGCATACTTTAAATTGGTGAACTTCACATAGTCCACCACTTCAGATGCCAGTCTCTTCCAATAACACCTTTAAAGACACACCCAGAATGAGATTTATCAGCTATATCATCTCTTACAATAAGTTTGGGAAATACAGAACTGTATTATTTTATTTTTATTCATGCTAAAACATATTACTTCTTTTTATTCTTATCCTCATAGTGTCTGCTTCTTACCTAGTAGTATAAGTAGAAAAGGAGGAATTGTAATAGAAATAACATTGGTAGTACATTAATTGGCCACTTATTATACATTAAAGTATCTGTAGGTCACTTTATATTATATATAATATATATATAATATGTATATTAGTCTTCAAAGAACCCTGCTATATTTAGAAAACAGAAGTGAGTTTTAGAGATATCAATTAGCCTTAAATCCAGAATTTTATTTTAAGACACTTTGCTATAATAATGGGCAATTTCCACACTGAAAGAATCACTTATACAGCATAACTGTATCTTTATACTATTTAATGTTAAATCAGCTTGCTCTTTTTTACATATATATTAAAATTCCAAACTTGTGCTAGATCTAATGATACAATGAGCCAGATAATGTGACATCTACCAAGTAACTTAAATGCCATTATATTTAATTTAAAGTTTATTTATCTTCTTTTGCCATATATAAATCATTCAAGAAAGATACTATTAAATACCATATTTTAAGTAATACACTAGAGAACTAAAGTATAAAGCAAAGTTCCTTGCTTGAGAGTTTCAAAGTCCAATGATGCAGATAGGCAAATTGACAATTTTATATATATATATATATATATATATATATATAAATGTAATGTGTGCTTTTAAAACAAACAAACAAAGAAATGGATATCAGTCTTGGAAATGTTCTTAGCAGACAAAACCAGTTAGTCACAGAAACAAAACTTAATGTCATCTATTTTGAAAGACTAAATTGAGCTGGGTCGTTTCTCGTTTAAGCCTCTGTTTGCCAAGGTTGAAATGTGTTAACCATTGACCATTTCCCTATCATTTAAGAAAATTCAAACATTGTAGCCAATCACTGTGAAGAATAGTCACTGTCTTCGCATTATATAAGCAGATTTTTAACACTCTCCCAAGACTCATTCCATTTTTGGTTTGAGTACTCCAGGTTTACAGACTATCTTTTTGATATGTACAACAATCTTTCACAGAGCCCTACACCTATAATTCATTGGTTTTTACTAAGGCTTATTTCTGTATCTTTGACAGCATTATAAGAGGCAGAAGCTGAAGTTAGACGAGAGTCCTCGAAGGCTCAGAGAAGGTTGCTCAAAAGAAAAGATAAAACTGATGCTTGAATGGTGACTGGGTATTAATCATACAAATCTGGAAGGTGAAAATTGGTAGAATGTTTCCTGCAGAATAGATATTACGTGCAGATATATTAAGACGAGGGTGAAAAAGGTGATAGAATGATATGGTTTGATGTGTGAGGGAGAGAGTTTCAACCTTGAAGATATTTTGCATCACAATAAGGAATTTGTCCTTGGAATGACAGGGACAATTGATTTATATTACTAAGGGGGCAGATATGATCAACTCTGCATCACTGAAGTCACTGAGGAGATTGGATTATACGCAAGGCATGAGGTGTGTATTGGGGGCAGACTGGAATTCCAGACACAGGAAAGGGATCTATTGCAATTAGACAAAGTAAAGACTTTAAAAACACTTCCATTAATTTATCATTCGTGCCATTTCACTAGACCTGCAACAGACATGGATAAATAGTCTGACATGGAAATATATCAAGCAAATATTAAAACTGCAGCTGGCAATACTGATTACATATATCCAGTTGAATATATATGTGCGTAATGTTGTCCTATTGTTTTCAGCTTAAAAAAAGAGACCATTCAATCAATCATTTATTTCATTACAACTTTATTGCAATAAATAGTTCCTTGTCAATTTCTTTTAGAAAAAAAAAACCTAAAATGTAAAACATTTAAATATGCATCAGCAAATTTACAATAGCTAAACCTTTGTGTTCAGTTAAAAAAAAAAAGCAGGGTATAATTTGTAAACTAGCTTTAAATATGTTGAAATACCACATCTTATTTCAAAACATATATGAAAAATCACTTATTTACCATAGGATTATTAAATTATTCCATTACTCTGCAGCATTTAACAATTTTATTTCTCTGGCTTTCTGTTTTTAAAAAACTAATAAATCCTGACTCTAAAATATCACATTTGCATGATCAGATCTCTCCCTCATCATTAATTGAGGATTCACTTCGTGACAATCCTGTGGTAAACACACAGGCCAAGTCCCTCATGGAGCCAGCATGGAGAATTGAAAGTACAGAAAATCAGACAATAAACAATTAAGAAAAAATGAACTTCCAGACAAGGACAAGTGCAATTTAGAAAATAAAGTTTATATTTAATGAGTGATGCTGTCTATGAGATTTTTAGACAGGGCATACAAGAAGCCTAGTTAGAGGAACTGCTATTAAAACTGCTAAGTGAATGAGAGGGAGGCAGTCATGCTTAAAACTAACAAAGAATATTCCAGGTAGAGAGAATGGCCATGACCAATGTGAAAAAAGGAAAGTCAATATGATTGGTTTAGAAAGCAAAGAAAACATTGGTAGAAAAGTGTAGGGCAGAGTGTACCCTGGTAACTTAGCAGCTGATTTCAAATGCAGTTCACATGTATCCCGTGGGAGGATATATGCGAAACAACCAAGATAAACAACTAACTAATAAAATGCTTCTTTCTTCCTCTTCTCTCTGCCTGCCTGTCTCTCCGTCTCTGCTCACCTTCATTCCTGCCTGCATCTTTCTTTTAGGAGAGAGAGGGAGAGGGAGAAGGAGAAGAAGGAGAGGAGGGAGAAGGAGAAGAAGGAGAGGAGAGAGAGGAGAGAGGAGGAGAGAGGAGGAGGAAGGAGGAGGAAGGAGGAGAGAGGAGAAGAGAGAGGGAAGAGAACAGAGAAGGAGAACACAGGAGAAAAGAGCAAAGAAACTGAAGAGAAAACAAGACCTTGTAAAAACTTCTGGGCTGATTTTATTCAAATTGCAATGGGAAAACATTAGTAACGGGGAAAATGATAAATGTAGCTCGTATCTATATATCTGGATCTATATGCTGATCTTACCAAACCAACCTTCCAATTTAACTGAGATGAAGAAGTCAGTAAGTCCCAGGAATGCTAAATCACTGTCAAAACCAATGTTCATTTACTTTGATATATAGTCTGGGTAACTCGCAGATTTGATAGGAAGCGGATTCTTCCATTATTTTGCTCTGAATAATTTCAATGTATTTATGGATGTGTTTGTATAAATATGTGTATATTTGTGAGTTAATTTTGACAAGATGATTTCATCCTTAATTGATTTATCCCTAAAGCAACTCTTAAGAATTATCCTTACGGATAATACATAAGGATTTTTATCCTTATAGCAACCCTAAAATTATATTACTGATGTATGTATTCCTTGAGTCTCATTTGTAAGTTGAATATACTACCAAAGATTTCTTTAAGCAGAAAGAGGAAGGAAATTCTTTTGCTTGCCTTTCACATTCTTTCCTGCAGTTATGGTTGTCATCAGTCAAAGAAAACTGGTTTACCTTTAATAGCCAGTGTTGCTCAAATGAGAAACAACCCTCACAAACCCCGTTTAGGTCCTCTCCATGCTGAGCACCCTCTTGTTCTTAATCCAAGGATACTCTCCTACACATACAATTTTGTATTTGACACATGGAGTAATGCAATTGCAGTCATGCCTTAGGCAGCAACCCCTTAGAAAACACGGACACAAAAACAGTTGTTGTTTTTTTTCCTGCCATCCAGAGTATAGCTGGCACTTTTGTTACTCTTTATGTCATCTCCCAACCCTGAGAATTCCGTCTTGCCCTACCCTTGCTTGTAGTTCTCACAGACCGAGGAGCAGTAATGTGGGCAAAGATGGTGGCAGCTTTTCTTTTGTTTGCCTTGGAGCTTCTCTTTCTCTCAGTTTTCTCATGTGCAAATTTATAGATTGCATGTTGGCCTGGGCATCCATGTGTATCCCTTCTAACAAAAAAAGTTAACTGCATACCCTGTGGCTCAGGTGATAAGGTGCAGGCTATGTAAATTCCAT
Organism: Solenodon paradoxus; assembly: GCA_004363575.1. Lineage (NCBI taxonomy): Eukaryota > Metazoa > Chordata > Mammalia > Eulipotyphla > Solenodontidae > Solenodon > Solenodon paradoxus. The sequence goes on from RJWH01000027.1 coordinate 1,368,690, forward strand.
GGACCTGGATTTGAGATGAGGGTAGGTTAGATTGTTGATACCCTCCTGGCTGAGAAAGGTGGTTTTTTCCTTCTACTGTATATTTGATCAGAAAATGACAATAGTCTTCAAATAGAGTATTGCAATTACTTTTGCTATTATAAAGTGACAATTTAGCTTTTATCCTTGAGACTCTAGTAAATGATAGGATCTGTGAGATACAGAAAACATGTTGTTTTGTATTATATTTCATTATTTACTATAATGATGATACTTTTGAGGAAACTGTGAAAGCAAAATTTTGATTTATCAAAATTATAGTAATTATATTTGGTCAAAGTTTTTTTGAGTTTAATAAGATTGAGATTACTTTTGGTTTCATATTTAATAATAAAAATAAAATGTACTGATCCAGAAATGTTGTGTGAATATAGCCTGATGCAAAAGAAAGTCATGATTGTCAAGTTCAGTCATTGAGGCTGCCTTGGTCAAAATATATTCCTAGATATAAGTGACCCAAAAGGTTATTGAAGTATCTCTACATATGTTCATTTGTAAGTGGGGTGAACTAAGAACATAATGGTTCATTAATAGAGGCATCAGTGCCTTACAGTTACTACACTTTGCATAGCCACTCTATATCTGCATAGGGTGGCCTTTGCCCCATTATCAATAAAATTATAATGAGAAAAACTCATAATTAAAATTAAGTAAGCGTGAATTATTAACACATTGTCTTGGCAGCTTCAGCTTAAAAAAAAGGATCTGAGTAAGAGTTTGTGTAGCAGACAGAAGGATATTATTAAGAAGTCAAGTTATAAATGAAATTGGTAACTATGAAACCATTTTTTTAAATTGTACTGGCTTATTCTCAGTGCCAGTAAATCAGTGTTTCCAAACCTACATTGTTTTACCTCCTCTAGTATCAGTATAGCATCAGAGGGATCTTCAAATGATGAAAGATAGAACTGGTGGTGTGTATGACTGGGCTGGAAATTCTTGCAATTATAGTAGCTTGTACTTCAGAGGTAGCTTTTACCCCATACAATGGCCAGAGAAGGTGTAGCCCATCTAGTGAGAAAAGATTCAGGAATCAGTATAAACCAAATTATCATTATTGTAATGAACCCAAAAACATATTTCTATACATTATTAAAAATTCTCAAACAATGAAGAACAGAATAGAATTTGAAAGCTATTTCATGTGCTATGTTTTTATGTTCAGAGACTAATAATTCTTACTTTGATTTAAGAATAACAATGATGCTTCACCATGTATCTTTGAAAGAAAATGTATCATTGAATCTTTTACTCAAGGTGAAGTTGTCTTATTGATGATAACATGCATTATTTTAAGTAGTCATGGATGCCTTGATGCTGATGGGATATTAAAGGAGGAACCGAGAAAATAATTTGCCTGAGCTCATATACATCAGTAGAAATTGGGATGCAAGCCCATGTTTTGATGATGTAGGGGGGCAAAAATCTATTAATCCCCAAAATGTCTTTTTTTGGCAAATAATGTTATTTTACAGAGGGACTCTTGTGGATTAAATGGAGGTTGCCATTTTATTAACAATTTGCAGGTATAAAGGAAAATTTCTCTTTGAAAGTGCATTTTTTTCTTTAATTTATCAATGGAGAAATCGAAAACTCAATCAGCCTAAAGATCATCTTTGTTTACTGTGCGCTTTTCCCACCTTGTGATTAACCTTCCCCCTCTATCTCCCAGTCAAATCAAACATATCTTTTAGCTGTGTCTGAAAATATTTAGAATAGAAGGGAGAACAATACCACATAGTGAATTCCTCAGTCTTACTGGGTTCCTTTCAGGTATGCAGGAGTTATTTATGCTATTATTAAACTTCTGGCTTTTTTCCCCTTCTTGTTAATCTGTCTAAGGTTTATTTGATTACTTTCCAACCTAGAAGTACCCAAAGGAGCATGGGAAAATTTTCTCTTGCATCCAGTATTCAATTAGAACCATGAAAGAATGTTCTCTTCCAAATCATTTTTACTTGGAAGTAGTAAATATATTCCTTATTTCATACACAAGCTGGATTCTTGATGAGGTTAATTTTCTTCAATATATTAAATCCTCTGTAAATGATCTGGAGTCACTGCTCTCTGACAGCAGTTCAGTAGTTTATGTCAGTGATCACAGTCCAGTTCCTAGTATTAATGTGTCCACATCATGAAAGCTGTCAGGAAAATTGATATTAATGAGAACCTTTGCTGGAAAACTCAGGACAAAGGCCAAGTGTAAAATTCTGTGGACAACGAACTCTGTCTTAACTTCCATAGGCAATGCCTTCTTTTAGAATTTAAATGCACCATCAGAAAGATTTCACTGTGAACCCATAGTGTGCATTTGGAAACCAGAGGATTTAAATTCAGAGGGCCAGAGGCTTTCAACTCTCATGGCATACATATAGCTTGAGATATAAATACATATAGTCTTATAACCGCTTCATAGACAAGTTCAGTTAAAACTCCAAGGAGTGAATAGAAGTTTGTCTCTAGTTTTACACATTTTAAGGATACAAGTTACCAAGCACAGAAATATAGATATAAATCCTCCACAACCTATATTTTCCACAGCTACCAAAATAGATAATTAGTCCTCCTGCAGGGACTAAAGTGTGTTTCTGGCCTCTCAAGTGGGATTTTAGAAATAAATTGTACTATATCCTTATAACAGTGAGATTACTTAGAGAAGTTTTGCCTCAGTGTTTTAAAATGTCAACAACCTGTTTCTTTATTTGCTATCGATTTATAACCATACCTTATATTCATGTGAATACTTCTAACACTGTTCTGGCTGCTGAGCCATAAACTGTGAAGTATAAGTTGGTATTTGGAGTGGAGTGTTAGGGAAAATTGACCAATGCAAAGTTTTTAAAAAGAGCCTACACATTCTTATACACACCACATAGAAAAAAAATTAATGAAGTTTACATTATTTACTGTTTTCTAAGTATAATTTAGATTAGTTTAGTACAAACTCATATAACAAAGTTCAAGTTGTTGGCAGTGCTTCACTGTAACTTGTCTATGATTAAGTTATTTTTATGTGAGATTTATAAAACTTTGATATTATCCATTTTTAAAACCAGTGGGACTCCAACCTTACATTTATCCAAACTATGCCTTCTAAATATCATACTCTAATTTCCTTAATATAGTATTCCATATAATAAAAAATCTATGTGTAGCTAATTTCACTATTTGAGCATCCCTTCAAAATTTTAATCTGGCTTTTAATTTAGTGTTATATATTTTGGCGTTTCTCTAATCTGATTTTGAGGTGCTATATTCATTCAGCCTAATAATTCATTATTCTAACTGCTTTTTTTAAGGCACTTATCTTTAAGACTAATTACATTATAAGGTCCTAACATCAGCAAATTTGGCAGTTTCCCTTCTTTTTAGACATAATAGATAGAATATGAAAGCAAGACAGACCTAAAATGAAGGGAGGCTGTAAGTTTGAGGTAGGATTTCTAAAGTGTTGAGAATGCTAGCTCTTTTTAAACCTCTACATGCAAATTTTGGAGAAACTGACTCTTCACTCTTAGAAATTATAGAAAATCACAGGGAAAGTGAATACTGGTTACACTTTACTTTCTTAATCTTTTAAAAATGATGAAAATGCCCATTTTTGTTTCTCTCAAACTTTCTCTACTCCTCTGACCAACAGACGGAATATACACTTTGATCTTACTTTCCAACATAAGCATAGCAAAAAGAAAGCTATAAATATAAAAATATCCCAGTTTTTCTGTATACTTCTGTTATAGATATTAATAGATTATGTATCCAAAGACATTCTGAAGTGACAAATTGCTTTCTAAAAGGACAAGTACAAATGACAAGTGTCTTCATATCTGGAAATAACTCAGCTTTCTCTCTTTTATTTGCTCCAATCAATCTGTGTCAAAGTGACTTAAGTTTAGTTTCCACTTAAATAACATTTCAGGAAACAAATCGCATTAACTTGATGAGATTTCTTTTTACTTCATACTACTGTTTTTCAAAATTACGAATTGCCTGTCTTGACATTAAGGCATCCATGATGATTAACTTGTCTGTTTACTCAATTATTTCTTTCTAAAATTAGAAACTTCAAAGTGCTTTTATATTTAAATGACTAACACTCCAGTAACACTGCTGATCAATCATTTCAAGCTAATGATTAAAAACAGTAAATGTTCTTCTACTCTCCATAAATAGTGTGTCAAATGCAGCAGGCTCTATTTATTATCACTGCATTTTAACATGGGCCACCAAGTATGAGGCAGCATAGATGAAATACATTCAAGGAATTTATATTCTTCACTTTGCGTCTGCTCTGAATGATTGTAGAAAGTGGCTATTTCTCAATTAAAATATTTTATTTAGTCAATCATGTTCTTTTGGGATTTGTTATCCCCTAGAAAAAAAGGTTTGTACTTAGAAAAGCTGCATTTTTCAGATTCTGTATAGCAGAAAGAAGATAAGCATTTCCTAAGTGGTTCCAAAAGACAGTTAATTATTCATGAAGAATAATGTGTATAGAACAAAGAGTGAAGAGTTGATGCATCACCTTGTAGAAGCTGTAATTTAGATATTACACAAGTTAATTTACTTTAATTAGATTTAAAATTATTAATTCAATCCAAAAATGATAACAGTTGTTTGTTAAATATAAACAAAATAATGAGCTACCCTGTTTGAACAATCAATTTCTCAATACATTGTTTTGTTACATTAGCAGTTTCAGATGTGTTTGCAATTTAATAGGATTCACTTCTGAGCCACTTCTTGATTTTCAGATGGAAAAATCACATGATATATGCATAATTTGTTCATTAAATTACTGCTTTTTCTTAATTCCATTTCCTGGTTCCATTTCCCAGTTCTTTCTACTGTGTTTATACCTTAGTCCTTCAGGGTTCAGTCACCCTCTGTCCTGTCTCCCAAGTTAATCTCATTCCATTTCATTGTTTTATATTTCAATCAGCTCTCACTTTACAGCACCTATATTCAATTTACAACTCAATATGGTTCTTTGGTATTGGTATTTTGTCCTTCAACTTTTTAAGGTTTTTTATATAGTAAAGACATTCACTTCTAGTCAGTGGTATAAGCTGTGGATATACTAGTTTGTCAATTGTCTTTCACCTTTGTGATAAATTTTGTCGTGTATTTTTTATGTAAGCAAATTGATCACTTTTTCTTTTACTGCCCCTAAAGTTTGAATCAGAGATAGAAAGTTTGTCTCTCCATTAAACAGTAATTCACTCAGGTTTCTTCTAGCACTTGTATGTATATTTTTACTTTGAAAACTTTAATTCACTTAGAGCTTATTCTTATAGATAATATAAAATTTTCTTTTTAATGACTGCATAGTTTTCTGCAGATTATTTATTAAAAAGTTCATCTTTACTCAGTTTATGATACTACCTTTGTTATATTAAAATATCTGCTTATTATGGGTTTATTTATAAACTTCCTATTTTATTGCACTGATGGATTTGTTTGTGAGCTTATACCTCAAGGCTTTAGTTTCAGAGGTAATAGAGTATGTTTTAATGTATGACAGAGAAAGGCCCAGCTGGAGATTTATTTTTCAAAATTTCTTGCTATTCTTTCTTTTTAAATGAATTTTGGTATTGCTTTTTTTGCATTTATTTATTTACTTAGAAATTTTAATTCTATGTATCAGGGTCTTTTTTTTCCTTCCAGTTTTAAGATATAATTGACAGATAATGTGTACATTTCATATGTGGAAGGTGATGATTTGATATAGACATATGTGTTCTAAAATGATTACCAGAATAAGGTTAGTTAACTATCATCTCATAGTTACGTTTTCCTATGTTTGTACTGAGAATTTTTAAGATCTACTCTCAGCAACTTTTAGGTATACAATACAGTATTATTAACTTTAGTAACCATGCTGTACATCAGATCACCAGATTTGTTCATTCATCACTAGAAGACTGTAACCTTTAACCATGTTCACACATTTCCTCATCCCCACTCCTCCCCCTGCACCTGGCAACTACTACTTTACTGTATGTCTATGGGTTCATGTTTTGTTTTTAGATTTCATATATTAGTGAGATTATATGATTTTTTCTCTGTGTTATTTTACTCATAATACCCTCAAATTTAATCCTACAAATGGCAGGATTTTCTTCTTTTTATGGCTAATTAATATTTCATTATTTATATGTATCTATATATTTATATGAATGTATCTTTATGTGCACATATTTATCATCTATCTATCATCTATATGTCTATATTCTGTGATATCATTTTATTTTTTCCATTAATTTCTTAGTTGGACTGCTGGATAATATGGTAGTTTTATTTTTAATTTTTAAATCAATTTCCATTATGTTTTCTTTTGTGACTATACACATTTACATTTCGACCAACTTTCCACATCATCACTAGTGTTTATTATCTGTTGCATTTATGATAATAGTTATTTTAACAGGTATGAAGTGATAGTTCACTGTGGTTTTGATTTCCATTTCCCACTGATTAGTGATGTTGAGCACCATTTTATATACATGTTGGCCATCTGTGTGTCTTCACTGGAAAATTGTCTATTTGTCTCTTCCCATTTTTAATTAGATTATTTTGTGTTGTTTTTTAATATAAAATTTTATGAGTTCATTATAAATTTTTTATATTAGCCCTTTACCATACATACAGATTGTAATATTTTATCATTCCTTAGTTTGTCTTTTCATTTTGTTGATGGTTCATTGTATATTATATTGGTTTACTTGTCTTTTGGCCTTTTAGTTATATGTAGTCATGCTTATTATTTATTTTGCTTTGGATGTCTATGATTTTGGTGTCATATCCAAAAAATTATTGCCAAGACCAATGCCAAAGAGATTTCGCTTATTTTCTTCTAGGAGCTTTATGGTTTTAGGTCTTAAATTTTGATATTTTAATCCATTTGACTTTATTTTGTGAGTATTGCAGCTAGGGGTTCAGTTTCTTTCTTTTGTATGTAAATATACAGGGTTCGCAGTAGTGTTTATTAAAGAGAATGTCCCTTCCACATTATGTGTTCTTGATTGTTTTATCAAATAATATTGACTTCAAAGCATGGATTTATTTCTGGACTCTTGATGATTCTGTTTCATTGATCTGTATTTGTATTTATACCTAGAGCATGTTATTTTGGATTCTGCAGTTTCACAATATTACTTAAAACCAGGAAATATGATCCCTCCAGCTATGTTTTTCTTTTTCTTATCTCAATATTGCTTTGGTTATCCAGAGTATTTTGTATTTACATATGAAATTTATGATAGGTTTCTTTAAATTTCTGTGAAATGCATAAAATCTTGATCAAGATTGTGTTGAATCTACAGGTAGTTTGGGTAATATGGACATTTTTGAAATATTAATTCTTCTGATCCATGAACATACAACATTTTCCCATTTATTTGTGTCTTTGTCACTACTTTTATCAATATATTTTTGTTTTCAGGGTACAGATCCTCTACTTGTTTAGTCTAATTTATCCCTAAATATTTTGTTGTTTTGATTCTAGTGTGAAAGGGATTGTTTTCTTTATGTCTTTTTAACATAATGCCTTTTACATGTATAGAAAAAACTTTTTGTGAATTGATGCTTCCCTAACTTTGGATACAATTTAATATATACATTTTAAAAATTGAAGTAACTTTTATTTGCAGAACAATATAAGTTTAAGTTTGCAGGTTCATACTTCATCAAATGTATATTAAATACTACCCATTACCAAATTTCTAATAGTCTTCTACCACTGTTCAGTGAATTACCACTATCCTTTGCTCCCTCACACCTACCTTACCCTCTGGTAACCTCAGTTCTGTTTTCAATGTCCAAGGATTAGTTCTTATCTGTTTATTTGCTCTGTATCTTTATATACATGTTAGTGAGATTATTCAGTATTTGTCTTTCACGTCTCACTTATTTCACTTAGTATAATTCTCTCTAGTTTCATCCACGTTGTCACAAATGGCAAGATTTAATCTTTTTTTTAACAGATGAGTAATAATTCATATATATATCTATATCACATCTTTAGCATTCATCTGTTGATGGACACAGGTTGTTTCCATTTCTTAACTATTGTAAATAAGACTTCAATAAAATAGGGGTGCATGTATCTCTTGTAATAGTATTTTTGTGGGCTTTGTAATATTCAGAAGTAGGATAATGGGATCATATGGAATTTCCTTTTTCAGTTTTTTGAGTAATAGCTATACTGCTTTGCCAAATAGTTGCACAAATATACATTTCCACCAGCCTTGTATTTGATTTCCTTTTCTCTTCATCTTCATCAGCAATTGTTGGTTCCAGTTCTTTTAATAATAGCCATTCTCACAGGTGTGAGGTGATATCTCATTGTTAATTTGATTTTCAATTCCCTAATAATAGAAATGAATTATCTTTTTCTTGTGCCTATTGGCCATCTGTATGTCTTTGAAAACATATCTGTTCAGAACTTCTGCCTATTTTTTCTGCCTATTTTTGATTGGATTGTTTTTCTGTTGTTCAGTTTTATGAATTTTAAAATATATTTTCAAATCAACCCCTTGTCATATATCTGATACATATGTATCTTTTCCCATTCAGCAGGATGTCTGTCTGTTTTTCTTTGCTGCTGAAGTTGAGTCCCCAAAGACCATACTCCAAGGCCAATATCATGGAGTTTAATGCCTATGTTTCCTGCATGTTTTTAATGGTTTATGGTATCACATACAAGTCTTTAATCCATTTTTTATTTCTGTGTGCGTATGGTGTTAGAGTGATCTAGTGCATTGTTTTGTGCAAGGCCCTTAAGATTTCCCAGCTGTTTGTTGAAATGATTTTCCCTTTTCCGTTGTATACGCCTTGGCTGTTTTGTCATAAATTAACTGATCATACATGTGTGAATTTACTTCTGAGGTCCCTTTTCCACCAATCTGTGTGTTTCAGTTCCAGTGCTATACTGTTATGATTATTATCACTTTGTAGTATCATTTAAAATTCAGTCATGTTTACAGTTTTGTTCTTTTTACTCATGATTGTTTTGGTCATTCATTTTGTTTTGATTTGTTTTTAATTCCATACAAGTAAAAATAGTTCTATTTTCTTGAAAATGCCAATGGAATTTTATTAAGGATTGCATTAAATCTGTACATTGCTTTAGGAATGATGCCCATTATAACAATATTAATACTTCCCAACCATGAGCGTCTTTCTGTCTCTTTGTGTCTCATTCTCTTTCTTTTCACAATGGCTTATAATTTTCATTGTACCGTTATTTCACTTCCTTTATAAATTTATTCCAAGGTTTTTAATTAATTCTTTTTATTTCAATTGTAAATGAGATTATTTTCTTGTTTTTCTTCTGTCTCATTGTTTGCATATAAAAATGCAACATATTTTTATATATTAATTTTGTAGCCTTCCATTAGATTTTGTTGGAATATTTAGGGTTTTATATGTATATTTTCATGTTATTTGCAAGTAGCGATAGTTTAAAATTTTCTAATCTAGATTTCTGTTAATTTTTTATTCTAGTCCATTGCCTTTGTCTAGGAAACTTCCAATACTATGTTTTATAATAGCAGTGGTGAGAGTGGACAACTTGCCTGCTCCTTGGGAAACAAGAAAATACTTTCAGTTTTTCATCCACCATTGAGTATGATGTGGCTGTGGATTTATTTTATATTGCCCTTATTATGTTAATGTATGCTTTTATACCTATTGTATTGAAAGTTTTTATTATAAATTGATGTTTAATCTAGTCAAATGTTTGCACCAATTTATATAGTCATCCGATATTTTTTCTTCCTTTTGTTAATGTGGTATATTACATGATTAGATTTTCCTGTATTTGACCATTCCTGTATCCCCAGAATAAATCACACTTGGTCATGCTGAATGATCTTTTTGATGTATTGTTGAAATTGGTTTGCTAGTATTCTCTTGAGGATTTTTGCATTTATGTGCATCAGTCATATTTGTATGTCATTTTATTTTTGTGTGATATCCTTCTCTATGAATTTGATATCACAGTAATGCTAACTTTATAGAAAGTGATCAGAAGTGCTTCCTGTTGTCAATATTTTAGAAGAGTCTTAGAAGAGCAAGTATTAATTCTTTTCTGAAAGTTTGGTAAAACTCACCAGTAAAGTTATCTTGGGCTTTTTTGTGTGTGTGAGAATCTTGATTATTTCTTCAATTTCCTTGCCTGCAATAGATCTATTCAGTTTTTCTATTTTTTTTTTTTTGATTCAGTCTTGGTAGTTTGTACAATTTTAAGAATTTGTCCGTTTCCTCTAGATTGTCCAATATTTGGCATATAGTAATCATAGTAATCACTTATGATGCTTTGTATTTTTGTAGTATCAGTTGTAATGTCTCATAATAGTCTCTATTTCTGTCCTCTCTTTTTCTCTTGGTTAGTCTAGCTAATGGTACATTAATTATTTTTGTTTATCTTTCTAAAGAATAAATGCTTAATTTTTCATCTTTCATATTATTTTACTAGTCTCTAATTTACAGCAGTACTAATCTTTATTATTTCCTTGCTTCTGCTAACTTTAAGCTTAGTTTTTTCTTGTTTTAATCATTCCTTTACACACACACACATAATTGCTTTGAGTATTTGAGGTTTATTTTTTCGTAATGTTTCTAGTACCCAGGTGGAGCTGTAGGTTGTGTTCTGAGATGAGGGTGGGTGTGAGGAGGAGGGTCTCTAGTGTATGCTCTGAAGTTGAACAAGACTCTTGATTGGCTTCATGAATATGTGGTTGGATGATTATGCTCTGTTGTGGGTTAGGTAACAGATTGGCTCTCTGGTTGTCTGAAGTCTCCATTTATATCCTCTAGTTCAGTGGGGCTGAGGACTGGGCTCTGTAGTTGGTAAGAGTCACTCACTGGGTGCTATGATCTATTGCAGCTCCAGGTTCTGCTCCATATTTGGGTAGTATCACTGGCTGTGTCCTCTGCATAGGGAAGACTTCAGGCTGTACTCAAAAAATGGGGCAAGGCCAAAAGTGAGGCTCAGCTACTGGGGGGAGTTATAAGTGAGACCCTGAGGCTACCCACCGTCACTATTCAGGCACACGATAAAACAGGGTCAGAGGGTATCAACAATCGAGCAGTGAAACTGATATGGTTTTCTGTTTGAGTGAATCTGTAATATAGATTCCACACCTACCTATGTATTCTGACCAAGTGTCTTGGTTACCTGGGTCTGGAGGTTATAGTCAGTGGTTTGATTGGGTTTTGAATTTGTTTCCCAACCAGAAGACATTGTAGGATGTGCTCCTTGGGTGCCAGCATCTCTGGCCATGCTTTTTAGTGTGGCATGACTGTAGATTATGTTCAGCAGTATGATAAGCCTTTGGACTTGTTTTCCTGCCTCATAGGACAGTTAAATGGTCTCTAAGGCTAATATGACTCATTGGAAGGGGACTTATGTAGGGCAAACTGCCAACCAAGCTCTCTGGCAAGATGGGGCTAGCAGTTCAACTCTGGAGATGGATAGGACATCTGGTTGAGATCTTCTGGGTAGCCACTGCAAGTCAATGCATTCTGTTAAATTCTGTTCACTGGTTGCTGTAAGCCCCTCTCAGCCCTCTTTCCTTATCACCTTTCCAGTGACCTAAGCCCATATATTCTGTGTGATCAAGGTGAAGTGAGTCCCAAGGGAGCTTACCAAAAGCCTCTTTCAGTGGTGAGGGATTTAACTGTTTACCCTGGACTTTCTTTTTCCACAGGAGAAACCACAATCCCAAGGGGCTTCTAGGTACAGAGATATACTGTTCTGGAGAGGGAGGATGAAATCAAAGTGAAGGCACTCTTTTCTAATGTGCTTCTCTTTCTCTGTGGTCAAGCTGAGATTTTCACAATTATACCTTGTTTTCAGATAATCACTAGTGATCTTTTTGTGAGGAGGATTGAAGTTGGGAATAATCTGTATCGCTATCTTGATATCTATCAACCCTTTATGGTTATATTTCCATATGAATTTTTATATAAATTTGATTCACTCCCTCCATCAGTTGGTTAGTGCTTTTATTTATATTGACTTTATACATTAATATGAGGATAATAGTCATCTTTTAATGTTGATTCTTTGTTCAATTCTGTATATGTCCTTTAAGAGTATTTGAAATATTTTTCACTTAAGATTTTCTGCTAAATTATTTCTAAACATTTAATATTTGTGTTGCTATTTTTAAGTTGATTTTTCCTATTTTACTTAGTTTTACCATTGATTAATTTTCATGGTGTCTAAAGCGTATCATCTAAAAATAGAAACTAAAATAAAATAAGCAATTTCACTGTATATCCCCCACTGAAAGAAACCATAAATCTAGAGAATATGCAAAGAGCTGATACCCATCTGCATCAAGCAACTGAACCTAAACCTACATATTATATAAAAATTAACTCAAATTCATCATAAATATAAATATATACAATGTTAAACTTTTAAAGTCAACATAAGAAAAAAGTTGTGACCCTATTTTAATCAGAGTTCTTAACTATAATATCAAAGCATGATCCATAAATACTCTTCACTTCAGACAGAATAACGCAATCCGGGGTTTTTATTTGTTGGTTAGTTAATTGATTTGTTGGTTGGTTGGTGAGTTGGTAAGAGACAAATCATGTGTCTTCTGCTTTTATTGTTATTTTGATATAGAACTCAAATTGTCTGTTTATGCTTTTGTTTCTCCTCATCATTGTATTGCCAGTGAGAACATTTACTTTCCTTTATATCTTTTGAAAGTAACTTTTCAAGTCTCTCTTAACATCTAAATGACATTTGCTTGTTTAAATCACATTTATCCCTTTGAATAGCTTCTCTTCTTTTTAGTCATACATATTTTAAAATCTCTGCCCATACTTTATGCACTAATCTGCCCAGACCCTTCTTGTATTTTCAGATTTAGGGTGGATTTAATATTTTTAGTATTTATTTTACATCATCTTCAGGCTTTTCTAGTAGCCTCCTTACTACACTGTTTTCACGGTTTTTCTCATTCTATTTCTGATTGCCACAAAGCCTTGTGCTGGGGCAGGAAGGTAGTCTGAAAGACCATGTATTAGAATTTGGTGACTTTTTAAAATTCTTTTTATTTATGCTTATTTTCAATTTTAGCATTTTTGCTTTCACATTATGCTAAAGACAAGTTTTGTATAAATTGAAATGTTACTTTTTTAGGAATCAAAAACAGAGAACTATGTACTTTTCTTTTTATTTAAATACTTGATTTTTCTTGTATTGACTATTTTTGGAGAGGGAAATTTTACAGATAAGTGTCCATTGTCCTTAACTACCGTGATATATTTGCTAAATTCTGTTTCTTAATATGTTCTTAAAGATTTTTTTCATCTAGTTTTATAGCAGAGATTTAATTCTAATTTTACTTTCTAATAATGTAATTATCAGATGATGATGTCGAATTTGTTTTGATTTCATACAATTTCTTGAGTCAAAGTTGGAGAACAACATGAGCTTGAAAACTTGGGTATTTCAGAAAGTAATAAAATATTAAAATATTAATAAAAAATAAATATATGAGGACATATTGGAAAGACATAGGATGCAGTTATAAGTCACACTTACTGGTCAAATCTTGGATGATTTGATCACCAAAGTAAGAATCCATAAGTAGATAGCATTCATAAACAGATGAATGGATAGATAAATTGAGGAAAGTAAGGGCTTTTTATTATAACAGAAGACCCACTGACAGTTTCTAAGTGTAAAGGGATTGCAGGAGATGGAAAATATTATTTCGTAACCATCATAATGAATATTGGTTCAAAGAAGAATCACTAACGGGAGCTATTTTTTACGAGACACAGGATATCTGTATAATCTGAAAATATTTTCCCACAGATTTCTTTTTAGTTTTAAGGGAAAAATGGTAACTATAAAGTGAAAAAGTATGACAAACCCTGAAAAAGTTATCAACAGTAAGAGGTTGGTTGGCATAGTATGCTTCCTAAAGTGATACCCTTTGAGGACCATAATATCATTGAGGTCATTCTACCAACCTGAAATGAAACACCTGAGTCTAATCATGCAAACATTCAACAAATCAAAAATGAGGGAGTCCTATTTATAGAAATAAAAATATGATTTCAAGTCTAGAGCAAGAAATGTACTAGATTATAAAACGTTTTGTCATAAGAGAGCACAAGGAAGCTATCCAATACCACTTGAATCTTGTCAAGAGTTCTCAGGGTCAATCTATTTCACACTAGCAATGACAGAACATTTTCAACATAATTAAAGGCCCATAATTCTAACAGGTTGAAGCAGGTCAAATAGGTTTTAATTCTATGCATTCCTAACAATAAACAATATTTGCTCATAACTTGAGGATGCTAGTAAAGCAACATGGTATTTTAAAAATAGGCAATATAAGTCAAGTATCTTGTTTTCCCTATAAAAACTAATTAAAATGACTAGCAAATTAAACAATATATCTCCCTAAAAGTAGTTTATCTAATAAATTAAAAAGAAATGTTAGAATTAGAAAGCTTCACAACTTTTGATGACTTAATTCAGGCCTTGGGATTGTTGACTAAAATATGAGATAACCAGGTATTGTGTGCCTGCGTATGGAAAAACAGGCCCACTGCTTAAGCAGTACTCTTGCCAAAACACTGCATGTATTATTTTACAAAGCATCTAAATCAAAATATGGAAAACAGAGAAACACTTTAAAGTTCATGATAGTATTCAATCAGTAAAATTCATATCCTGGGTAACTCTATAGAACAAGTAATGTGGTTTTTCAACAAAGTAACTGAGAACAGGGAAGGGGGATATGATGAAATTAGAGCTATAGAATTTAAAGAAACTTGAGACATCAAACATTGGTAATGTGTAGACTCAATTTGGATCATATTCAAAGTCCTTTAAATTTGATTTGATGACATTTTAAAGATAATTGGAAATTTGAACACAGATGATTTGATGATATGAAAAGATTGTAAAAAAAATTTAAGTATGAAAAAGGTGAATTCGTTTTCTAAAAAAATAATTATAAAATAAACTTGTCGATGAAAGAAAGGATTGCTGACAAGCCCCAGAAATTAGGAAGAGTCAAAAAAAAGATTTTTTTCTACAAGATTCAGAGCAAATACAGCCTTGCTTATATCTTGATTTTGAAATTCTAGCCTCCAGAACTATAAGACAATATACTTCTGTCATTTTAAGCCACCTAGTTTGTTCTTTGTTATTACACACCTAAGAAATTAATATACAAGGCCTGATATTATCAGTATGGCCTCTTAAAGATGTGTAGGGGTCTCAAAAAGAAAAAAGAAAAAAATATATATATGAAGTGTGTGGGTGTGAGAGATCTGGGTCTTTAACAGGGGTCCTACCATAAATAATCCCTGTTTTGCTTTGACTACTCCTAAAAGATGTTTAGCTTCTCCCTATATTATTTATACATATTTTTATATCAATTCCTCAGTCTTCTTTTTTGTGCTTAGCTCATACTCAGACTTGTGGACTCTGAGTGCTTTGCTTCGGTTTTAAGAACTCAGTTTAGCTCTAAGTATGCCCTATCTAGGTTTGGTAACAGACTTAAATTCCCTTGCATACCCATTCTATTCAACTAGCACCGGTCTCCTGAATATCCTTTATCCTGTTTACCCTCTCCATGGTATGGAATATGCTTCCAAAACAGTTCAATGCATATGAATTCAGCCTGTATATAACTTTGATTTTTATCGTTATTGGCATTGACATTTCAGTGATTACAACTGTAATGTGGGTATCGTAAGTTATAAAAAGTTTCCAAATGTTTAGCTAGTTTAATTTTCAAATATTTGAAGAACCAATGTCTTTGAACAGTTTCTTTAAATTTTACCTTATATACATATAGAGGATAATAAACTTATTTAAGTATTCTCCTAAATTCTTCTAATTTATAACACTAGTAACAAGGAAACTCTTCTCTGTGCTTGCAGCACTTTAGATTATATCTTTCATGATATAAAATTAATTCTACGTACAAGAGAATAATTGGGGATAAGATACTGTGTGTGCTTTTCACCCCCTCTTTGTTAATGAATTTGACACTCTGGTATTGTGTTCTTATAGTTCAGTCACCAGGCTAGACATGAAACTCTTTCTCCTTAAAAATGCAACCTGCAGGGATTCTGTATTCACCAAACACTCAACAGTGTTTCAGTTTCTAATTATATCTCATTATATGAGGTAAATTAATTATAAAGAGCCCTCTCTCAAGTCTTTGCATTAGGACTAATGTCAGTGATCAAACTGGAACTTAAGAAAAAATTTGTCTATATGTTGACTCCTGAGGTTTTTCTTTACACAGATTAAATTAATTTAATTTAATGTATTAATGTATTAAATAAATTTCATAAATCCAAAATTAAAAATCAATTTTCCCTTCCTTTAGTCTGTTTTACATTCTTTAATCATGTGCAAATATCAAAAAGAAAAATACAATTATTTCCCAAACTGCTGATTGCATAGACATACTAGGCCAGCTTGTTGTCCATCAAGTCCTTTAGCTGACATGGATACACTCTAAACAATGTGCTAAAGAACAAATATAAACAGAAGTATTTTGCTATTTTCTTGTGATTTCCCTTTATAAAAAAGCACACTAACTGTATAAACATTTTAAAATACATAAAAGCATGAATAAAAAACATACTAAATTAAATCCCTCAGCAACTCTTAACTGAGTATGCTCTTATATCTGCCCAAGTTATTGGCCCTACAGAGCAGAATAATTTATATAAGGTCTATGCTTCTATGACAGTATCTTGTAGTGGGAGATTAATAAAAATCAGGTAAACTATTCAATCAAATTGCATTGCCACTATGAATGCAATTTTAAAACATTAAGTAGTGTCAATACTATTACTGTTGCATGGCTTTTAAATATATGAGAATATGATTTCTGGGTTCAAATGTGCTATGGTTTTTACCTGACTCCTTAGCTCACTCCTCCATATAGTAACTGCTAAGAGTGATAAACCCACTTGCCCAGAATGTGCAACCATTGTTTCGTTATGATTATTCTAACAATATTGACACATCAAATCAGAACCTATATCAAAGTTGCTTGAATTAAATTAAATATTTGAGGAGCTGAAAATTTCCTCATAAGAATAACCTACACTTGAAGAATTCCATGGGTCTAATGCCATTCTCTGATAAAATGACAGTTGGGCATTCTTGCCTGACTTCTTGTATTCATGCAGTCTTTTTGGTTAGGACTCTTCTAGACTGTCTGCTTCTCTTTTTCCATTTGTCATTATAATTTTTGAAACAGAATTTTATGTAGACGAATATTAACAGTGACATATAAGATAGTCAGACTTTAGAATAAGTTTCCCATACATCACTTGATAATATGTGCTTTACACATAGGACATTGTGTTAGAGAGTAAAACAAAGAATAAAGGAAAAGCATACATAAGAATGTATTTTTTAAATAATTCTGAAAGTTAATATCAAGTTATTCTAATAATATTCTAATAAAATATTCTGACAATAGTCTAATGTTCTAATACATAATACTTTTTTACATAAATGGAATTTATGGTAGTTATTTTAAATATTGCACAATTCTCCCCCACCCCTGTGTCATTTTTGTTAATGACCGGTGTCACTAACATGAAGCCCAACATCTTATAAAAGCTTGTTATATGTCACACCCAAAGATTTTCAATCACTAATAGAAAATTTCTAGTCACCAATGACGCAATACTAGTGGAAAAGATACATGTTCTGCTGACAAGATAATATCATCTTTTTATAAATCATTATCCATTATATTTATGCATTTAAGTATTTAAATATTTAGTATTTAAAATATTTGATATTTTAATAATTCAACAGATTTTAAAGTGAAATATAGAATTGGACTGTTAGTGTTTAATGTAATATAAGCACATATTAATTTACAATAAGATATACCTTAAACCTGAATAATACCATAATGGAATAATAATAATATTTCAATAAAATTAAAATATAATAGTAATTTTAAAAATAATCAAAAATTCAACAAGATATTTATTAATACTGCTTTAAAGGAGTATCTTTGATATTATTAAAAATGTTATGTTAATGATGGTAACACAAGGTTAAGAATATGTAAATACATACTTTATACATTGTTATATGAAAAATACATATAATTTATAAAATGTGTTATATAGGTGTGCATGTATTATACAGAAAGTTTTCACTTTTGATCTCATTTATTAATATATTGATGGACAAATTTATAGCTAATATTTTTATGTTAACAAAGTTAAAAGTGTAGTCAAGATCATTTTTTAGCTATTCCAAGTCAGTCACAAAATACCACCTCTAGAATCCTTCTCTTACATTATTTGTTGCTGTGTAAAAACTGAGCCTTAGAAGATATCTATGTCTATAGTTTGAAATTAGTACCTTTAACACATGCTATATTAATTTAATTTGTTTTCTGTTAATGTATGTCTCCAATTTGCCCTGATGGTGTAGAAAGTTTAAGAAATTCATTAAGACTTTGTCTTAGTTTTCCTTAGAAAATGAAACTAGATTATATTTGATTAGCAGAATTATCAACATACTAATGACCTGAAGATTTTATGCATTTTGCTCATGGCTAAATTTTGGGCACTGAGTCAATGCCAAAATCTGTTCTAAAGATATTCAGATTAAATCTATAATAGGGTGGATATTAAAAGGTCTGTGATGTTCTTGGTCTGAGGTGACTTAATAATGACTTTACTGTTACAGAAGTGTCAGCATGAAACTTGCTATGGCAGTAAATTAAAGGTGACACACAATATGCACATTGAATGCAAAGTAGTCTCCTCCCAATTAAAGTCTTACTTGTGTCACTAAATGCTAATTTTAAATGATTGTAAAGTCATACATTTTTATTGATGAATGTGTCAAAAGGATGTAAGTTCTAAATAATTGTACCAACTTCATTGCATTACAAACAAAAGCTAATAAGGGGAACTTATAAAGCAGAGATTAAATGTTAACTTTGCAGTATCCCATCAAAAATAGATCTATGTTTGGAGTACATATATTATCTAAGTGTTATGACCCATGCCAACAACTTTACTTATTTACTTATTTGGTGTGTTTGGTATATTTAAAATTTTTCAAATTAAAAAAAGAGGATTAATATATAAGAAACAAACGAAAATTTCTTCTGGTGACACTTAATGAAATTCATGTTGTTTTGTCGTTACAGTTATTTCTGTTTATTTTTTTACTTATAGGAAAATAATAGTATTAAATAATTCTGCACACCACTGTCATTACCCAGAAGTTATTTAAAGATGAAAACAGATACATAGAAGTAGACAGGCAGTTTTATTTTTACTATATATATATATATATATATATATATATTCCTTCCTAATGTTAGTGAAAAATGCATCTTTATCATAATAAAATAGCTCTTTTAATATATCTGCTGTATTTGCCACATTAATTATAAGATATTATTTACTTGTTTTAGAATTTATGCTTGCCAATAGACATTTTATGAAACTCTATTAAATGCAAAGTATCTGATATAATATTTTTAACTCAAATAGTGAATTAATTATATGAATATTTTAAATGCTAAACTAAAATTTGACTATGAAGAAGTGTATTATTTTTCTTAAAAGGCTACCAGTTTTTTACAATGCTCTAACAAAAAGTTTACTGGAATATTATCAATTTTCTACTTCAATTCATTTCCATATTAAAACTAGAGGAATGTTATACAAACAGATTTGATTATATCACTCACTTTGAAGGATTCAGTGTCTTAGTATATACACATAATGTCAACATATAGGTCAGGGTCCTTCATGATTCTTCTATATTCATCGTGTTTCACTCCACCCCTTTACATTCCAGTGACAAAAGCCTCCACAGTCCGTTCTGACTCAGATAATTATCAGCATGGTTCTTTCTGTCTAGAAACTCTCATCACCAGTTCATTGCCATCTTGCTCTAATAAAATATGTCTCATTCCTCCTTCAGGTTTTAGATGTTACTTCCTATAGAAGCCCTACCCATTCTGACCTCTATACCTACCCACTGTCTAGAATAAATCTCTCTCACATATTTCCATGACCCTATAATTTTCTATATAGCACTTCACACAACATATTGAATATTTATTTTCATTTTGCTCCCACATACACCTCTAATATCTACTATAGTGTTATCATACATGATAAGCAGTTAATCAGTTTGTTGAAATATAATGTAATGGTGCTCACCGATGTAGCCGCGATTATGACAATTGCCTCCAAAAAGGTAAGCCAAAGGTACCCCTATGTGCGCGTCCTGGGTCTGGAGGGAAACAACCAGTATGAACAACTAAATAAAAATAAAATAAATTAAATTAAATAAAAATATAAAATAAATAAAATATAAAATATAAATAAAATTAAAAAACAATCTTCTAGATTGTTGCAAATGGTATGAATTCACTTTTTTTTAAGTAGCTGCATAGAATTGGAATTGGAAGGGATCCTGTTAAGTGAACTAAGTCAGAAAGAAAAAGCGAAACAGGACAGTTTCACTCATACATAGAATATAATGAAATGAAACAAATAAATAGATAATCCAAGCAAAAACTCTCAGGACACAAGATGATGACTGCCAGGAGGGTGGGTGGGAGGAGGGATGAAAAGAGAGGTGAAGGAAGTGGTAAAAGAAACTGGAATTCTGGTGGAGAGTGTGGTGTGAAAAACATAGTGAGATACAATGTCAGTATTCAAATGAATGAAGCAATGTGAACAAAAGAGATAATAAATAACAATTATTTTGTGAAAACTGCTGCTTCCTCCTCTCTTCCTGCCTGTCTACCTATTCAGCTTTATTCCTGCCTGCATTTTTCCTTTAAATATACATATATATATATATATATATATATATACAATAATATAAAAGAGTGGGATGAAATTATTCGGAAATAATATCTATATGCTCTGATGAAGTTGATAGAATAATAACAAATTGATATTTGTTTTTCCATTTCATCATATCATTTTTACTCAACTGTCTTTCTTTATTAAGATATTTGCCCACTCAAAATTGCATTAATATGGCATTTAATGAAGATAAGATTAAATGCTTTGATTCAGAGGAAATCTATCACAGATTTTTACATACAAGAGGAGAAGGGACATGACTAACTCTTCAGCCTATGCTGCAAAATCAGTTCCTGTATGTTGCCAGATAAATATTTTCAGTTAACATATAAATGCATGTAAGTATTTGTGCTATAGACTGATAATGCTCAAGTCAAAATAGGTGGTTCCATATGAATCCTGTGCCCTTCTCAGCCTAAGGCTAACTGCTTGTAAATGAAAATCACTATTACTATAAAAAAAATATCACTTTTACCCCTGCTGCTACAGCTGCTGGCTACACCACTGCATTGAAGTTTCTAAGCACAGCAAAAGGTTGTCACTCAGAATAGAAGACTAATTCTCCTATTTAAGATAGTAAGCACCTATTTGAGATTTTCTTCCACATGGAAATACATAAATTAAAGGAGCATAAAAATCAGTAACTAAAACCAGACAGAAATATGAAATATTTCACATTTATTTCTGTATACTGTGATTTTTTGATATGCAGACATTACCACACTACTTTCGTCTAAACAGAAAGACTGAACCTATTTCAATTCTCTATGAAAGGCCATTTTCTCTCTTGATATAATGACAATTATTTCTTAACACTGGTGGACATAATTTAGATGATCATGTTTTAATAAAGTTTCTATCCCTTGATACCATCCATTTGTGCTAATGTCCTTGGCTTATGAGATTTTTAGAACTTTCACCAAGCTCTCATCCATCACTGATCTGTGATGAGATTTATGTGCAAAAATTCCATTAATATTAATAACATTAGCTCTCATAAATCTGATATTGCTGATAGTCAATTCTAGAAATAGTAAAATCATTTATATTAATTAGATAACAAATTGAGTTACTTTGTAAAGTATAAAAATACATGAAATAGTTGAGTAACTAATAGATGAGTAATTAGACAATTTCTAGCGATTGTAATATAGAATTTCAAATAATTATTTCATCCTTATTACTATTTTTCTTTCAAGCCAACTGAAGAGAATGATATGTAAACAATACCCATATTGTTTTGACTAGATGATATGTGGAGGACTGATTATTACTGGAGTCTTTATTTTCAGGTAATTGGTCTTAATGAGATGTTCCAGTGTCTTAATAATGCCTGTTGTTTCTTCTTCATGTGAAATCTTATCTACTTGGCATCCTTTGTTTTGAATTTTGAATTTAGTACTTATTATTTTATATTGATTTTTTTTCCTTCTTGCACAACTCAAACGATTTTCTGTGGTAAGATAATGGATATGGAAATGACCAATACAACAGCTGTCATTCATTTATCATATTTTCAATAAACATTTATTGATCATCTATTATTTACTAGTAAATGCCAGAGATGTAAAGATAAAGAGATTTCTCTCTGCCCTAAAGGATTCACAGATTATTAGTGAAGATGACACACAAAGTAGCAATGCAAATTTATAATGATAATTATGCACAGTGAATTATGGAAACAGAGAGAAGTACATCCCTGAACTTTTAGGGCAGACAGATAAATGATCTGGAGAGGTCAGAAATAGCCAAAAAAGGAATCCCTCTATATTCTTGCATTCTAATTAACTTTCTTAGGACCAATGAGGATTTCAATATTAAATATGAGAATTGAACAGCTAAAAAAATTAATTTGATATTGCTCTTAATTATATCATACATTTTAATTGTTACTTTTTCATGAAAAAAAGAAACTGGACAGATTGTGCACAGCAAAGAGAGAAAATTACTGAGTCTGCCTAGGGAAATACAAGAAACTAGTTGTTGGATCTGGCCAGTCTGGTTGAGAACACACTGTTCTTTTATTAGTTTTCTAACTGATAAAGTCTCTGGAACATTCCAGTTTCAAATTCCCAAATCTTGTCTCTCAAAGTGGCTAACATTAGTCTGACAGTTTCATCCCCAAACATGACACCTATTTTTAAAACCTTTCCCTGACTTACCCAACAAAACTAAAAAACTAACAAGACCCACCACATCTTCAAATTATACTCCCTGCCAAGACTTAGACTTCCTCCTCCTCCTCTTCTAGCTTACCTCTTACATTCAATCAAATTGAATCACTTGCAGTTATTTGAATCTATTATTTTTCATGTAATGAAAGCTGCTTTCTCTAGCTCAGTTCTTTGCTTTTTGTGAAAGTTCATTATGCCTTCCAAATCCAGTTCAAAAATCATTAAACTATTCTTCTATTGCTATTATACTAAATTACCATAAACTGAGTGACTTAAAACACAAATTATCTTGCAGTTCTGTAGGTCAGTCTATAATGTGCCTTACAGGATAAAATCAAGATTTTAGTAGAGCTACACTCCATCTGGAGACTTTGGAAGACAATTTATTCACTTGTCTTTTATTTTCTTAAAGCTACCTGTATTCCTTGACATTTTGAATCTTGTTTCATATTGAAATCAAACAGTGTAGTAGTACCTTCAATGTGGGCCAAATCCAAATTTATCTTCCCATCTCTCGATCTTTAACACAATTTCATCAGCACAGTGTCTTTGATCGTGGTAGTTAATACAGCCACATGTTTTCAAGGTGGATGCTGACAACTTTGGGCATGTTTTTTTACTTACTATTACTAATACCTTCTAAATTATTTTTTCTGCTGCTTAATAAAAATTGAGGGTCTCGAATAGGGACAACAACAACAAAAGAAATGTATTCTTTGGCCAAAGAAGGAAAAGAGATTTTGTGGTTTAAAGTCCTTCCCCAGTGCAGGAACATGGGTGAGAAGGTTACAATGTCTTTGCAAATAAAAAAAAAAAAGAGGAAAGGGCCATTGTTCAGGCCTATGATGCCTGCAGACTTCTGAATAAAGAGGAAGCATGTTCCAAAACCTGAGGATCAAGCCTACTTTCAATCCTAATTTGATGTGGATAGAGTTATCATGGCATGGAAGGTGAGGATTTGATGTGTTCTTTTTCTTGACCTTTGTCTTCTCTTTGCTTTCATATTGTCCAGTTTCTGGTTCTATGTAGTTTTTTTGTGGGTTTTTTGTTTTTTTTTTTTTTTTGTGTGTGTGGTGGGGGTGGGGTTTGGTGCCCATTCTGAAGCCTAGGCAATCCAACTGCCATCATTTTCTAATCTATGGCTGTGAATTTCATTGTCTTCTGTAAAACTGACTAGTTATGTGGCTCTAGTGATTGCCGAAAATGAGCACAGCTGAGTATTTGTAAGCTTCAACTTGACCCTTTTGAGGAAAGGCCAAGGAGCAGGTTACACAGCCACAGGAGCCTTCTCTGTAAAGATTTGTCATATCTGTTCCCTACCCAGGGTTAATTTTTCCTCTTCCTACTGTGTTAATCAGACAAGACTGCTGCAATAAAATACCATAGTTGAATGACTTAAACAACAGACATTTATGTTTTTACCGTGAATTCTAGAAACCCAAGCTCAGGGTGCCAGCATGGTAAGACGGCAGTAAAAGTTCTCTTCCCGGCTTCCAGATGATCATTGTATTTCTGTATCCTCACACAGCAGAGACAAACCTCTGGTGTCTCCTCTTTCTTTTTTTTTAAAAAATAAGGATGCCAGT
Source organism: Solenodon paradoxus (assembly GCA_004363575.1). Lineage (NCBI taxonomy): Eukaryota > Metazoa > Chordata > Mammalia > Eulipotyphla > Solenodontidae > Solenodon > Solenodon paradoxus. The sequence continues at coordinate 1,393,381 of RJWH01000027.1, forward strand.
TCCACCAGATTAGGATTCTATTCTTATGATCTCATATAACCTTAATCCTCTCCTTGAAAGCCTTATCTCCAATACAATCATATACAGCAATAATGTCCCCGAAATCATGTTCTGATGAATCATATCTGCACCATAATTAACTGTTTACATGTCTATATTAATTACATTCTTCAACTACTAAGGATAGGTTGCATGACTTTTAAATACTATAAATTTAGTGTCTCATATTAAGAAGTGTTTGTTTAATCAAAATGTTTGATTGAAGGTAGAAACGTCATTTCAGCTATCCTTCGAGAAGGTAAAGTTAACTTTACAAATACTGGTTGATTTCACTTATGTCTGGAATATAAAATAAAGAAAATGGCTTGTAAAATTAATTGTAACACATAAAATTCTCTGTAACAAGAGAGACTCGACACAGACCATAGGGCAGGCTGTGGTGACTAAGCATGGTAGTGGGAAGGCCACCAAGGTACATGACTGAAGTTTACTCCTGCCCATTACCCTCAAATAGCTCTTTTATTTCTGCCAATATTTCCTTCTCGTCAAAATAAGAAATGAAAAGCTGCCATAAAATAGCAAAAGAAAATTCTTATGATCCAAAAAAAAAAAACTTTTAACTCACTTTTCAGATTGTGGTAATTGTATTTGTCAGAAACCACTTGAAATTATAAAACTTTTACATATTTTTAATATATTTATTGGCATAACATTAATTTACAATTCATTTTAGATATGTAAGTTAACCCTTCATCAGATATATAACATACCATACCCACTTCCAAATAGCTAATGGCACTTCATCACCTGTCCACTTGACCTCTGCTTCCCTCCACTACCCTTTACTCATATCCTACCCCTCCTTCCCATATGATAACCTAAGATGTGTTGTTTATTAATATTTCACATATGAGTGAGATCATCAAGTATTTGCCTTTCTCCTGGTTTATCTCATTTAGTATAATCCTCTGTAGTTCCATTCATGTTTTCACAAATTGCAAGATTTCATTCATTTTATAACTGAATAGTATTCATGTGTGTGTGTGTATGTGTGCGTGAGACATTGTCTTTATCCAATTATGGTCATTTAGATTATTTCAATTTCTTGGCTATTGTATATCATGCTGCAATAAACACAGGGGTGCATGTATCTTTTTGAATTAGTGTTTTCATACTCTTCAGATAGATACCCAGAAGTGTAATTGCTGAATAATATGCAGTTCTATTTTAACATTTTGAAGAATTTCTATATGGTTTTTCAGTGTCCGCACCACTTTACATTCCTACCAACAGTGTTCAGGAGTTCCTTTATCACCATACTCTTGCCAACACTTACTGCTTCTAGTCTTTGGATATAGGCATGCTTCTAGTCTTTGGATATAGGCCATTCTCACAGACCTGAGATGCTACCTCATTATAGTTTTGACTTCATTTTCCTAATATTAAGTGATAATGAGCATTTTTTCCTGTGTATTGGTTATCTGTATGTCTTTTTTTGGAGAAGTGCCAATTCAGATATCTACTCATTTTTAGTTTGGGTTGGTTGTTTTTTGTTGAATTGCGTAAGTTATTTATATATCTCGAATATTACTTCTTGTTGGATGTATAATGTGCAAATATATTCTCCTATTTAAATGACTGTAGGTTTGGACTGATGGTAGTTTCTTTTGCTCTGTAGAAACTTTTTTAGTTTGATGTTTTTCTATTTGTTTAACAAGACTTCACATCTTGATCTCAATTATGACTTTTTAGATTTACATTAGAAATATAGACTTAGTGATAAATTCAACAGCATTGATAGTTGAATGCCTTAAAAATAATAATCTACCAAGCAGTTTCAAGAATACATTAAAATGTTACTTGATTTTACTAACCAATGTATAAATAGAAATGAGATTATAGAACTAAATTGCTCTTGAGAGTGATGACTTATTTATAGCTGTTAGTTTGCAGAAGGTGTTTTATATTCTTTTTAACCAATTTTAATGCACTAAATTTAAATCAGAATGAAAAATAAAATCATCTTTTTATTTTTATCTTATTCAGAGCTAGAAATAGTCATCTAGAATAATTTTGAGATATTTGTAGTATAACAATATACCTAATTGTAATATTTGAAGAAAGTAAAGTTGTAAATTTTTATCTCTCAATTACCCATTATCATGTTTCATACAAAATAAAGTTTATTTTAATGTAAACATTATCACAAAACCAAATTCATTGTAGAGGTTATCGTAATGTCATTGAAAGGTTACATATACAAAATATTCTATTGAATAACATAAATTAAATATGATTACATGACTGAAACTAACATATAATAAATGCTAAACTTGCCAAAATATTTAACTAGAGATTTTTTTTGTTTCTTTGTTCATGAGACAGAAATTTACTTACAGGTAAATAAAAAGGTCTTATTTTAATAATTTTTGAACAAAGTTTCATAGAGCATTAGGAAGACATTTAACTAAGCTTTGTGGAAATGAGGAACAGAATCCTATCTGACTTACTCAATCTACAACTCTTAAAAAGAGAATTTTTGAGAGAATGTTGGTGACTCTGCATAAAGTAGATATGGATCCACTCTCCACTATTGGGCAATCAGCTAGAGACAGGACCAGTGTTGCAAACATGGCTCCTTAGACCAGCTCTGCAGTAGATGGGATATAGGAGGGGGAGACCCCAAAGGAAGGTCAATGGAGAGGAAATATGGGTTAAGTATGATATGTAGACCCTGGCCAGATATCAAAACTCCAGTGGAAATAACCGTAAATTTTCACCATTTCATCAGTTCTAAAGTAGGTATGTGTGGTCACATATTGATTATATTTTATTTAAATGCAAATTTTGTAGATGATAGTACTGTTTATGGATGAGGTTATAGTGTCTTCAAGGATATATAAGTTTTCAGCCTACAAAGGTTAATAAAGTAGTTTTTGGCTGGCGAGTTCAATAATGAAAGACATCATTACCCTGTCAAGCAGATGAATATAGTGTTAGCAAGAGTGAGATTGAAGTGCTATTGGTGATGTGAGTCTATCTCACTCTTCCACATCCCCGTCCTAAATTTTCAAAAATATAGGGATTCCTGAGTAGTTCACTAACTGTAGACTGTTGCAGATTATTTAACTTTGATTACTCATAAAGATTTACTGCATTGTGACTATTGATTGTTCAGATGACTGAACACAGGCAGAAAGTGTGTCCTGTAGCAAAACTATAGAATTTTCCTGTTTTCCAGTTGGTTCAGTGGAATTTGAAGTTGTTCTTTTTTTTAAAAGCTCATTAATGAAAGTCTCACCAATTAGAAAAGGCATTCAGAATTCTAGAATTTCATGACCAGAAATGAGAAGACAGAACACTGGAAATGTGGTCTAAGCCAGGAAAGAATGTAATGGCTTAACAAATGCCTAATTGCTGCATAACAGGGACTCCTGCCAGAGGTGCAATTGTTCTCACTCTTCCTACATGACCCAGATTCTGAAAAGTTCCATATTTTTGTTTTTAACAATCACAATGCCATGATTCTAGTTACATATATCTGTATTTATAAAGACATATAATCTTAGAGAAACATAACTAAACCAAATGAAATTTAAAAAGAATTCCATCTGCAAAATCTCTGATAAAGCAAGCCTTTTCTGCTGTATTGCTGGTATATTTGTCTTTTCCTGGGGTCATCCTAGGATTATCTTTCATTTATTTCCTGTATAAAATACTGTTAGTTTCCTGGATTTCATAGTCTTCTTTTCCCTTGGTTTACTACTGACTTTGTGTGGGGCACATCCTCTAGAGGCTTTCTGGAAAATCATTCACAGGCCATAACTATTTGAGTCCTCTCATGTCAGAAAATATAATGATAATAAATTCAATCTTAACTTAAACTTGGTGAATAGACAGCACCTTTAAATTGTATTCCCGCCCGCACTGCCACCCTGAACCTGAAGACATTCCTGTATTGTTTTTTAACTTCTATTGCTAACTTTATGAATTCATACCATTCATACCATTAAGATATTAGGTAATTCAGCTTCCTGATTTTTTTCCCCTAGAATGCAAGCTCTAAACAATTATTCATTCTTTCCGTTCTTCAGTTTCATGATAGTGAGATTATGTGTGTGTGTGTGTGTGTTATATTTATTTAATATTCTGGGAGTTGGGGGGAATCTTTCAATTTGGAAACTCATGGATTTCATCCAAAAAAAATCTTTTTGAGTGACTTACTTGATGTCAGAAGATACAGTTTTCATCATCTGTCCTTTTAGAAACTATTCTGAATCAAACATAGGATCCTGTAATCTTCTAAATCAACGAACATATTTCCTATTTTTCATCTTCAACCTATTTCAGTTATTGTGAGATTTTTCTCTAATTTGTGTTCAACAATTTATAAAATAAATAAATGCCCACTTTCATTTTTATTTCTGAGTTTCTTCTTGTTTTATGATTGTTCTGGCCTTCTGATCTTATTTCATGAGCGTACTCTTCTTTCCTGCTGAAAATGTAAGATTTTTTCTATTTCCATTTTCAATTTACTCTTTCTATTTGCAATATGTCTGCTTCTGTTTTCTCAGAGTCTACTTTTATCATATGTTTTGGATTCTTTTCATCAGTTTTAGGTACTTTTTCAAATATATGTCAGTTTTCGGCACTCACAAGGATATTAGAACTTCCATGTGGGGGTATGTCTTAAAAATAAAAGTCTTTAGTGTAATGTCACAAGACAGAAGTCTCCTTAAATTTTTTCGTTTTGGACTACCTGTTTTCCTGAGATGATTTTTCCAAGCTCTTTCTTAGCACTTTAAGTCTCTACCTCCCTGAAAGAGTTTAGGAAATGGGGTGGTGGAAAGCGACCAATTCGACTTTCACATGATTCCTGTTTCTCAGTACATAGACTCCTATACTCTTCCAGTGCTTCTTGAGAAGTTCAGGTTCAAAGTATTATATATTATTCTTGAGAAAGGATGAGAAGGTATCTAGGAGTTCAAATCCTCTTCAAAAGAATTTTTAATCAAAAGCTATTTTCATTCTCCCACTCTTGAACAATTAGAAAATAATTTGGCTTGGATCACCTTGAATGTAATTAATCCTAACTCTACCATTTTAGATTTCAACAGCTCCCAGTATCTTAAGTCAGATATTGCACTTTCATCTACTTTCAATTTTCCAGAATTTTGTTGTCATGTCTAATTATCTGCTTTTGGCCAATCACTCTCCCTTTTTCATTTTAGTACATTTAGTTGCTTTCTGTATTTGCCCCAATTTTAGTGTGGTGTCTAAGGTTAAGTTCAGTCTTTAAATATTCATTTTTAACTGGCATTTATTTGATTTTTATTTTACTAATACATGTTCATATGTTAATTTGATAAAAATAAATTGAAATAAGGAAATGTCCTTCCTTAAAGAATATTCATTTAATAACTGGAACCTTTGAATTTGCCTTGAGATAAAGAGACCATCTTAGGTTATATAGGTGGTCCTCCAGTGACGAATATACTTACAAGAGAAAGCAAAGGAAGATTTCATACAGACAACCAGAAGAGGGTAAGGTATAGACACAAAGAAGACAAGTCAATGTGAAGATTGAGGCAGTGATTGAAGTCATATATCTGTATGTCATTAACACACGGCATTACCAGACACCACCAGAAGACAGTAGAGAGGTATGGGAAGGATTCTCCTTCAGAGTCTCCAGAAGGAACTGACAGTCGACACCTTGATTTCAGACTTCTGGCATCTAGAACTGCGAGAGAACAAAATTATGTTATATTAAGTCACCAAGTTTGTGGTAATTAGTTATACATCCCTAAGAAATTGACTTTTTATGTTACTTAAGTTACTCCAAGTCCCATTACCCAGCTGACCTGAAGTCAGAACTTATGAATAATAAAGCCAAGATGAGATGGCTTGGAAATTAGTATCACTCTCAGAATCCCAGACTGATGTGCCACACTGAAAGCAGTGGTTTGTGTGATTGAAACAACTTCAGCAAACTGTTGTCATTTACTAAAATTAGTGGACGTCTAGAATCACTATGATTCTACATCACGTAACGTACTACTAATTTTATCCCACATAAAAATCTCCCTTTCGTTTAAATAATAAAGGTGAATTTTCAAGATTCTATCAAATATCAGTTTCATGGTCAAGGCGTGAGTCATTTTTACTTTTTAGATTATGTTGCAATTCAAGTCACTTAGTGATTTAAAATGGAGCTATTATAGTTTTAAGCAACACTGAACAAATTATATCATTAGTCTGTTAAAAACATCATCATGAATCCTTTGAAAATTGTTGCTTTATCAAAGGAAACATTCTACTGGATTCTAATTTATGTAATAGTCTTCAGATATATTTCCTCCACATTCTGAAAAATCAGATAACTAGATAAAGGAAATTTTTTCATATTCATGCCATGGAAATAAATTGTGCTGTATTTAGTTTACCAGTAAATAATACCTAGTATAGCAATATATTTTAGTCACTTTTTTTCTAATGCAATTATGAAAATGTAGCACAAAAAGTAAAAATAAAATAGTATAAAAATATGCCCCAGAAGATCTTTTCTGCTTTGTCCATAATGACATTAAGCTTATGTCTCTATAGACATTTTCTATACTTGTGCTACAAGGAAAATTTGTCTAGAAATCTAGAGCTGTTCATTTAACAAGTAATTTTTAAGCACCTTTTATAGTTGAACTTTGTGCTTAATGATAGAAATCTATTCTATCTGTAGATTTTGTAATCTTTAAATTTTCTTATTGAATAATTCAAAAAAAATAATAATTAAAAAATACAACTTGAACATAAACCAGTTTTGAAGTTTTGGATGATCTGCATCTCTTTCTAACAACAGAGTCAGGAGAGAAGTTTGCAATAAGATTTAAATGTTAAGGAGTGCTGATTATACCTAGACACTGTACAATGTAGGATCTCAGTGTATTTAACTAATATAGCTATGTCAGAATCCAAATATGTAAGATTCTATTTAATTCTTAGCATCTGATATTAAAGCTACTAAAGTATGGGAGCTACAAAGATATAAGAACTTTGAATTGGACTTCTGGATTCCAGAAGTCTGGAAAATTAGTCTCTGTTGTTTTAAGCTAATATAGCAACTTTTAAAAATCTGGAATGAAAGTGCACCTTACACCTCACTGGGATCTCAATAGGCTCTTGTGAATGCCCTCCAAAACTGAAAATTGCCTGTACCTGTGTGTGGGGGCAAAGAGTGAGCATGAATATACATGAAAAAAATCAGATGTGGCACATGTCCCCTAGGACAAGTACAATTGTAACTTGAAATGAAAATTTGTCTTTTATACATTTGTTGAAACTTAGAATCCTGAGTATTCAGACAGATTTTTAAAATAAGTTTTACAAAGTAGTTGTAGTACTTCTGACACAAACTATTTATCAAGAGGTAAATTAACTCACCTTCATGGAGCATTAGATTCTTCATCCACAAAAGGAAGGATTTCAGAATGGAAAAACACACTTTTTGTTCTAAAAAAATCTCATTCTAGTTTCCTGAATATCTAAATAAAATAAATTAATATTACTATAAATTATTAGGCTTTCTGTAAAAGTACATATATATAGAAGAGAGTTGATCAATCTTTTTTAAATTACTGTCATAAAAATTATCAGTTGCCTGAATTTTATTTGTCTACTTTCTATGTATTTATCCTTTTTTGTTTGTGAGGTAGAATAGTGATTCAAATACGTGAATTTTGTTAGCATTGGAAAAATATTTACATTTACTTTTCCTACTCAATGGATTATGTTCAATACCATTGATTCCATGACCTATTTTACATATTCATATATAATAACTAATTATCCCTATGCACTCAATGTTTGATGAGAAACTTGCCTCTAATAATTAAAGTTTTATTGAGTCATTAAATTATCATTGATTTTTTTCTTACTATTAATGAAGTAAAACAAGTTTGTATTTGTATTTGAAAACAAAATCTGACGTATGCTAAATAAATAAACTGAATCTATTTCAGTTGGGAATTCAATGCATAGAACATACACAAATATACATCAATGCATTCATTATTTTAAAATATATTGTTCATTTCCTGTAGAAGCTTTTCATCTTCAAATATGTACACAGTACTTTTTTACCTATTCTACCTCATCAAAGAACATTGTTTCTATTGCATTTTTAATTAGAAACTTTTTATTTGCAATGCTTCAGATTTTGGCCTGCAAATATTCAGTAAGTCTGAAAAAATAGTAATGAACATCAGCATTTCTTTTTGCTTCACGTAAAATGTTAAGATATAGTTTGTGTTGCCTAACATAGGATTCACTAGCCAATGTGACCAGTGAGACTAGATGGATTATACATATAAAACTCATAGAATTCACAAATTGTACATAAAAATGATTAAAATTATTTCAGTAATCTTACATTAGTTTCATGTTGAAATGATAGCATTTGCTGACAGTATTAGGTTTTTAATATTATTAAAGGCTTATACTATTAGTATTAAAGTAACTGACCCTTTTATTTTTATATTTTAATGTAGAGTTTTGAAAATGTATATTTAAATATTCTGATGATTTTTCTGTTGAACAGCAGTGGCCAATTTTAGCTCCTATAGGACTATAAACTAGATTAAGGGAAAGCAATTATAACAAAATGAGGTTAAACACTGAACAAATTATATGTATAGGGCTTTGTCCTATTCCCTGATATATAGTCAATCCTCATAATAATCTTCTCAGAATGATGTCATTATCTTCTACATGCTACCACTAAGATTTCTAAATCTTAGAATAGTTGGTTAACAGGTTTTTTGTTTTTTTGTTTTTTTTCTGGGTGAACTAAAAGTAAAGCAGAAATCAGATCATTTACAATCTTCTAATTTCTAGTAGAAAATGTCAGCAAGTACTTCTTGTCTCCAATATCTATTTTATTTCTTATCATAGTAATAGGATTCTTACTTTTATTCAGGTCCTACATTTCTCAACGAATTTGCAGTTATAGATACAATAGCCTTAAACTGTGACCAATAGGACGCAAGTCGATGAGCATCTTCTTCAGGGAATCTTGCTCAGAAAGATGAAGTGTATCCTTTGCCCCTTTTTCACCCTTTTCTCTTTGAATGTATGTGATGTCTGGTGTCAAAGGGAACCATTTCAAACTTTAGGACAAAGCCAATCCTAGGAGTACAACAAGATGAAATAACTAAAGTTTCTGGAAATTTCACAGAGAATTGACATAAAAAGTTTGATAACTTAATTAAAGACTTTTTACTTCCACATGTGAGAAAAGCAAAAGAAAATATAATTTAAGCCACTGATATGTTAGGTCTTTGTTATTTTAAAATAAATGTTGTTCTATTAGATATCAATTATAGCTAAATAGCCTTTAAAATAAAATGAAAAAAAAAAATGTTTCCATAACAGGTTGCAAGTTTTTGAATAAACAGGTAACTGAAAAATCTGAAGAATAATGATAACTTGGGAGGCAGAAAAAGGACTACTTTAGCCAAGGAATTTTTAGGGCTTTCTGGCATGCTAAGCAGCAGAGGCTTAGAAAGTGAGGTATTCAAACTTACTAAGACATAAATGGCAAGCTAGAAGAGACAACCTAACATTGTTTCTCTATAATTATGCATAAACTCCGCTCCCTTCTGTCTCAGAGATACTTTTCATTCTTAAGTAGCATCATTTTGATGTTCAGATCTTTTTCCAGCACTATCTTGAGATCAGAGATGACATAATATTCCTTTGTGTTTAGATGTATGTTATAAACAGGAACACGATTGGTACTTTATTAACCTAAAGTCATAAGAATGATACAAGAAGCATAGAAAAATGCCCATTATTGATGTGTCTAAACCACACAATCAAGAAAAATACACATTCATTACTGGCCACTGCTATACAAAAGCATAGAACTGGAAACCAATACAAAAAAGGTAACAATAACTGATGCCTCTCACACAAAGTGGGTAACTAGCTCCAAGAAGGAAGCTATTTATTTTATTTTGTTACATGGTTAAGGCTTGATTTTCATTTTTCCCATTTTCAGATTGTCATTTTACCTATGAAGTTTTTCATTAAACCTTGAGCTGACAGGCAAGTGATAGTCTTCAAATCTGGGATTAGTTGAGTAGTAGGAATCCTTGCTTGAGGCTCTGTCTGCATTTCTGAGGCAGAACAGTATCCAGGAGTTCTGCCAGAGGAAATTTCAAAGGTGGGAGAAGAATCTAGATTAAGGACTCTCTCCTAGTACTTTCCCTTCCATCAGTCTTACTAAATTTATTTAAGCAGTATTGCACTCTTGAAACTCAAGCTGAGAAAGAACAAGCAAACATAGAAACTAAGCAGCAGAGACAGTATTGCCTGTCAAGACTTCATTTAAATATGAATCTATGTTGGGAGCAAATAGCCAGAATAAAGACATTTACTAAATCTATTGACTGAGTTAAAAATATGTTACTAACTGTGACTCTCAGGGTCCTGATGAAATTCTTTTCTTCATTTAATGTTTTTTTATAAATATTCTGATTACTTTTTTCTTTTAATGTGTATATATGATTTATTAACGCTTTTCCTTAGAAAACATTGGAAATTGAAAACAAAATTAAAACTGACCTGAATTATCTTTTCTACACCAAATAATGTGTTTGGATCTAACATATTTAAGAATTGGAAATTTTGCTTTAGAAGAGTAAGCAAAAACCAAAGCAGGCTATATATTTATAGTAGAAAAACTGGGTTAAGGCTTTTACACAATAATTTAGAAACTATTCTGTTTACCCTCAATTATCTTAATGTTTTAAAGACATTGCCTCTGCAGAGAAGGTGCCACTGAAACAGTTCTGTCTGCCTAACGATTTAAAATAATTGTCACATTTCAGCATTCCTGGGATGTAGCAAAATTTCTCATAAAACCTATAAATATTTTCAGATGACTTTGAATATATGAAGTGACTGTAAGCTAATGAAAACTGAATGGGGGTTGGAATTTTTCCCTAAAGCCTAATGTTTAGAATTTTAATCCACCATATTCAGTCGGCTCTAATTAAAGAACTTCAGCTCTCTGCAGACATCTATCACCATGATATGACTATGGGGAGGCATGCGTGTGTAATTAATCACCATGAATACCTGCCGTTCCCCCTTTTCCCTTGTGAAGATTAGAAAGGAGAGAGATGAGTGGAGTCACCACATGTAAACAACTCCACAGCTTATCACTCCAATTATTTTTCTTCCCTAGGAATGAGAGATTTTGTTTTAAAAGTTGTTAATGCCCATTTTTTCATCTTTTAAATCTATACATATATGGGTAATTTCCTCTCCTTACTTGGAAACAATGGAGCTGCTTCTTTGGGGTTTTCTGGGGAGTGTAACTAATTACCTTATGAAGAATATACTCCTCTGTCTCTCAAGACAGAGTTCCTCCATGTGAATCCCCAGTGCTTATCCATGAAACACCTGGCTTTTCTTTGGAGAGTTCCAGCTATGTGCTGAGAGAATCTGACCTTTCTTAACTAATGAAATAATGACAGGGCTGCCAACATGTGTTTTCTTGTAATAGCTTTTACAGATCTGTGCCATACATTATGAATAAATACTTGTAGAAAGGTCATTAAAAGGTAAAAGACAGAAAATGGCTTATTTATGGAAATTAATGAATTTAGAATTAGGTAGCAGCTATGAGTAAACCGCAAATACAATACAGTGAAACAGTAAGTGTTAATGAATTTAACTTTTCCCATTGTTTGAATGAGTGGAAGTTTTCATATAGAACTCTGCAGGAGAGTTATGAGAAAATGGTAGGAATTGTCTCTCTATGTAAAATAGTAAATAATAATGGAGTCTATTATCTATTGTGTCCAAAGGAAATTGTATAAAGTTATTATTATTAAGTTATTAGTTCAAATGTATGAGGCTCTTCTTCAAAATGTCAAGTTCCAGAGTTTCCCATCAAGCAAAATGAAATAGGCAGACATTGGTCCAAGGTTCAAAAATCACCGGAAATAACTATAGTAGACTATAAAGAGTGAAGCATCTATTGGACTTTGAATACAATTTACTTTTGTAGCAACTCTTCTCTGTAGAGTCATGTGTTTTAAGACATGATGTTTAATTTGGGGGATTTGTTGTTCTGAAGACAAGTTAAGAGATTCTTAGAGCTCTGAAGAGTGACTAGTAAATGAGAAACTTACATCTGAGAACAGAAACAAAAAACCTTCAGTTTAAAAGCCCCCCAAAGAATGCAGGAAAGAATATGTAAAACAAATTATTTGAAGATAAAAGTGATGGTAGAAGAAGCAGAGTACTAGAAACTTGAGTAATGTGTTAAATTTGGATTTAAATAAACAATAACAGAACAAATTCACCTTTCCCATGCAGGAAAGGAAAACACAAAATCTTAGTAAGGGATTTAAAGATTAGATCATCATCAGAACTGATATTCTATTTCTATTAACCTGAAGCTAGGTTAATTCCTGAATTCCTTAATTAGAAGGAAGCTAAGCCTACATTAACAAGTCCCTTAATATAATTTTGGTAATTTAGTATTCAAGGGAAAAGTCAAGAAGAAAAACCTAGTTTGCAATCTTAGAAAAATTTCTTTAAATCTTGGCTCCAAGCCTTATTAGGGAAGCAAATTGTACCAATCCAAAGTTTTCTCAGGCAGAAAAATATTTGGAAAGATTGTATCTACTTTAAAGATTTTATTATATCTTATATGCCTCTTCAAATTTAGTCCCTCTGCAGCAATTATTACATGATAACCAGGAAAAATGTAAGAAAATTTTACTTTTGAGAGTCTTTACCTTCTTTTTGTTTGGCTGTATGATACTTGAAATTGCTCCAAAAACCAAAGATCCTGACTCCCTTCCTACTATATTACCTATAAAAAATTTCATAGCTTCCAATAATTTCCTGATAATGAGATACAAGAATTCCATTGAAGCAGTTTCTAACTATGTCAAAATAGATTAAACATTTTGAATCACCAGGAAAACAAAGAACTAAAAGAGAACTTCTATTTAAAAAGTAAAATAAACCAGAGGGGGGAAATGAAACAAAACACACTGGTTAGTCAACTGCATTAAATATGTTAAATTATTGTTGCTTTTGTTTTCAAATCTCCAAATGAAAGAAACACATATTGATATAGTTAAGATCCTAAATTCCAGGAGGAAATTTAATTGTGATTGACAGCAAGGCCCTTTATTATTATAGTAACCATTTATAGAACTGGCATGTGGCTGGATTGTTCCTGATTGGGATGTATTTAAATAATTTATTTTATTATGATTTTTTTTTTTGAAATAATTTATGTGCTTTCTTAAAATTGGCATACATTTCAGAACAGGTAAACTTGAAAAATATGGTGAATATATGGATATTCATTATATTATCATTATATATGTTAATATATACTATATATATATTTATTTTATTATTTCACATCACCATATGCTTTTTAGGATATTGAATTCACACCTCAGTCTGTGTACATTTCACACTACATTCACCACCAGAGTTCTAGTTTCCTATACTATTCCTTACTCCTTCATGTTTGATTTTCTTTTTCAGGCCAAGGATATAATTTATCACATCAAATACTTTTTTCAAAAGAAACTAATGAGTGCACAATATAATGGATAATTAAAAAATAATTAAACTTTAAAGTAAACATAATAGAATATATAAAAATTTATAATGTGTTTTGAGTCACAATTCCTTTATTTAGAAAAGTTAAAAATTGAATTATCAAGAAGAATAAGGTAGTTAAAAAGAAAAAACTCATCATGATGAAAGTCAAATTCAAAATGTTTTGATAGTGTTACCTTTCAAAATAATTCAATAACAAAAAAACTAAACAGGATAAGATATTAAACACACAGAATTTGGGTATAAAAGATAAATTTGAGCCTTGGCTCTGACACTTGTATATTATATACTCTTAAGCCAATTTCTTAGATTCAGTTTTCTCATCTATAAAATGGGACTAATAAAACCTTCATCATAGGTTTATCTTAAATAAAAAAATAATTGCCAATTTCTTGAATAGGCCCTACAGAAAATCACAAGCATAGAAATTGAAGATGTAATTGAAATTCCCCATAAAAATAAAAGCTCAGGACCAGATAGCTTTTCCAATGAGTTTCACCAAAACTTCAGAGAAGAATCAGTACCTATTCTACTTGAATTCTTCCAAAATATTGAAGACTTGGGGACATTCCCAAACATTCCCCATGAGGCCAACATCATACTGATATAAAAAACTGACAAAGATGTCACCAAGAAAGAAAATTATAGACCAATATCTCTAATGAACATAGATGAATAGGTCTAATAGACTTGTTTTTAAGTGAGGTTTCTTTACACTTTATATAACATCTTTTTTTTTTTTTTGTAAAACTGGCTTTTTGGTGATAAATTCCTTTAACGTTTGCTTATTGGAAAAGCTTTTTATCATGCCTTCAGTTCTGAATGATAATCTCACAGGGGATAGCATCCTAGGTTGAAAATCCTTCTTTCAGCCTTGTGAATATATATATATATATATATATATATATATATATATATATATATATATATATGCCACTTCCCTCCTGGCCTATAAAGTTTCAGTTGAGAAATCTGCTGACAATCTTATGAGAACTCCTTTGTATATGACTCATTTTTTATTGGATGCTTTTAATATTCTTTATCTTGTATTTTTGACCTTATGAGGACAATGAGTCTAGGTGTAATCTGCTCGAGTTTCCTTTATTAGGGACTCTCTGAGTTTCCTGGGATTAGAGGCTTGATTCATTCTTCAAGTTGGAGAAATTTTCAGTTATTATTTCCTCAATTAAGTTTCTGCCCTCTTTTCTCTCTCTACTTCTGGGAGCCTTATAATGTGAATGTTGTTTGTTTTGATGTTATCCCATAGCTCTCGAATGTCATCTTCATTTCTTTGCGTTCTTTTTTCTCATTGCTTGTTTGCTTGAGTGTATGTATTCCTTTGCCTTATATTCTAGCTCACTAAACCTTTTAGAGACTTCATACATCTTATTCTTGAGTCCCTCTATTGAATTATTCAGGCCCCTTTATTTTTATCTTTATTTATTTGACATCTATTTCACCCTGCTTCATTTCTTCTCTCTTTTTTGATGTTCTTTTTCTTTCTTTATTGGTTTCTTGATTTTCATGAGTATATTTATCGCTGTGGCCCTAAATTCATCCTCAAGTAGTTTTCAGACATCTTTTTTAATTCATATAGTCCCTTGGGTTTTTTTTTTTTTTTTTTTTTTTTTTTTTTTTTTTTTTTTTTTTTTTTTTTTTTTTTTTTTTTTTTTTTTTTTTTTTTTTTTTTTTTTTTTTTTTTTTTTTTTTTTTTTTTTTTTTTTTTTTTTTTTTTTTTTTTTTTTTTTTTTTTTTTTTTTTTTTTTTTTTTTTTTACTGGATCCATCTTACCATGTATATTTTTTCTGTGGCTTCACTCTATTTGTCATTCTGTTTATGTTTCTGTGGGTTAGGTTTCCCTGCAGTGATGGCCTTGTGTAGGGTGTTGGCTTAGGCCGAATAAGCCTAGATCTTGGCTTGAACACTAGAATTTCTTGAGTTTTGTGGTGTCACCACTGGTTGGATTTGTTGAAGTTCTCATGTGGGCCGCCTATTGCTGCCTGAAGGTTCAAGCTATGGATTTGGAGTTTGTGTGTGGTATGCAGTTGCTTTCCCCAGTTTTCCAGATCCCAGCTGTAATGACTACCTTGCTGTTGGTCCACAATTGGCAATTAGACTTCAGTTTTACCTCCAATCACAATGTGGCACTGGTGGACAGCATTGACAGTTTCTCCCTCCAAAAGACTCTTCCTTTAAGCCTGAGGACAGGATTTCTGGTGGGTGGGTCCTGTAACTCTGGGGCAATAAGGTGGGAGGGGTTGGGGGTGATCGCTTTCCATTATTATTATTTCCATGATTATTGTGCCACCCAGTGTAATTTTCTCACCAGGCCCCCCGTTCAAACTACCGGGACACTGGTGTCTCTTACACCCTGCGCCTAGATCCTTTTCTCAGACTCTGTGTCCCAGTCCTGCTGGGTGGACTCTCCTCTGTTTTCATGATTCCTTGGGTGGCCAATTCTTCCCACAGTCTGCCTACTCTCCCACAGCCAGAATCCCTAGTCTGAGTCTGTGGTATATCTCTGATCCTGAACATTTTTGCCTACACTTTGCTGTCACAATTGCTTTTGTGTCTCTACAGTCTCTCTCCCTACTTTTCCTCAGTGTTTGTTTCTGGAAAATAGGTAAATTCCTAGTTGTTCTGTGGGGAGGACATGAGTCTTTTTCCTATCAGGTCACCATCTTAACTGGAAGTCCTTATTATGATTAGTTCCCAGATTCTATCTTACATTAGAGAACAGGCAAGAAATAATATTTTCCTTATGAGAGTCTCTTATTTATTCTTAATATTTTCTCATTTTTTATATTTATTGAGTAACTTTTACTTATAAAAAATATACATATGGATGGACAGGTTTAATATTTGCAGAATACATGATAACACACAAAGTCCACCACCTAATTATCAATAGTTCTCTACCACTGTCTGCTGGAGCCCCACCAACAATTGTTCCCACCTTACCACCCGCTTTACCTCTGGAAACCTCATTACTCTCATCATTATCCAAGGGTTGGTCTTTACTTTGTCTGCTCATTAGCTTAGATTCTTTATGAAGTTTTTGAGGAATTTCCATACTACTTTCCATAATGGTTGCAACAATTTACACTCCTTTCAACAATGTAAAAGTATTCCCTATCCTCAGAATAGTCACCAACATTTGTTGTATCAAGTTATTTGTATCTGGGAGATCATGCATCATTGTTGCTTAAATTTTTGTTTTTCTAATAAAAATAGAGGAACATATCTCGTGCCTGTTGATCACCTGTATGTCTTCTTTTGAAAACTGTCTTTTCAGGACTTATCCTCATATTTTTATTCACTTGTTTTATTTTCTGTTGGTTAGTTTAATCAATTCTTTTTGTATTTTGGAGATCAATGTCTTGTCAGAAGTGTGACATGAAAATATCTTCTGCCAATCTGTAGGATGTTTTTGTTTTGTAATAATTTCTTTCTCTGTGAAGAAACTTTTTAGTATGATGTAGCATCATTAATTTATTTTTAAATTTCCCTTGGCACTAAATTTCAATCCCCAAAGAAATTTCTAAGACTGACACCATAGAATGTATTTCTTAGGTTTTCTTCTAAGTATTTTACACTTTCCAATCTTATGCCTATATCTTTATTTCATTTTGAATTCAATTTTATGCTCTGTATATAATCATGTTACCTAAAATAGGGATAGTTTTGCTTCTTTGTTTCTTATTTAGATACTTTTATTTCTTAATTTTGCCTAATTTTTCTGGCTAGGATATTCACTATGAAGTTAAATAGCAGTGGTAAGAGTGAACAACCCTATCTTGTTCTTGATTTTAGAAAATCCAGAGAAATTCCTGAGAATGATGTTGACTGTGGGTTTATCATATATGGCCTTCATTCAGTTTAAGGCATGTTTCGTCTATCTCTATTTTGTGTAGCACTTTTATCATCAGTGGTTTCTGAATCTTGTTAAATTCTTTCTCTTATCTATTGATAAGATCATGTGATTTCTCTCCTTTTGTTTATATGGTATATTGCATTAATATATTTGTGTGTGTTGAACCATCCTTACAAATCCAGAATAAATCCCACTTGATCATGATGGATAATTCTTTTTTAAGTATAGTTGAATTCTCTTAGCTAATATTTTGTTGAGAATGTTTGTATGTGTATTCATCAGAGATATTTGTATTTTTTCTTTTTTTTATGCCCTTGTCTGCTTTTAGTACCAGTATAATATTGGCCTCATAAAGTGTTTGGAAGTATACCCTGTTATTCAATGTTCTGGAACATTTTGAGAAGAGTAGATACTTAATCTTCTCTGAAGGTTTGGTGAGACTTACTAGTAATCAGTCCCAGGCTTTTATTTGGAGAGTTGTTGTTTTTTTTGATAATGTCTTGATTCTCATATTTTTAATAACTTTGTTCAGGTTATTCCATTTTTATAATTCAGTTTGACATACTGCATAATTATAAAATACTTTCCATGTCCTCTAGGTTGTCCAATTTACTGACATATAACTGTTCATGAGTCTCTTCTGATGCTTTGCTTTCCTGAGGTATCTGTTGTAATTTCTTCCTTCATATTTGTAATTCTACTTACTATTATTCCTCTCTCTTTATTCCTTAGTATAGCTAAAGATATATTTGTTTAGTTTTTCAGAAAACCCATTTTAGTTTCATGATCTTCTGAATTCTCTGACTTCTATCTTACTTGTTTCTGCTCACAGTTTTATTATTCCTTCATTCTATTGAATTTTGGCTTTACCTGTTTTTTTCTAGTTGCCTTAGGTTTTCAGTAGGATTTTCTGTTTTTGATACTTCCTGTTTCTTAAGGTAGGCTTGGACTGCTCTAAACTTCCCTCTTAGTACTGCTTTTGCTGCATTCTGTAAGTACTGGTAACTTGTGTCTTTATTCTCATTTGTCTCTGAGTACTTTTAAATTTCTCCTTTGATTTTCTATTTTACCCAAAAGTCATTTAGAAGCATATAGTTTTGTCTCCACATACTTTGAAATTTTCTAGTTTTTTTTCATAATTAATGATTTATATTTTTATTCCATTGCGAGTCATTGCTAGATATGATTTCAATCTGTGACTATGTGACATTTATTTTTTCCCAGTATATGGTCTATCCTTGAGACTGTCCCATGAGCACTTGGGAAAAAAATGTGAATTCTGAAGTTGTTGGGTTTTTTTTGTTGTTGTTCATATATTAATGAGTTGTATGTTTGATAATTTGACCCCTTAATCATTGTGTAATATCCATCCCTGTTTTGTTACCTTCTTTAGTTGGAAGTCTATTTTACCCGGTATAAGTAATGCTGCCCTGACTTTTTAGGTTATCATTTGATTGT
The DNA here is from genome assembly GCA_004363575.1 of Solenodon paradoxus. Taxonomy (NCBI): domain Eukaryota; kingdom Metazoa; phylum Chordata; class Mammalia; order Eulipotyphla; family Solenodontidae; genus Solenodon; species Solenodon paradoxus. The sequence continues at coordinate 1,412,369 of RJWH01000027.1, forward strand.
AAAATTGTTTCCAACTTTTAGCTTTGAGGCTATGTTTGTCTTTAGAACTTAGCTCACTTTCCAGTATGCAACATACTGTTGGTATGTTTTAATACATTTGTCTACTCTTTGCCTTTCAATTGGTGAAGTCAGTCTATTTAAACATTTAGGGTCATGTTCATATTTAGCTATTTTCCTTTTGCTATTTGTTTTCTGGGTATTGTTGCGATTGTATCTTTTTCTCCTCCTGTTCTACTCTCATATGCCTGAAAACATTCATCTTTTTTGTTATCCTAAAATTTTTTATGATTAAAATATTTTAACTTGGTTATGCAATCATTCTACCAGTCCACATATTTTACTTTCCTCTGCATATTTTGTATTTTTGATGTCTTGCTATGTCTTAGTGAGTTTCCTTTCATTTTATATAAATTTCTTAAGTAGTTCTTATAAAGATTGTTTAATTGTGATGAATTCATTTAACATTTGTTTCTCTTTAAACCTCTGTAACACACTCAACTTTACATGACAGTCGAGCAGCATAGTGTATTCTTGGTTATAAGTACTTTTATTTCAGCACTTTAAAAATATAATGCCATTTCCTTTTGCCTGTAAAGCTTGTGCTTGAGAAATCTGTAGATAATCTAGCTCATATATATATATATATATATATATCAGATATATCAGATATATATATATCTGCTTTCAAGATTCTTTATTTTTGGTTTTTGTCATTTAAATGATAATGTGTCTTGATGTATGTCTCTTTGGAACTCTGAACTTTCTGGATCTAGATGTCTATTTTTTTCTTTCTCAGATTAGGTAAATTCTCAGCTTATTTCTTCATATCAGTTTTATGCACCTTTCTCTGTTCTCCTCTGGGATACCTATAGTAATGTGAATGTTTTTCCTATTGATGTTATCCCATAAATCCCATAATCTATTTTCCTTAATTTAATTTTTTTTTTTCTCTGCCTTTTACTTGGTTGCATTCTACTGCCTTATCATCTAGCTTGGTGATTCAGTGGAGACTTATTCCAGCCTACTGTTGAACATGTTCATTCTTTTTTTAGCTCAAGTCTTGTGCTCTTTAACTCTTTGACTTCTGTTTGGAACTGCCTCACATATTCTCTGTCTTTGCTGTAGTTCCCTTTTTGTTCCTTTATTTTTCTCTTTACTTCAATGAATGTTATTGAAATGGTTGCTTTAAAATCATCATGTAGTTTATTCAATTTTGTTTCATTATTTCCTTTCTTTTTTCTTTCTATTTTATGTTACACTGTACTTATTGATGAGTTAGACTAAATGACTTTCCTTCTCTGTGTTAATGAATGATCTTGTGTCTGGGTATCAGGTTGCAGAGTATGGGGCTGGGGTTTTGTTATGGAATGCTGAACTTCTTTTCTTGTATGATGTCTGTACATGTCATAATTGGTGGAGCCAGCACTGTTTGGAGACTTGTGAGTCAAGACTACAGATTAGGAATTAGAGTGTGGAATGCAGAGGTTTCTCTCACAGTCACAACTAGGAAAAGCAGGGGTCCTGGAAAAAGATCCAAGAAGTGTGTGCTAAGTCACAATAAGGCCACAGTCCCCACAGAGAGCAGTGGTTAAAAATCCAGGAAATGATCACAACAGAGTTCACGCTCTTGTGAAAGTCCTTCAGTGCTCTAACAAGCAGCAGTCCCAGCAGGGAATAACAAATAAGTCCTTGGCCTGGTGCTGAACCTAAGCAAGTAGCAAGCATATATGTAAAGCTGTTAACATTAACCCCAAGTGGACACAAAACTGATATTACAATGAAGCGTCTCTGATGATTTCCCCTGAAAGAGAATGAGAATGGAGTACTCTTTGTAGGAATGATTTTGCTGCCTATATAGTGGTTGCAGATCTCCCTATTTCTCTGTCAGTCCTAAGAACTGCAGCTGTGAGTATCAACTGGCATAACATGTGTGCTAATGGCAGATAGAACAGGGCATTTTACCCTCAAGCATTCCTACAGTGGCAGCCCCCAGCACCTTATATTACCAGAAAAGGGATCTCTGAGATCTCAGGAAAGAGCACTTAGAAACATTTTGTTTCACAACAAAATTATCCCCATTTCCACCCCATACAGCAGAGGTTTTTGGTTCAACAAATTGAAGTCCTTCAGTAAGATCTAGGCACCCTTTATCTACTCTTGGTACTCTATGTCCTATATTGCTTATAATGCAAAAGCTATTGGTTTCCAAGGATAAGTCCCTTTAATTTCCATGAAATGTTGTATGTGCTTGAAGGTCTGTTTCTAGATGGGAGCACTCACTGATGGGAGGCAAGCCCTTCTGCTCTAGGTAGAGTACCTACATCATTTGTCGCTTCCCTCATTCCCCAGGTTCTCTAAATCTGGTGGCTTGGGCATGAAGGCAGATCAGCTTCTCCTACTATTTATGAATATATGTGATTTTTCTCTTTGTTGAGATGCTGACCCCCATTTTCCCCCAAGTTTTTAGTTGTTAAATGGATGTATTTTTGTTTTATCTGTGTAGAGGAAGTGAGCTTGAAGTCTTAATAAGAGTTAACCATCTTGGAACAGAAAGCCTATTGTAGTACTTTAAATGAGGATGATATCTACAAGGCAGGTCAGTAAGTAACATCAAATGATCAAATGATGAGCACAGTAGTTCTAGAACCTTTGGCTTATAGCTAACTCATTATTATTTGAGCAATTATTTTAGATTACATTAGAAAGAAAATGTTGCAGATGCTATCACACTTTTAAAAACAATAATATAAATTACATTACATGAAATACATATGAATAATATGAATTACAATAATATGAAATACATTGCATATTTAGAACAAGTGGGTATCAAGTTTGTGAAACATTAAAAAGAAGACAAGCTACTATTTTGTGACCTAACTTTCAAAGCAGTTTCCCAGTTCAATTTCTGGATAATATTTAGAATAGACTTACCTCCATTTTTTAAATTAAAATGATCTAAGATTATCAGGTTTTCCCTTGAACAGAAGAGTAAAATCAACCCCCTTCTTTATAAGAAAATAGCTCATGTATTATTCCTAAGTAAAGGTAGCAATAGAAAAAGAAAAAGAAAACATCAAGAATGGCACCAGCAGTGCTAAGGTAGCATTTTATGAAGTAAAGCAAAGCAAGGACAATGCCTAATTGTACCGAAAATACAAAAGAATTGAAAGGAGAATAAATTACTTGCTGAGAGTTTTTGGATTATTTTCCTTATAGAGTACTCATGTTTTAGGTCATCCTTTGTTCCAACAGTGCTAATTCATCAGCTTGAAGAAATGATTAAATTTAAACCAGGTATAGTGTCATGTTCTTTGTGGGAGGACAGTAAACATTAATCAAGGGAGCTGATGAGAATTTACAAAGCAGAATGAAAAACAGTACTGTCCACAAATTTTTGACATGTATAATAATATGTAGTAACCCTGGCGTTTAAAATATAGGCTAAATGTGACTGTTTTACAAGTTTGGTTATACTGATTCAAGTGAAAGTTGACTCCTTTGAGAAGTAAATATTTTCTATTTGAGTTTCTGTTCACTTCACAGTAGAAGATCCTCTCCAGAAAAAAAGAAAATAAAGTTTTTGTAGTTGTCTATCCAAATTAATGCAGATATCTAACATCCTTCTAAATAATAAAAATGGTACTATGAAAAACACTTGTTGGATCTGAAGATTTAACATATTTATAGTTGTAAATTTGTAAATTTGATAGATAAATATTTAGGGTACTATCTGCTAGACTATCCAATAAAATAAATACCACTTCTCAATTGTTGAAATTATCATTCAACTTAGCTAGTGATATAGTTGCATTTCGTATGGTAGAGGGGATAGAGTGAAGGGTAGAGGAAGCCCAGGTTCCATAAGGAGGTACAAATAATAAATAGATATTCTATAAGTACTTTACTATAACTTATTTCACTTTACATAAATGAATCATATAACCACAGAGGAAAATATGAACTCAACATAATTGAATAAATTACTTCAAGTTTTTATAGCAACATATTTAATGATACTCACTCAAATAAGGAGAAAAATGGAGGAACAAAAAAAAGGAAAATAACAGCAAAGATAGAGAAAAAATGAGGTAGTTCCAAAAGTAAGTCATAGAGCTAAAGAACACAATAGAGGGACTCAACAGTAGGCTAGAGGAAGTTGCCGATCAAATCAGTGTGCTAGAAATAGGGCAGTGGAATGCACCTAAGCAGACCAGCAAGACAAAAAAAGAATTAAAAGATCACATTTGAGATTTATAAGATAACATCAAGAGGAACAACATAGGTGTTCCAGAGGAATTAAAAAGGATAAAGGGGCAGAAAACTAAACTGAAGAAGAAGCTGAGTTTTACCTAATCTGAGAAAGGAAATAGGCCTCCAGATCCAGGGAACTAAAATAAATCCAAACACAAGAAACCCAAATAGACATACACTAAGACTCATTATCATTCAAATGACAAAAACAAAAACAAAAACCATAAGACTATCTGCAGATTTCTAAGAAGAAACTTTACAGGCCAGAAGGAAAAGACCTGAAATTTCAAAGTGTTTACGATTTTTCAACCAAGGATACACTACTCTGATAGATTATCATTTACAATTGAAGGAGCGATGAAAGTTTTACAGAAAACCAAATGTTTAAGGAATTCATCAGAACTAACTAGCCCTAGAAGAACTAAGTAATTTCTATAAAATGAAAGGAAACCTGCTAAGATACAGCAAAATATCAATAATATAAAATGTGGAGGCAATTAAACTGAGGACTATTACAATGAGAAACTACTTATTTGCAAGTTAAAAAAAGTTACAGTCCCAGAAAGTCTTATGTAAATTCCAAGGCAATTTCAACACATAAATGCATAGAATGAGTAAAGAAGAGTATTAAAGGGGAAACCAAAGATGGAGCATATTTTTTCAAGGGACATGAGAAGAAAGTAAGAGAAGAAAAAAAGTACGGACTGCAACAACACCCAGAAAACAAATAGCAAAATGACAATAGAGAGTTAAATATGAACAATGACCCTAAATATTAGTGGATTTAATTCTCAGTAAAACACAGAGTGTGAATGGATTAAAAAGCAAAAACCAAATGTATGTTGCATGCAGCAAAGTGATCTAAGTTCTAAGGACCCAAATAGACATACACTAAGACACTTAATCATTCAAATGACAACAACAAAAACCATAAGACTACCTGCAGATTTCTAAGAAGAAACTATAATAACTACATGCAGATGAGAGAGAGAAATTACAATGGATACTTACTTCAAATACAAAGCATCTTAAATGTCTATTATGAACCACTATATGCCAATAAATTGGAGTAGCTGGAGGACATGGAGAGAGCTTTATAATCACATAGCCTACCAAATAATTGAGAAAATGGGAGTACCTGTACAAACATAGCAAATAGGGGAATTTAACAAGTATTCAAAAGTCTTTTCAAATAATAGCCTAGGGCTAGATGGTTTTACCCATGAGATTTTTTTCTTCTTTCTTTTTTTTTATTGCAGTGACTTTGATTTCACACATTAAAATAAACTTATATGTATAGGTTCCCAAAATTTGCAGTTTCCTCATTCCTCATATGTATGTCAATACAACCTTCTCTCTACCAAATCACCAAGTGCATTGTCCGGTGTGCTCTGCCGCAACTTACTTCCCATCGCCAAATTCCATTCCATAGGTAACCTCAGTTCCTATCTAAGTGTCATGGGTTGGTTTTGTTTCATCTGTTCTTTTGTTTTGTCTATTCACATTCCACCTATGAGTGAAAGAATCTGGTATCTATCTTTCTTCTTTTAATTTATTTTAATTAGCATAATCCTTTCTATACCATTATGTTGATTCAATTGACAGGATTTCATATTTTCCAAGGACTGTGTAGTATTCCATTGTGTATATATACCACATCTTATTTATCCATTCTTCTGACCTTGGGCACTTATGTAGTTCCCAGTTCTTAATTATTAAGAATGGGGATGCAATAAACATGGGGGGGGTGCATAAATCTATGAAAATTAGTGTTTTTGTATCTTCTAGGTAAACACACAGAAGTAGGAGGGTGGGATCATATGGGACTAACATACTCAACTTGTTAAGGAGTCTCTATACTGTTTTCCATAGTAGTTGCACTGATTTGCAGTCCCATCAACAGTATAAAAATGTTCCTTTTTCCCATGTCCTTGCCAACATTTGTTGTTTCCAGACTTTTGGATAATAGCTTGTCTATCAGGTGTAAGGTGATATCTCATTGCTGTTTTGATTCGAAGTTCTCTAATAATTAACAAGAAGGAACATCTTTTCATATGCCTATTGGCCATCTGTATATTCTGTTCAGAAAAATGTCTCACCCATTCCTCTTCCAATTTTTCAATTGGATTGTCTGTTTTTCTGTTACTGAGTTTTATGTGTTCTTTGTATATTTTAGATATTAAGCCCTTTTCAGAAATATGAAATGCAAGTATCTTCTCCCAGTTAGTAGGTTGTCTTTGTTTTGATGATGTTTTCTTTCACTGTGAAGCTGTTTAATTTGATATATTCAGAGTGTTTATATTTCCTTTTGTTTTCACTGATGCTGGAATTGAGTCCCTAAAAGTTATTCTAAGACTAATGTCATGGAATGTGTTTCCTGTGCTGTCTTCCAAGAATTATATGATTTCTGGTCTTATGTTCATCTCTATTAAGAATTAATTTTTGTCAGTATTGTTAGAAAGTGATCTAACTTCATTCTTTTTGCTTGTGGCTGTCCAAATATCCAATGCCATTTATTGAAGAGACTTTCCTTTCTCCATCAGATGCTTTTGGGCCCTTCATCATAGATTAACTGACTGTATGTGAGTGAGTCATTTTCTGGTCATTCAGTTCTATTACACTTCTCTGTACCTCTGTTATTATTCCAGTACCATACTGTTTTGATCACTATCACTTTGTAGTATAGCTCAATGTCTGATAGTGTAATCACTTTGGATTTTATTGTGTTTTCACATAATTATGTGGCTATTAATGGCCTTTGATATTTGCATACATATTTTAAAATCTTTGTTCTCTTTCCTGGCAATAAGTCCATGGGATTTTAATGGGACTTGCATTAATTCTGTATATTGATTTGGGCAAAATGACCATTTTAATGATGTTGATTCTTCCCAACAGTGAACAAGTGATATCTTTCCATCTCTTTGTATTCTCCTCTATTTCCCTTAAGAAGGACATAGTTTTCATTGTATAGCTCTCTCATTTCTTTTGTTAAGTATATTCTAAGATATTTGATTCTTTTTACTTCTATTGTAAGCATTTGATTTGCTTGATTTCATTTTTTTCTAAAATATTGCTTGCATGTAAGACTACAATGGGTTTTTGTGCATTGATCTTGTAGCCTGACACTTTACTGTATTCATTGGTCAGTTCTAGTAGATTTTTCACAGAATTTTTAGGGTTTTCAATATATATAATCAAGTCATCTGCAAATAATGATAGTTTTGGTTCCACCTTTCCAATTCATATTCCTTTTACTTATTTTTCTTACCTAACTATTCTGGTTAAGACCTCCAGTATGATGTTAAATAGCAGAGTGAAAGTGGACAGCCTTGTCTTGTTCCTGACCTTAGAGCAAATGCTTTCAATTTTCACCATTGACTAAGATGTTGACTGTGGATTTGTCAAAATTGGTCTGTGGTTTTGTCAAAATGGGTGTTGGAACTAGTTAAAAGCTTTCTCTGTATCTACTAATATGATTGTGTGATTTTTTCCTTACTCTTGTTGATATGGTGTATAAAATTAATAGATTTATGTATGTTGAACCATCCTTTCATGTCTGGGATAAATCCCACTTGGTTATGTTGGATGTTCTTTTGATGCATTCTCGGATTCATTTGCTAAAAATTTGTTGAGAATTTTTGCATCCGTGTTCATTAGAGATATTGGTCCATAATTTTCTTTCTTGGCATCATCTATATCAGTTTTAGTATCAGTGTGACATTAGTCTCATAGAAAGTATTTGGATTGTTACCTGTTCTTCGTCATTTTGGAAGAATTCGAGAATAGGTATTAATTCTTCTCTGAAGGCTTGGTAAAACTCATTGGAAAATACATCTGGTTCTGGGCTTTTATTTTTAGGAGACTGAATTACCTCTTCAATTTCTTTGCTTCTGATTTTTCTGTTAAGATTTTCCAATTCTTCAAGGTTATGTCTTGTTGAACTGTGTTTTTCTAACAATCTGTCCATGTCCTCAAGATTGTCTACTTTGTTGACACAGAGCTTTTTATAGTAGTCTCTTATGATGTTTTGTATTTCAATGGTGTCTGTTGTAACTTCTTCCCTTTCATTTCTGATTCTAGTTATGAGAGTTTTCTCTTTTTTTCTTTGTGAGTCTATACAATGGTTTGTCAATTGTGTATATTTTTTCAGTGAACCAACATTTGGTTCCATTGATCGTCTGGTTTGTCTTTATTTTTTCTATTTCATTTATTTCTGTTTGAATTTTATTGCCTTTCTTCTGCTGATTTTTGCCTTTAACTATTCTTTCTTCCCTGTTTCTTTAAAATGTGCAGTGAGGTTGTTTATTTGCAATTTTAATTATTTCTTAAGGTGTGCATGAATTGCAATGTACTTCCCTCTTAGTACTGCTTTTGCTGCATTCCATAGATTCTGGTATCTCATGTTTTCATTCTCATTTGTCCCTAAGTATTTTTTTGTTCCTCTTTGATTTCCTCTTTTACCCAAGAGTCATTCAGAAGCATATTGTTTAGTCTCCAATTAATTGGGGTTTTCCAGTTTTCATTTTTGTGGTTGATTTCTAGTTTCAAGTCATTCATTCATGAAGATTCTTTGTATGATTTTAATCTTTGTAAATTTGCTGAGATATATTTTATGTTCCAACATATGATCTATCCTTGAGAATATTTTATGTGCACTTGAGAAGAAAGTGAAATCTGTAGTCTTTGGATGAAGTGTTCAGTATATGTCTATTATTCCTCACTGTTCCAAATGGTCTTTTAAAGCTTCTGTTTCCTGGTCAATTTTCTGCCTGGTTGATCTGTCCATTGTTTTAAGTGGGGTATTGAAGTCTTCCACTATTATTGTGTTGGTTTCAATGTGTCTCATCAGATCTAATAATATTTGTTTAATATATTTTGATGTTCTTTCATTTGGTTCACATATGTTAATAAGCATCATGTCTTCTGACTGGATTGACACCTTCATTATTATGTAATATCCATCAATGTCTTTTATTATACTCTAGTTGTAAGTCTGTTTTATCTGATATCAGTATGTCCTTTCTTACTTTTTGTGGTTGCCATTTGACTGTAGGATTGTCTTTCAGCCATTGACTTTGAGCCTTTGTTTATCGTTTTAAAGAAAATGGGTTTCCTGAGTGCAGCAGAACGCTAAGTTATGCTTTTTAATTCATTCAACTACTTTGTGTCATTTGATGTAAGTTCATTAACATTTAGGGTAATTATTGATATGGAGCTGTTTATTGTCATTTTGTAATTTGTTTTTTCTATGTTGTTATAGACATTGCCCTTGTTTTTCTCTTTCTCTTCTTAGATGGGCTGGGTGTAGTTGTTGCGAGTGGTTTCCCTTTTAATTTTTTTTTAATTTTCTTTTTCTCTAGAGATGTATTTTGAGATTACCCTGAATTTAGCATTAAAAAAATCTGTTTATTTCCTATTTTTTTGAAAGATGATAATTCTTAAACTCATTCGATATGTCCACATTTTGTTCTCTTCTCCTCACTTTTTGTATTTGCTGTCTTACTGATTTTAAGTAGGGTTTCTATACACTTTATAGAAGCATCCTGAAGTATTTTTGTAGTTTTTGATTGGATTATCACTTTGTGTTTATTTCTCTGTGTCTTTGTTCTGTGTGACGTTCTTTTTATATTCCTGTGGATTAGGTTTCCCTGCACTGATGGCATCTTGTAGGGTATCAGCTTGCAACAGTGAAGCCTGGATTTTGGTTTTAACACTACAAATTCTTCATTTTTGTGTCTCACCAGTCACCACTGGTTAATTTTGATGATATTCTTTGGTGGAACCTGCTTTTCATCCCAAGTTACACCTATGGGGCTGGGGTTTTAATTCTCTATCAAATAAGGATAGAAAGTGTATACCTTAACATACTAAAGGCCATATAGATAAACAGACAGACAAAATTAGACTCAGTATAGAAAATTGCAGCCATTTTCTCTAATCAGGAATACAATTAGGCTTTCTACTGTCAACTCTGCTACTTAATTTCATACTGGAGGTCCTAGTGAGAGAAATTAGGCAAAATGAAGAAATTCAAATTTGAAAAAAATGTAAAACTATCCCTATTTGTAGAGGATATGATTATATATGGAGAAAATCTTCATTTCTCTACCCAATAACTAGTAGAATTAATAAATGTATATAGTAAGTTGACAGGTTACAAAATTAATATATAAATGTCTGTTTTACTTTATGTTCAAATAATGGAACAGAAGAGAATAAAATTTAGAAAATTATTCCATTACAATAGAAATAAACTGAATGAAGTACCTTGATATATACTTACAAAGCAGGTGAAAGTTCTGTACAATGAAAACTATAAAACCTATTAAAAGAAGTAAAGGAATAAACAGAATTAGAAAGATATTCCAAGCTCATGTTTGGGGAGAATTGAAATTGTTAAAATGACCTAAAGCAATATGCAGGTTTAGTGCACTCCCGATCAAAATTCCACTGGTCTTTTTTAAGGAAATAGAACCAAAAAAAATCAATTAATGTGGTATCACAAACAATTATAAATATCTAAAGAAACCATGAGAAAAAATTAAAGTATCACACTGCCAGGGTTGAGTTATATAAACTACAAAGCAATAGTTATAAAAACAGATGATACTAGAATTAAAATAGATACACAGATCAGTGGAATAGATTAGATTTAAACCAACAAAAATAGACACATATATATGGTCAATTAATTTATGACAATGGAACTAAGAGCATATGTGAAGAATGGAAGGCTTTTGAACAAATGGTGCTGGGAAAGCTGAACAGCTACATGCAAAAGTGTAAATGTAGACCACTCTGAAACACTGCATAAAAATTAATTCAACATGGATTAGAGATATTGATGTAAGTTGAGAAACTCTAAAATACTTAGATGACACCATGGGCAATATATTCCATATCACCAATTTTAGAGGTTTCTTTGGGGACTCAATTCCAGTGGCAACGCAATGAGACAAAAATAAACAACTCTACATCAAACTAAAAAGTTTCTACACAGTGAAATATACTATTATGAAAACATAAAGACATCCTACTGATTCTCAGAAGATATTTTCACATTATATATCTGAGTAGGACTGGATATCCTGTATATTACATATATAAGATACATATATATATATATATAATCATAAAACTGAACAAGATGAAAACAAATAGCTAAATAAATAAATGGGCATAAGATCTGAATAGACATTTCTCTAAAGAAGACATACAGATGGCCAATAGGCATATCTCTGTATTATTAGGAAAATGTAAATAAGAACAACAGTGGCATATCAGCACATAGCCCTGTCATTGGCTATTATTCAAATAAATGGAAATAAAAAATGTTGATGAGGATGCAGGGAACAGACTATACTGTTTATGGGTGAGTAAATTGGTACAAACATTATGGACAGCAGCAGGAAGATTGCTTAAAAATTAAGAATGAAAAATTCATATTATCCCATCATCCCATTTCTGGGTATTTACACGAAAATCACAAAAAAAACATTAATTCTCAGTGATATATGAACCTCTATAATTGAAATCTACTGATGTGTCCATTGGCTGATGAATACAGATGATTGTGATTATACATACATACACACACGCACAAACACACGTAGACACATACACCATACACATGCTGAACTACTACACAATCCTAAGAATGATAAAATTCTGATATTTTGACCACATGGTTGGTTCTTGGGGGAATTATACTATGTGAAATAAGTTAGAAGGAGAAACATAAATACCAGGTGATCTCATTCATGTATGGACTGTAAAGAAATTAAGAAAACAAATAAAGCAAAAGCCAACCCTTGAACATTGTCTAGAGAACTGAGGTTATCAGAGGGAAAGGGAAATGGTAAGGTGGAATCAAGTGCTGGTGGGTCTCCAGTGGAGAACTATTGGTAATTTGATGATGGGCATGTTGTATTATGTATTTGATAGTGATTCTGTGCACCTACACATATATTGTTTTATAAATCAAAGTTCACTCACAATAAAAGGAAAAAAATATCTTTTAGACTTTAGAAAGATCAAATCAGTCATTACCAGAATGAAAGCTGTAAAGGGGTAGGAAAATTGGGTAAAAGTTGTCAAGTATTTGAGGGATAGACTTAGACTTTTAGTGATGATCTTATTGTAGTATATAGTCTGATGTATAATAATGCATAACTGAAACATATTATAATGCAATGTTGCATCAATAGAAAATTAATAAAAATATTCATATCTTCATAATTATTAATAATCATCAGTATTTATCTAGTAGCCTATGCCTCTTTTAAGTGGCAATATCTCTTTATCTCCACTATTTGTATAGCACTATGGCTCTTTTTATATTAAATATACCAAATCATATTAAATCGAAATTCCAGATGATCTCATTCATACATTATTGTATAAATATTTACCATGATCTAATTTCTTTTTATTTTTTAAATTAACTCTGAATTTATTTGCTCATTCTTACAGCAAATGTAAAATAAACATTTGTGTTTTGAATTGTTTATCAATTCTTGTCATTCCATAGATTGCTAACATGTTTGCTGTGATAAAAATCACTTTGGGAAGTCTGAGCTTTTAGTAAATATAATTTACTTGAGAGTTTCTATGTATTTAAAGTCTGTATAAACTTCAAAATATGTTGCTTTAATGAAATGTCAGTCTATTTTACATAGCAATATCATTTAGAAGCATATGTTAAAATATACCACAGAGTAAATAGTCATTATACTAGTATTTCTTCACAGTTTTATAAAGTATCGATATTTAAAGTCATTACACTGACAGTACCATCTTTTCCTGGTTTATTTAACTATTTATCCTCTATTTATCTATTTATTCTGGAGAGCTCTAACCAAATGAGATACAGGGACTTATGCTTTTAGTCTTTGGATAGAAAAATAAAGTCTTGTCTTTCCAGAAATTCATATATATATATATATATATATCCCTTTATGAATAATTTTCTCTTCATAGTCATAAGACATTTTGACATTTAGAATTGATAAATATATATAATAAAATATATTGAAACAACTAATCAAATTTAGAGAGAAATAAATACCATTGTGTGTAAATTCAAACAAAATGGTTTTTGTCCTAGAATTTAGGTGCTTATGAGTAAGGACATTGGAATAACAGCATTGATCACCAGAGAACTTCAAAATATAAGATAGGCCTGAGGGCTTGCTAAGAAAACCACTTATTAAATTTAGTCAAATATGGGAGCAAACAATTAAATCTTATGTGTATAACAGAACCCATAATTCAAATTGCAGTAATAGACAACATTAGAGAATCCAGATTTAAATTTAATAAATCAAAATTTTTCCCTATCATACACCAAATTGCTTTAGTTTATTGGAGTTCCTATAACAAAATACCACAGATTAGGAAGCTTAGAAACAACAGAAACTTATTTCTCACAGTTCTTAAGACTGGGAAGTCCAAGATCAATGCATTGATATGCTGAAGGCTCTCTTCCTGGTACATAGCCAGGGTTCTGCAACCTCTCTGGATCTGTATAGTTTCTCTTTTATAAGAACAATAGTCTTGTTCATGAAACTCCACTCTCATGACCTAATCACCACCAACCCCCACACCACACACAGCTCATAAAACCATTACCCTGGGTATTAGGTTTCAGCATATGAATTTTGGATAGGAACACAAATATTCAGACCATAGCACAAGTCACACTGAGAGACAGAAGCATGTCTTTTGTAATATACAAAAAAAATGTTTACCAAATGCTTACTGTGTGTCCAATACTATCTATAATGATCAAATTAGCTGAGTCCTGATTTCCTAGAACTTGCAGTTCAATGGACATTGACTATTATTTTAATTAATTTATTTCAAAATGTTGCTAAATGTTAACTCCAGTGTTATTCAAGAGATGTAATTTATATTCACACTAAGAAAGGTCTCCAAAGGGCATGTTGGAAAAATTGAAGTAAAATAAATGTAGAAGTATATAGCAAAATCTCTCTAAAGTTGATCAGGGAGGAGTTTATGGATATATAGAATCCAAATATTTCCATTCCTTCATACAAGTTCCCAGAGTGAAGGCCATTTGTTGTTAATTAGTTAAAAGAGACATTTTAATATCTGCTAATTCCCTTGTTCTGCTTCTATGATCACCAAATAAATGTTTGATGATGTAGTGGAATATAAAACTTAACTTCAGTGAAGGATTATATGAGTCATATTTTATATTATTGTACATTTTATAAAATATTATTTACATTATAATTTGACTTTACATATTACTAAATTTCAAGAAGAAAAAGCACTGACTTCAACATTCTTGTCACATGCATTTTTATTATAAATTAGCATATTAACATTTGGACTTTTATAATCAGTATATCAGAGCTTTATGTGTCTCACTCAGAAATATGGGTATCTTTAAAATGTCTAGATAGTTCTAGATCTTTACCAGATTTCAGTCAGAGGTGAACTTACTAAGATAAATGCTCTCTTTTAAGGTGATGGAGTCTAATTGGTTAACTAGAAGAGCTCTTCAGTTTACAGATCACTTCTGTTAAATATCTGTGCCTTTACATCTAACATAAATAGCAAGAGAACATCTGCTTATTCATGCGTGTTCAATGATTTGAATTAAGAAAGGAATTACACAATAAATGACCACCGTTGACAGCCAATATTACAGGTTTATTATTTCCAATAGAGATATCATATATCACATTAGAGCATGATAAAATTTGAATTAAGAAGTAAATAGAATAATAGACTTTAGTTATTTTAATATATATGACAATTATAAAACATGATTTAAAATAAAATTAACTTAACACCTATTAGTAATGATGTTAGGGTCAGCGTTTGTCCTCCCAAGAAAACACACACACACTTCAGTCAACAATGCAAAAGCAAAAGGAAACTTTATTTCCAGCTAGCTGGGGTCTGAGCCTCCTCCAGCACAGTGGAGTCGGACAAAGACCCCAGGCTTTGTTTCAGCAGGGTTTTTATAACCAAGGTTACAGAGCAAGGGATTAGTTACAATTCCAGACCTTGAAGCATTCACATATTTAGTATCTTTTGGCCCCAGGTTTCGGGTATGTCTTCTCTAAGGAATTTCTAGTTTCAGGGCCAGAAAGAAACAGGGTTCTTATTTCAGGAAGCATAACTCAGGCCTATAGCTATTTCTGTCCGGAGCCTGTTATGGCGGTGATCCGGCTCCTACAATGATAGTAAATCTAAACACAAAGTTTAATCTTTGCAATAAATTATTACAAAGGGAATTAGATAGATTAAAAAAGACCTTCAGAAAATTATATACCTTTGCCTATTGACCCTAAGACTATAGACTTTAATACTATTTGTGTGTGCATATGTGATTTTTTGACTAGTATAACCTTTACCACATAGACTACATTTTCCATATTACAGATGATTTAACTTCATATTTAACATGTCCTGTCTTGCACTATTCATAGCATTGTACTCAACTCTCAAATTGACATCTCTCAATGACAAATATCAATCATTGAAAACTGATGTTAACTAAATCACAAATCAGCAATCAATGAATTTTTCTGATTTAAAATGCTTAAAATCCCCAAGGATCTTTAGACCATAGAGGTTGGAGAGTTATTCTGATAAAACTAAATGTGGTAATTGATATTCTTCCTTATTAGAATAAATTTTGATAAAATTAATTGGAAAATTAAGTTATAATTATTTGGCATTAATAGTAATTCTTTATATAATTAGCAAAAATTACATGAGTTTAAGTATTAGTTGTTATTAAATATATCAATATTTTGACATTGAAATTCAAAATATATTTCAAACATTGCATAAATAATGGTCCACAATATTAAATGTTAATCTTGTAGATATGAGAATAAGTCCTACAAGAAAGAGTTTATAGAAATGAAAATTCCTTTAAATTTTATAAATAACACTTTCCTTTCAATTTTCATGTTTAATAAACAGGATTAAGATTTACAAAACTGGGTGTTTCCAACACATTATGTTTGGGGATTATGTAACTCTATGGACATTAAAAATCATCATCCTGGTGAATCAAAACTAACATCATTTCCTCACATTCCTAAGAGTGGTTTTGTGCTTATTTTTCCATTAGTTCAAGATTTCTCAATTCATAATTTCTGTCCTTTTCTAACATAATCATATGTATGCATCTCTTTCATTATAATTTGAATAGATACTCACTTTTGTTAGATAAGTTTGCAGGACACTTAAAATTAT
Source organism: Solenodon paradoxus (assembly GCA_004363575.1). Classification (NCBI taxonomy): domain Eukaryota; kingdom Metazoa; phylum Chordata; class Mammalia; order Eulipotyphla; family Solenodontidae; genus Solenodon; species Solenodon paradoxus. The sequence continues at coordinate 1,428,869 of RJWH01000027.1, forward strand.
AAAAAAATTATTTCTGACATGAAATCTTTGTTGAAATAGCCTGATTAAGACTTTTACAGAGAGATAACATATTAATAGAATTTTTGAGTTTGAATATTAGGTTTAATAAGGACTAAATATATACTTACTTCCTTTTTTTAGTTATAATTATTTTGGTTACAAATGACAATATAATAGTCTATTGTTAGTTCAAAAAATATTATTAATTCAAAGGATGGCACTATCTTCAAATATGACTGACTCAAGGAACTCAGAGTCAAGAGACCTCTTTAGTTATCTCACCCTTTATTGAATCTTTTGACTTCATTTTCATGTAAATGCTGTTCAAGTAATGCAATGGGTTGCTCCAGGCAATTTCCAACCTATGTATTCCTTGGAGATTTGTGTTCCAGAGGAAAAAAAAAATAAAAACATGTATTTTTTCCAGATATCCCTGGTGAAATTCCCAGCAGAGATTCTTATTAACCCAACTTGGGTCATACACTCTGTTTTGGACTGATTATTTGTCCACGAAATAGAGAACTCTGATTAGTAAGACATGTGCACATGCCTACTATTTTGTGCCTGGAAGTCATGTTCAATCCCACCAAAAACAGTCATTGATCAAGATAATGGTAAAATTATTTTTTTAAAATATAGGAATGTTAAGTAGACCAAAAACAGATGGTTCTTGCTCTTACTGAGCCTGAATCTTCACATTAACTATTTTAAGGAAATACAGGTAATGCATTTTTAAATTTTTGTATTAAAATATGTATCTAAATAAAACTTGAAAATTTCTTCTGCGTATAGTTATTTCCAGATAAGGCAAAACATTTATTAAAATATTTAATCTATTTTAATGAATGGATGAAATATAGTATTCAGTATGTTGAGTAACATTCCATCCCACATAAAGAGCAATAGTTATTTATGAAATGGGGAATAATTCCAAATGAATGTTAAAATAATCTGATTACTTATAAGAATAAGTGAATTTGTGGCTATTTCAACCTTAGTCTCTTTTCCTTTGTATATTATTATCCACCATGAGATTCTATATTATTATTCTTGCTTTATAATAACAGATACATGATGATGTAACTGAGAATATGAACTTTTAAATCAGGATGAACGGAGGTTTATGAGTGCAAGACTGATGATTCCTACTAGCTGGTTTCCTTGAGTGAATATCTCAATTCTCTTCATAGCAGTTTAATGTGAATAGAGAACCCCAAACCAGTTCTTTAAGCCACATTCTTGCCAGATATTCTTTCTGCCACAATGTCATACCTAAAAATCAATCTAACCTACTGACTTCAGAATATGAATTTTTGAACAATTGCAAATAAAATCATATACCATATGTTAGTGTACTTTTTGGCCCAAATTTGTGAGGGAAAAATCAAGATGCATAACATACATAGGTAGTACTAATTCCATATAAACAGATTGTGGAGGCAACAAGAAGAAAAAATTCTTACTTTGTATCTATTCTTGTGTTTTGTAATTATTTGTCGCATAAAATTTCTGTACCACAATATGTTAAAAAAAAAAAAAAACAACTAAAATTCCTTTATATACAAAAGATAAGTACCTGAAGGTAAACAAATACAAATTTGAATTAAAAAATTGAAGCGAAAGACTTTTTTCCTATACGTTTGGGCCAAAAAATGTGGGTGCGCATTATACATGGGAGTGTATTGTACATGGCAATATAAGGTGTCATGGAAAACCTTTCTTTATTTTTTTGAAGACTTTTTCTAAATCATTACCCAAGTATTTCAAACCTCTTTTACTCTTATCACACTTCCCATATGACCACATCCCCCCTTCTCCCTTTTAGTTTACATGCATCAATTTCGGGCCTTCTAAACCCCAGGTTTTTTCACACCCTTATCCTATGCTTGTATCCAGGTTCAACACTCCACACAGACTTAAGATTCTAGCTCCTGATTTTAAGGACTATTCAACTGTTGATTTCTCCTGTTTTCCTGTATGTTACATATTTTATCTATACTGGTATTATCCATATTTTATTATTATAAGTATAACAAGTAATTGTAAATATAATAGTATAAAACAAGATACTTTTATTATCTTACAGTTCTACAGGTGTGAAGTTTAAAAATTGGTCTTAGAAGGCTAAAATCAAGGTGTCAGAGGACTCTGTTCCTCATGGAGGCTTTAAGGGAAAATCTGTTAACTTGCCCTTTCCAAATTTTAGAGACTTCATGATTTCTTCTTTTTTTGGCCTCCAGTAAGCAATCATATGATTCTATTTTCTGCCTCCTCATTTATTCTGTTTCTGAATCCCTATTTTCCTCCCATAAAAGCACTTGTGATTACAGTGAGCCAGATAGAATATCCATGATAATCTTTCCATCTCAAGATAGGGAACTTAATCTCATCTATAAAGTCACTTTTGAAACATAAATAAATCTACTCACAGTTTTCAGGATAAGGACATAGATAATTTTGTGAATCATGTCTAGCACTCTTTATTACCACTATTCATTGCTCATTCCATTCCCTTTCTTAAGCTTAACCCAGCCTTTTGATTACCTTATTTCTGAGACCTTCTTAGCCAATCTTCTTGAATTATCTACATTTTTTCTTCATCATCCTACACACACACATACATGCACACACACACACACATCACAGAAACATATTAAGACCTCTGCAAAATTTTCATCACAAAATACTCTTTAGTTTTTGCTTTACTTGATCTTTCAACAGCATTTACACTGTGGACACTTCATTGATTGTTAAAAACTTTTCTATAGGCCTCTATTACATCTACACTTCCAGAATCTTTTTCAGCCTATTTTTTCATCTAATTTTTTTCTCTGAGTTCTATTCTTAACCTTTTTTTGTATTCACTACTATACAGTCTCTGTTATCTAAAAAAGGATGCTACCATTTTAATTTCTTTACAGTAATATCAATGACTTCTTTGCTTCCATTTTTAATATAACTCCCTTTTCATTTCATAGTATTTATACAACTGATTAATTTTAAATTAGATGGTGGTAGAACTTTATGTTTGAATCCCTTTCCATTTCTTGTGTTTCTTATATGCAAACATATGTCTTATACTAAAACATAAGTCTTGAAATTAATTTTTGAATACACCTGTGTATTTCTAAGAATAATTTGTCATAATTGTTTTCTTTTAAATACATCCTGAAATTCTGTAATTTACTCCATCTTTATGATCACCGCCATATTTTATGGCATTACATGATTTACTTTTATAAACTTCGCTTAAGTCTCTCTTCTTCAAATATTGCTTCCCATCTAAGTAATACACTATGATAGAGGTAAAGGGATATTTCTTATGTTCAAATAAGCTTTTCCCATTCTCATACTAAAACCTTTCATAGATTCCCATTTTTAAACACCAGTTTCATGGGCATGTAACATGAATAATTGCATCAGTTCCTACTTTTAGAAAAGTTCCATGTTTGGTTTAAGGGTCTGCTTCTTTTAATTCTTTGTCATTGAATAAATACCTCCACATTTTGCACTTGTCTTCACAAATTTTAGAGCCAATTCTGCTCTAAGACAAAATTTTCAGATCTTTAGTTTATATGAATTTTCATAGCTAGTTCCCCTTTCTCTGTCACCTCAGCCATTCATATTGCCCTTTCTGTCTAAAGTCGTATATACACACACATGCACACATGTGCACACAAACAACTCAGAATATTTATACTGGATCCCCAACCCTTTATTGAACTGCTATTCAATTTACATATCTCTTTTTCAACTATACCTCCCTATTTCAACTTTCTTACCATAAACCATCCATAGCTAAATGTAAATCACAGAATAAATTTGCATCTCTTTATGGCGTTCATCTCCCTCTATGAGTTATTTGCTTTTCTGTGTCTTCCAAAGGATACTAAGGTCCACATCAATGTTTACTACTTTATATAATATTATGTAGTTCCTCTAATATTATGGATATTTATATATACTTATTACTTAATTGTGAATAGCTGACAAATAGTAGTTGACTTTTTAAATTTTTCTTCATGGAAATAGACATGTAAATATTAAAATTTCCATTTACTATGAATCTGTCTAAAAGTAAAATGTATTCTATTTCTATTGATCATATTTACACATATATCAAAATTCAGAGAGACACTAGCATCCTGGGTTTTATTTCTGCAAGTATTGCAAGGAAAGGGTGTATTTTCCCAATCAATTATATATTAAAATTATAATATTTATCATTGGCTACTCTTGGTTGATTTTCACAGGGATGGTCTTTTATCGGTATCTGTTATCCAAATATTACTATTAGTCTGAAAAAGCTAGCTAAAACCTATGATGAAGACCAAAAGAAGTGAAAAATTGAAGGTCAATTTTCCTGTCTTACTGTGATTGTCAAAACAACCCTCATTTATTCCATGTAAATAGAAGATATTGAAGGACATAATATTTGCATAAAAGGATAGAAGAGAGAGATATTCTAAAGTGTTTTGTTTCATTTTGTTTTTTTTTGTTGTTTTGGTTGTTGGTTTTTTGTTGTTGTAATTTTTTTGGTAAATGAAAAACTAGTGTGGTACATAATGCTGAAACGTCATTGAAGTTGAAATGCTGCAATTTCTAAAGTGGATCAGCATGGAAAATACTCTGCTTATAATTTTGTCTCTTCCTGTTCTCTTAAAATTCTTCAGAGACATTGGGCAGTAGGATGGACCTGAATAGCATTATCAATTTATCTTGACCGAATGATTGTAATGATCCCCATGAGGCAATATTTACTAAGAATCCACTATGCTCAAGATACTAAGGATATCTTAGTAAGAATCAATAAAATATCTTAACCTGATTAACCTATCATTTTAGTTTAAATTATTTTGAAGATCTCAGAACCCTCTTGCTTTGCAAAGGAAATGTGACTTATCTTTCTTAAGATGCCTCATTTATGTTTCTGCAAAGTGGTTTTAGCATGTGATCATATAGCTCAATTATCCTAAGAGCAATTTCTCATTTATTCACAGAAATGAGCATAAAGATTGTTAGATAAAAACTCAGACATAATGAGCATTAGTCCAAATAATATAACAAAGTCAATTACAAAATATGCAGGTATTAATCACCACCCCCCAAAAAAAATTAGGTGATCACACCACTAGCACCCAGGAAGAAGGGATTTGTATGCAACCCACAGATACAGCCCCCGTACCACGACAGATGCTGTCTCTGGTACTATTATATTACCTTATTTGGGTAAGTATGGGAGGAGCATACTCAGCCATATCCAGACTGTGTTCATTAGAGAAGCAATGACAAGTGATAACAGAAACTCATTTTTCCATTCCAAGAACTATCTGCTAACGCAGAGTTGTCAGTCAGACTCTGGGAATTTTGCCCATGTGCAGATGTTACTATTCTTTTTAGTGCATAATCAGATCTGTCATTAGTATTTCAACAGTTTTCTATATTTGGGCAAAGAAGAGTGTTTCCTTCCAATAGGGGTATATAAGCGTTTCACTATGCCACAATAAAAATAAAACGGAAATTATTTCTGGGATTTCTTTTATGCATTATATGATCTAGCGTTAAAATGTAAGTTCTTCCTCAGTGTTATGACAAGTTTTTCAATTTGTCTGAATAGATCCCTGCTTTAGAAAATAAAATTGAAGACTAATTAGGAAGGCTACCCCTGTATTCACTTGAGCACTTATTTTCAATGGTGTTTTACTCTTGACCTTAAAAACAATATTTGTTGAGTAATTTCCCTCCAAGTTTAAAAAAAGAAAAGAAAATAATAGTCTCAAAGACCTATAAATTCTTCAAGCATGTGCCAGTTTTGCAAGCTAATGGTTGGAGGATTGATTTCCTGTTATCCACAAAAGCAAGGATAATGCGTTACACCTATTAGTAATAACTTAAAAATTGTTAGATGTAAAATAGGCACTCAAATCTAAAATTTATATAACCAGGACATATTCTGATAAATATGTCATAGCTTTTATTCCCTTAATGACAACAGTAATATCTATAAACATCTAGTTTTTTCCATTAGGTTCACTGTGGGATTATACTTCTAATACCCCTGTTTAAGTTAAATATGTTCAGGTTACTTGCTTCAGTTTATGAAAACATGGGCAGAGGTGATATGTCACCTTTTGAGTGGAAACCTAAAGATCCAATGCATGATGTGTTGTATTTCCTTGCCTACTAATTGCCATAGTAATCCTGAAAGTATGCGGTAGACTCTCTGCCAGTCATCAGGACCTACAATTAATAGAACCTCCTAGCAACCCACATTAAACTTATGTAATGAATGGAAAATAAACAGTGGATATTTTTAGTCATGAGGCTTGGAGATTATTTGTTATGGCCATATAATGCAGCTCTCCTGACTTGCTTAAAATGAGTCTAAGAGAATAGGATTGAAACAATCTTCTAAAAGAGGGTATCATAAGAAAAGGGATAGACTTCAATGTCCATAATTAGGACAGAAAACAGAAAATTAACTTTTTGAGTTTAGTAAAATCAGAAGAAAGATCTTAAGAAGCAGATTTTAACTACATATTGAAAGTAATAAGCAGAATTGGTGACATTTATGAGGGAATATGGGAGGAGAGAAATGTCATATATATGGAAAAGAATTGGATTATATTTTTCCTAGAGAACATATATTTTCTGGGAATCTCTGTCCCACCCTCCTTTCTTCTTTCCATAGTAGAGGCAATGATAATCTGTGAAGATTTTTCAAATCCAGGTTTCTGACATCTTAGAAAATCTGCAGGTTTTTGTTCAAACTCTATACATGTATATACACATATATACATCTATACATAGACTATATATACACATATATAGTCTAAAAATACATACATATTTTTAAAGTAGATAGGAAATGTGCAAAATAAAACTTGCAGATGCTAAAAGTGCTAATGAAATCAATGTCTTGTCCCAATTACAAAATAGTGCAAATTAACTTGAAAGTTAATGGAATAGAACTATATCATATATATATATATATATATATATATATGCACACACACATATATATTCATACAATGCTTTTTAAATGCCTTTGAATTATACATTTGGATAGTAAGTATTGCACAGGAGTCTTTTTCCAAGCTGAACATTTATTTAAAATGTAAGTAATGGTTCTTAAAAATACTGAACAAAGTAGAAGGATACAGTTCTCTCTTCCTACCAGCCACCCAGTCTAGTTGAACATAGGATAATATATAGTACTTAAATGCTAGCAGAAATTCACAGTGGTTTAGTATAGATTGTCTGAGCCTGGAGAGATTCTCAGTGTGTGATCTCAATCCGAGGTTTATACATTTACTGAGTATGAACAAGAGCTCCTGTTCCTTGGCCATAGCCGAATCCTTTGATAACTGAAATAAAAGGTCTCAGTGGTTGTGATCAATAAGAGTTTATCAAACAAACAGGATTTGAAACTGGGAGCAGTCTGATAGATTGCTCTGTGATAGCTGCCCACTCATAATCATGGGTGAGGTTATTACGCATATTCTGGCTGGGGGTACATGCTAAAGAGATGGAAGAATATACTCAGTTAATTTTAATTTCAAAACAAAGACCCTTAAGCAAGTGATCCTGGTTTAATATCAATATTAATTAGAATGTTGATATAAGTGGCCTGGACAGGTGACTTTAAAATATTATCTGGTTACCAAGGGAGGCAAGCACAGAGCAGTTAAAGTTTGTCTTAAGCATTAAGGGAGGCTTCTTTCAGGAAACTCATGGAGTGCTCAGAATGGTCCTTTAAGCAATCCCTTCCAGCAAATGGAGTAGAGGGTACCCATTTTCCAGTCAGCACATTTCCTGAATAATTTATTCACAGAATTAGGCCAGGTTTGTTCTGCCTCCAACCTGTGTCAGGTTAAGGTGTGGGTTGGGGTACAGATAAAGCAATATTTGTCCACACATCTGGGTCCAGACTTCTTTATATCACATTCTTTAAACATTTTTCACCTTCTTTCTCTTTCAGAGATTTTTTTTTTCAAGACTTTTCCCATACTTGTCACATCAGAAACAATTTTGTATCAGAGCTTTCCAGTTCCAATTCCTTTATCTGCAGCATATACCGAATCCCCACATCTGGAGCTCTTCTCAGCACCTCCATATTTCTGAACAAATTTAGAGGTATTTGGATTTGCTGCAAACCTGTAAAATTCAACACTCTCTGGTTTGATGTCCAGCTTCTCACCGCTCTGTGTTTCTGCAGTGCCAGTGCCCTGGCCAAACTGTAGCCTTTTGGCCCAAACTGCTTTCCGTAGCAGAATTTGCAGTAAAATTGTATTCATTATGAAATGCTACTATTGTGCTATTTAATTCTTTTCCTGCAAATCATGAATAGAAAGCAGCAGCATTGGAAGCCTTCCATCATACTGCATGGCACATGGTTCTACATACTTATTTCTACCTTTCCAGATATTTATTTTGAGTTAGAGGTAGGGCCATGCACATTGAACAGAGTAAAGGAGGCAATGCCAGAGGAAGCAAGAGGGTAATCAGGAAGTCCAGGGAAATTTTCATAAATTTGGGTACACTGATGAATACCTATTATCTCAATAATGATTACATATATAGTCATTTGCTTAATATTGGTCCCTAAAAAGTAATGATTATTTTCAAATTCATTAGTAGTATTTGAAATTATTCTTTCTTAAGAACATTTTTTCTTTCTTAATATTACTCATGTTCAATTGTTTTTTTTAGATTCTTTAAAAGTAGTAATTTTGGGGGAAAAAAACAATTCAAATTGAATGTGCAAATTAATTTGAGTTACTAGTCTTCAAAATAACAGGCAAATTTTTATTGACTATTTGGTTGTTCTATAGTTAGTACGGAAATACATGAGGTATAAATAATCAAGCTGTAGAATATAAATTTAAACTCATCAGGCTTAACTAGTTAGAAGCTGCTTTTTTTTCTCTTGTATTTCCATTAGTCATGAAAGATATGTATAACTGCTTCTATGTCACTTTTAAGTAGCTGAACATTTCTAGATATGCATATTCCCTGGGGATATTGGAAATAGAAATTCAAAACAAAAAAATAACTACCAGATTGTCTAGAAGCATAAACACAAGGGATAAAATTTTACCTTTAGCTATGTCAGTGCAAATCTGGTCACAGCCATGAATATATTATTTTTATTCTTCTGGATCTGAGATTGCTAGATCAGAAGGAATTTTAACCCGTTTATCCTGTGGACACAACACATTACCAGAGAACACATCTGTTTTTGTTCATTTTTTTCCTGCCACTATAAAATATAGCCAGTAGCTTATTGTCTTACAGAATCTGAGAATTTTCTTCAATCTGAAATGGTTATACACCAACAGACTATCATTCCAGTGTAAACCAGATCAGTGCTTAAGGCTACTAACCCTAGAGACATTCCTTTCCAGGGTTATCAGAAGAAAAAACAAAAACAAAAACAAAAAATACTGACTGAATTGATCAATGACCTCAGTGAACCCCTGGCTATTTGGTGAAGCAACCCTACTTCAAGTGAAATTGGAAAGTTGTTTTTCAGTCTTGTCAAAATGAAAACTCACATTAGTATTGCATAAGCAAAGTTTAAATTTACTAGACTTTAACTAGACCTTTTCAGAGGACCATATTGCCCATCAATATATATTTGGATATGTGACAGCAGAAGCGACAGTAGTGGTGGGGTGTGTAGAGGGGAATGGGAATTTATAGTACTTCCCTTGAAGCATCAAGGAGTGTTTAAACATGAAACAAAAGAACAGAGGAAATAAAACCAACCCTTGGACACTTACAATAGAACTGAGTTTAACAATAGAGAATGGAATGCAGAGAGGGGTTGTGGGGAGGAGCAAATGGTGGCAGAGCCCACTGGGCAATGGTGAAGAAAACTTGGTGATTTGGAGGGCAGGGTATGTTGACATATATCTGAGGAATGGGGAAATTACGTATATAGGGAACCTACACATATGAGTTTATTTTAATTTGTACAACAAAGTTACTGCCGTAATTTTTTTTTTAAGTTTGTGGGCATGAAGGGGCCGCCAAGACATCTTTCAGCTGAAGCTCTCTATTCAGACACCTTTGTAGCAAATCAGTTCTTTTAATTCTACCATCCACATCTCACCATGACTTTTCTCCCATCTACTTTACCTTAAGGTTTAAGCATTTTATTTTTATTTAGATATTCATCTTAATTGTTTCCTACCCACCCCAGCCCTGGGATCTAGGTACTAGGGATGTATGTGCACAATGCCCTGTGGTTTTACCTGCTAAATCCATCTATTTTAATTTGTTATCATTAATTACTTTCTTTTTGTGGACTTCATTTCTTTAGAGCAGTTTTAGATTCACAGCAAAATGAAGAGGAAGATGCAAAGATTCCCTACATACTGCTGTCCCCACAACACGTATAGCCTCCCTGATTATCAATAACCCCCCTCCAAAGTGTCCATTTCTACAATTGATGAACCTACATTGATACATCCTAATCATCCAAGTCCACCGTTTACCTTAGGGTTCACTTTTTTTTTCTTATTTTTTTAGGAAGTAAGTAGGTAATAAGGAGAGTAGCCAGGCAGGCAGGTAGAGAGAGGAGGAAAAAGCAAAATAATGAAATAAAAAGACTGTTTAAAGAATCAGAGCTAATAGATCAGTCCTTTCCTTTACATATGTGTTCTTATTGTTTTCAGATATAAATTAGCCCAACCATATTAATATCACACACTGTATATGGAGTTGGGTAATGATCTCCATTAAATAATGTGTAGTGCCTTCTGTTCCAGCTGTTTCTACTTATCTTAATTTTCCTAATTGTGTTACAGTTAGGTTGTGAATGAGATGTTAACATGGGAATTGGAGATTTTCAACTTCTTTTATTGTTTTGTGATTCTTAACTTTCAGAGAGTAATTTCTTGCTACATATTAATTAAAAATGTTACCAAGTGATTAAAACATGCTTCTGGCATACAAAGACTAGCACATTTAGGTCTACACAGATCTAACAATTTGGCTGCTAGAAAATCATTGAGAAAAATTATTCAATTTGTTTAGGGTATGATAAAATATTTATTTCAAAATGATTGCAAAATTTCCTATTTTTTTCTGGCATTTTTCCAGTTCTATTTGCTAATGTGAATGCTATCAGTTGGACAAAGTCTGAATGGTAATGTTAAAAGTAATGTCTGAATCCTTGCAATTCAAAGTATGATCCTGCACTCAACAGCATTAGCATCTCCTGGTGTCTTGTTGGAAATACAGAATCTCATCCCATTTCAGTCCTGTTGAAACAGAAATTGAATTTTAACAAAATCCCCAAATAATATGCACATTAAAGTTTGATAAAACCTGTTAATTATAACAACAAATAAAAATGTTTAAGATTTAAAAAATCTTTGTTTCATCATGCATATGATCATAGATTAAGAAAATATGAAATCTCAACTATGTAAAGAAGTCTATAACAATCAGATATAAATTTCTAATTATTTTACTATTCTGAGTATAAAAATTGCTAAAATGATTTTTAAAGTATTATGTAAGAAAATCACAGAGCCAGAATTGATTTGGAAAGTTGTTATTATGTTGACTCTTTAGGCTGTTTTTCTCTAAGGAAGCTAGAAATTCAATTTTCTTATCTTTTATGGGTCACTGGTGCTGTAAGTTCCAGGACTGATGTAAGACTCTGGAGTAAGTGAAAACGTTTTCATTCCCTCCATAATTTTCCTCACTATGTTTTCTTATTCATTTTAATAATGGCAAGCCTGTTATTTAATATTTAGTTTTATTTTATCTCATTAAGTGTACTTGACAATTTTTAAAATTCCAATCAATGATATATTTTTAAAAACTCTATTCAGTGAAAAAGATTTCTAAGGAATTCTGCACAATTTTTGAGTGTCATCAGTTGTCAACCAGTGATGTCAACCTGACTTAGCTGAGACTTTTGCAATTGTCCCATGAGAATCCAGATATACTTTTGAAGTTTCTCGTCCTGTCAATGGTCACTGTGTTATCTTTTTCACCTGTCTCCTTACTGTCCTGAGCTTGAAAATGCTATCCCTAAATTAGATCTTTAATTATTGGACCACCCAGTTCCTGACTGAGCAGGGGTTTTAAATGTCCTGTAACTGATTTGATAGCCAGTACTGATAATTTTGAAACATGTTATTGGAGGGACCCAGGTTTAATGATGATCTATGTTGTAATTTTCCATATGCTTAACTTTATCAACGTTTTAATCAATATTCAGAGTGTTTATATGTCCCTGACTCTCCTTTTTCCTCCTTCACTATCATCATTAATTTTTACCTCTCCAAATATTTCAACAATACAGGGACTGAACTCCTTTTTGCTTCAATAATTGGCATAGTACATGAATCTCCTGATCTATAGCTATATTTTGAGATATGCTCTCTTGTCTTCTACACATTGATTGACATAGTAAACACTGTGTCTATACATTGTTGGTCAAGTATGTTCTTCCTTATTTCATGTTGTTTTTTTATAGGAAGAAGTTTACATATTCCTGATCAACTTCCCTTCTCCTATACTTGTGTAGGTGGTCAAAGGACGTCTCTCCCAGTGGCTTTTGGTGGCATTCTGTAGTTCATTGCCTTAGCACTATCTTGTGGATGAGGCTCCCTTTTGTGGGTTTACATATCAGCCTACAATCAAGTAACATGGTAACCTTTATAATCTTTGTACCTTACTATATCTGTGCCTCTGTGAATTATTTGTGGAGCAAAATGACTCCTTAATCATTTAAAGCCCTTTCCTAGAGTTTATTCTTCCTAATAGACTTTGTCCTTTTCACTGTGGGAAACCTCTTCATTCTTATCCTGGATAGATGTTGCTACTCTCTGATGAATCATTTGTGTGCTAACAACCACAATCCCACTGTTGTTTCTTGGTGCTACTGTCAGCTAACAATCTAATCTGGTCTTCATACTATTTTTTGCTACTTGAAACAATAAACCCTAAATAATACAGTTATAAAAATATCTTATTTGCTTCTCTGCTACTTTATTTCCTTTAAAAAATTTTACGAAAAGGGCCAAAAATTAATAAATAGTAAACATGAGTGGTAAATGTATGGGTCTTGTCATATTCTATTTATATGTGAAGATTGTATTATTTTGCAATGCTAGTTTTATAATATTTTTGATCAAATACTTTTAAAGATATAAAATGGAAAACTCATACAAACAACTTGGTTTTGCTTTTATTGCTTGTTATCCTCTGCTGATTTATGCAGAGAAACAGTGCAGAGGGAAACTTTAAGCTTTGAGTCAAGCAAAATTATCCTGATTCCCTCTGAATGAATTTCTCCCCTAAAACCTACAAATCTTTCCCTCTCCAACCAGATACTTCATCAGCTGTAACTTTCTCAAAAAGGCCTTTATTGCCCAATAAATACAATCTTCCATCTCAGTTCTCTCTCTTCCTCTACTTTTCTCCACAATAATCACATTAATTTATATAGTCACTTTATAATTGCCATCACTAGAATATAAGTTCCATGAGGGCACTATATCCAGTAGTTATAACACTGCCTGCCATGTAATGAGCGCAGAATAAATATATGTTAAATAGGTGTGAATGAAAAAGAGAATTAATAACAGAAAATCTGCCCTAACCCTCTTTAGGATGTCTTGGTGTCCAAGAGTTGGGGAAGAAATTTGTTGGAAATCCTGTTGGGTCCTTGAATTTTCTATTTTCTTGACATCTTTATCTTTTGATGCTCTGTGGCTTTTTGACGTTAGAATTTAAACAGGTATGCCCACGATTGGCTCAAATACATAGGTATGTTTATTAACCCTTACTATCAAAGAAATACAAATTATAAATTATAATGGTAATCCAAAATTATCTAACCTGGGATATATGGACACTATCTGTATATAAGATCTTATTCTTAGAAAATGTTCTCTTTTTTTTTTTTGAGGTAACATTGGTTTACAACATTGTATAAAATTGAGTAGTGCAGCTTCATTCTCCTACAAATGGATGAGGCTGCACCATGTCCAGTGTCCATTTCTAAGTGTCTTCCACCACTGCTTGTTGAATCTCTTCTGAGTTTTGCTCTTCTCTCCATCCTCTCTCCACTGGTAACCTTCCATATGTTGTCAGATTCTAAGGGCTTGTTGTTTTGTTTTATTTGCTTTATTTCTTTCTATTCCCCGTATTATTGAAATCACTGGTATTTTTCTCATTTCACTTAATACAATAGTCTCAAGTTCTATCAATGTTTATGCAAATATTAAAATTTTATATATTTTCTATACATACACCATACACACACACACACACACACACACACACACACACACACTTCCTTATCTAATAGTCTTTGGGGTTTTGTTGTTTTGTTTTTTATTTTTATTTTTTGCAATCCCTAACACATGGGTCCACAGCTTTAATAACCTAAGCTGTAACCTCTGTGGATGGAGCGATCAATATTCTTTCAATGACACTTAGGTTTTTCCATTTTCTGGACTGTTGTATAGGGGTGCTATAATTAACATAGGGGTGAATATATATTTTTGACAGTAATTCAGATAGATGCTTCCAAGTGAAATTAATGACCACTTGGTAATACTTCTTTTAATTTTTTTGAGGAAGTGTCATACTGTTTTCTAAAACATGTACACTACTATACATTTCCCTCAACAGTGTACAAGAGTTCCCTTTTCTCCACACCCTTACCAATACTTGTTATTTCTAGTCTTTTTGACATAGGCTATTCCCAAAGGTGTGAATTGATTTCTTATGATTTTCATTTTCATTTCCCTAATAATAAGCAATTGCTAAACATTTATTTTCATGTACCTGTTGGTCATCTTTATAACTTCTTTGAAGATCTATTCAGAACTTCTGTCCATTTTTTAACTGGTAGCATTTTGGTGTATTTCATTGTTAAATTATATATATTATATATATATATTACTACCTTGTTGGATGTATGCTATACAAATATTTTCTTCTATTCAGTTGAGTCTTCTTTTATCCTAATTAAAATCTTTTACTGTGTAGAAGCTTTGTAGTTTGATGTAATTCCATTTGTTTATTTTTGGTTTTGTTTTTATTGCCTTTGTGTCCCCAGAGATAACTATAAGGATGTTCTAATGGACCATATTGCCTAAGTTTTCTCCTATGTGTTTCATGGTTTTGGGTCTTATATTGCAGTCTTTAATCCATTTTGAATTAATTTTTGTGTATGATTTAGAAAGTGATGTAGTTTTATTATTTTGCTTGTGGCAGTCTATTTTGCCCTGGCCCATTTGTTCAAAAGACTTTCCTTTTTCTGATGTATGTTTTTGTCTCTGTTATTGTAAATCAACTATCCCTATAGGTATAAATTTATTACTAGAATCAATTTTATTTCATGGATCTATGTGTTTTTATTCTGTTTTGATTTTTTTTCACTTTGTAATATAACATGGAATTTGGAATGCATGATACTTCCAGTTTTATTCCTTTTTCTAATGATTGCTTTGGTTGTTTGGGGCCTTTTGTGGTTTCATAACAATTTTTGAGTATTTTGTTCTATTTACTTGAAAAAATGCTGTCGAATTTTCAGAGAGATTACATTGAATCTATATTTTGCTTTATGTAAGATGGCCATTTTAACTCTTAATTCCCTATATCCATGAGTATGGGCTAACTTTTCCCTCTTTTTGTCTTTTATTTCTTTTAACAATGTTTTATAGTTTTCATTATATAGAAATTTTATTTCCTTTGTTAAGTTTATTCCCAGGCATTTAGTTATTTTGATGCAATTGTAAATGGGAATGTGTCTTTATTTTTCATCTAGCTTATTTGTATATAACAAAACAATAGATTTTTATATGTTGATTTTATGTCCTGATACACTACTGTACTCATTTGTTGTTTGGAATTTTTTAGTGGAGTATTTTGGGTCTTCTATGTATATTTATCATGCCATCTGTAAGTAGTGATAATTTTCCTTCTTCTCTTCCAAATTAGATTCTATTTTTTTTCTTGGTCAATATCTCTAAGACTTCCAACACTGTGTTGAGTAATAATAATGAAAGTAATTATCCTTAAGTTGTTCCTGTTTTTAAATATCTGCTTTTCACCACTGAATATGACTTTATGAGTTTGTGATATGTAAACTTTATTGTGTTGAAGCATGTTCCTTTTATCCTCAACTTATCAATAGCTTTTTTTTATTATCACAGATGAGTGTTGAATCTTGTCAAATGCTCTACATCTTTAGATAGGATTATTTGATTTTTTTGTCTTTATTTTGTTGATGTTGTATATTACACAATTTGATTTGCATGTGTTGAACTATCTTTGCATCCCTAGAATAAATTCCACCTGGTCATAATTATGATTTTTTAATGTATTTTGGAATTCAATTTTCTACTCTTCATGAGAATTTTTGCATCTGTGTTCATCAAAGATACTAATCTGTAGTGTTTGTGGGTTTTGTTTTTACAGTATATTTGTTTTCTTTTGGTAGCCTGGTACTGTTGGTATCAAAATTGCTTTTGGAAGTTTTTCTTCTTCAAATTTGGAAGAGTTTGAGAAGACAGTTATTAGAACAATTTTGAATGTTTGGTAAAACTTTCTAGTAAAGACGTATTTCCGAGCTTTTGATTTTTGGAGATTTCTGATTGTTGTTTCAATTTCCTTGTGTATGAAATGGAATGATTCAAATCCATTTTGAATATTGCTATCATATATCACTAACCACTAGAGGATGTGTAGATGTTATAACTAAAGGGCTATCCAACTGCTCCAATATTAACTGCTTGTTTCTTCATTAAGTTTCTATTATAGCTTATGACTATGCCTGATTCATTTTTTGGACTTAAATAATATAGTTAGTTTTAGGAAATTTATTCATTCCCACAACCAAGCACATAGCTTGTGATCAGTCTGTTCAAATTTTCTATTTTTTCCTGATTAAATCTTGGAAGACTAAGTGATTCTAAGAATTTATCTTTTTCTTCTTTTAAAAATTAATATTTATGGCGGTACCTTTGATTTATAAAATAATATAAACCCAGAGATAAATCCCACTTGGTAGTGATGGATGAATCCTTGAGTATACTGTTGGATTCAGTTTCCTACATTTTGATAAGAATATTTGCATCTATGTTTGTTAGAGATATTTATCTGTGATTTTATTTTTTATGGTGTCCTTGTCTGTTTTTGGTATTAGTGTTATGCTGACCTCATAGGAAGTTTTTGGAAGTGTCCACTATTCTTTTTTATTTATTTTTTTATTTTTTGCCAAGTTTAGAAAGAGGTATTCATTGTTTTCTGAACGTTTGGTGAAATTTACTAGTTTTTCTGTATGGTCCTGGATTTTTTTGAGGGGAGCCTTTTAATTATTTCTTCATTATCTGTGAAAGGTCTGTTTAGGTTTTCCATTGTTTCCTGATTCAATCTTGGTAGGCTGTATGTTTCCAAAAATCTGTTCATGTCCTTGAGGTTGTCTAATTTATTGGAATATAACTGTTCATAGTTCTTTTATGATGATTTGTATTTCTAAGATATACATAGTGACTTCTCCCCTTCCATTTCTTATTCTAGTTATAAGAGTTTTCTCTTTTTCTCTTAGTATGCCAAGACAAAGATTTGTCAATTTGGTTATATTTTCAAAGAACAAATTTTTGGTTTCATTGATGTTCTGAATTATCTTTTTGATTTCTAGCTCATTTATTTCTTCTCAAATGTTTATTATTCTTTCATTCTATAGACTTTTGGCTTCACTTCTTTTGTTCTAGTTACTTAAGGTATAGGATTAGATTGTTTATTTGTAATTTTTGTTTATTGAAGTAGACCTTGATTGCAATAAACTTTCCTCTTGGTACTGCTTTTACCGTGTCCCATAAGTTCTAGGAGCTCATGTCTTCATTATCTCCAAGTAATTTTTAAATTATCCATTGATTTCCTCTTTTAACCAAGAGTCACTAAGAAACATGTTGTTTAGCCTCCATATATTTTGGAATCTTCCAGCTTGCTCTTTAATTTCATGCCATTATGATCAGATAATATGCATTGCATGATTTCAATCTTTGTAAATTTGTTGAGATGTGATTATTTTCCCCAGCATACACTGTATCCTTGAGAATGTTCTATGAGTACTTAAGAAAAATGTGAATTCTGAAGTTCGATGTAATGTTCAGTATATGTATATTAAACTCATCAGCTCATTTTTTTTTTAGTCGTTGCCTGCTTTGTTAATTTTACGCTTGGCTGATTTGTCCATTGTTTTAAATGAGATGTTGAATTCTCCTACTATTATTGTATTGCTGTCAACATCTCTCTTTAGTTGTGTTAATAATTGATTTATGTATTTTGATGCTTCTTCATTTGGTGCATGTATATTAATGAGTTATGTCCTCTTACTGAATTGACTGCTTAATCATTATGTCATGTCCATCCCTGTCTTCTGTTACCTTCTTTAGTTGGATGTTTATTTTATCTGAAGTAGGTATGCTGTCCCTGATTTATTTATTTATTTATTCATTACCATTTGACTGTAGAATTACCTTCCAACTGTTGAACCTGTGCTTACCATTTTTAATGTATATGAATCCTGACAGTAGCAGAAAGATGGATTATGTTTTTTAACTCTTTCCTCCATTATATACTTTTGACTGGTGAGTTTAATCAATGAACATTTGGGGTGATTATTGATATGTAATTGTTTATTTTCACTGTATTAATTGTGTTGTGAGTGTTGTTGCAAAAGTTCCTTTGTTCTCTTTCTCTTTTTAGGTGATTTGAAAACAGTTATTTTATGATTGTTTTCCTTTTAATTTTCATCATGTATTTCATTGGAGTTGTTTTGAGCTTACCCTGGGTTTAAAAAAAAGTTTCTATGCTTAAAACATTTTTCCATAAAAGCAAGTTATTCTTGAGTTCATTCTGATAGTCCCTATTCATCCTCTCCCCACATTTTATATTTTGCTGACTTTCTTCTTTTAAATATGGTTTCTTTTTCTTTATAAAACTTTCTTCAGTATTTCTTGCAAAGCAGATTTTTTATGGTTATGAATTCCTTTAACTTTTGTTTATCAGTGAAGTCCTTTATCAGTCCTTCAATTCTTAGTGATAAGCTCACAGGGTAGATTATCTTTGGTTGGAAGTTCTTGACTTTTAGCACTTTGGCTATATCATGCCATGACCTTCTGGCCTATATTATTTTGTCTGAGAAATTTGCCAGCAATCTTATGTGGGCTCCTTTGTATATAATTCATTTTTCTCTAGCCACTTTAAAATTTTTTCTTTATCTTACATTTTTGACATTTTAGTAACAACATGTCTTGTTGTACATCTCTTTAGTTTTTTTTTTTGTTAGGAAACATTTGAACTGCCTGGGTTTGGAGCTCTGCTTCCTTCCTCAGGTTAGGGAAATTCCTAGCTGTTATTTCTTTAAGTATATTTCTACCCACTTCTCTCTCTTCTCCCTCTTACTCCTCTTGATGTTATCCCATAGGTCTCATATGCTGTCGCTTCTTTTAACTTTTTCCTCTTTGCTGGTCTCCTTGTACACATTCCATTTCCTATCCTATAATTCACTGGTTATTTTAGAGGCTTCTTCCAGGCCCCTGTTGAGGTCCTCTATTGTTTTGTAGCTCAGCTATAGTATTCTTTAGCTTCATGAATTCTGTTGGAGCTGTCTCATATTTTTTCTGTCTTTATTGTACGTCTTTTTTGTTGCTGTTGTTTCTCCATTGTTTTCCTGATTTCAGTGAGTATCATTAAAACCGCTGCTTTTTTAACTTTCATCAGGCAGTCTAAATATGTTGCAGTTAGATTTCTCCCTGGGGCTTTGTTTTGGTCCGTCATTTTGCATTTATTTCTCTGTCATTTTGAATTGTTTGTATTTCTGCTTATTTCTATGAGTGTTTTTTTCCTGATGTAAGGACCTCGTGTTAGAATATTTCTTGCACATAATAGACCTGGGTGTTGGTCTGGAAAGTGGACTTCTGTTAGTGGTGTAATCTCAACATTCATCAGATTTGTTGAAATTCTAGGGTAAATCCCAGTGTTATGACTCCAGAGTCCAGTTTACAGGACTGGAGTTGGCATAAGAAATACAGAGATTTCCCCGATAGTCCCAGGAATGGAAAGCAGTGCCCAAAGAGAAAGACCCAAGAGTTGTGTGTCTAGTCCACAAATAGGCCTCTGTCCCAACTCAGACCACAGAGAGAGAGAGCCAGGAACTGGTCTTAATAGTAGAGAACACTCCATTGGGAAAGTTTCTCATTTCTCAGGATTGGCATTTTCAACAAGGGGTGTTAAATAAACCCTAAGGGCCAGGTATAATTTCAGGAGGTACCAAACAGAGAGCAAGCTGCCTAACTATGACAGCAGGCTGATGGGATCTGCTATTTTGATGAAGTTCTTCCAATTAATTTCCCTGTCAGTGGGGTAGAATGGAATGCTTCTTACTAGGAATAAGTCAGCTATCTAGAGGGGTATTGTCAACCTGACTGTCAGTCTTTGGCACCCCATGGAAAGGTTGCCATAAAAACCAACAGTTCTGCACCAGTGTGCAGGAGGAGAAGGCTGACACTTACCCCTGGGGGCTTTCCTAAAATCTTGGCCACCAGTGCTGGCACTCTGAGGAAGCAGCATCTTTCTGCTCAGTAAGACTAGCTCTCTTTATGCCCCATGCTGAGATTTCTGGCTCAGTGACTGAAAGTTTTTTTCCTGATATGGGTTTGCTTACTGTAAGAGAGAGCTTTTACCTCCTGTAAAGTGTTAGTTTCACTGATCTCTCCCTGCTGCCCTAGAGTTTCCAAATAGGGTGGTGGGGGTGCTGAAACCATTTCTAGAGATATATATCCCCTCTTAAAGAGATTTCAGTTCTGTGTGTTTTCAGATATCATAGTTGCCAAATATGTGGGGTTTGTGTATGTGTGAGCTGTGGAAAGAAGTAAACTTGAGATCTTAATAGTTCATCATCTTGGAACCAAAAACTATTTCTTCTGTATTACCTAATTTATTAATACATTGATGTTCATAGTAGTCTCTTATGACCTTTTACATTTTTATGTTATCTGTTGAAAGTTCAACACCTTCATTTGTTATTTTAGTTATTAGCATTTTCTCTCTGTTTTCCTACCGAGAAGTTGTCTATTTTGTTTACATTTTTAAAGAACTAGTTCTTGACTTCATTGATCATTTGTATTATCATATTGTTTGCTCTTTTGCTTAATTCTGCTATCATTTTTTATTATTTCCTTCAACTAGGTTTTTATTTTATTTATTTTCTTTTTATTTCTTTAGATATAAATTTAAATTATTTGGGATTTTTCTTGCTTCTTGATTTGTTGTTTTAAATTTCTATTGTATGTAGAGAACAGCTGAAAAATTCCAGGCCAGGCTCTTGAGAAAAGTAGGGATGGAGACACTGTCATCCCAGTCTTTAAATATACAGAAGCAAAAGATAATCCTGCTCCCTGGCACAGGAGCTGGGAGAGCAAGAACAGGAATGATCACCTAAAGGAACTATAGAAACTGCACAGGAGTGAAAGATGACCACCTACCCCTGAGATCCCTGCCCCTTACACTTGAGAAAAAATGATGAATGATAGCCACTCCTCAGGGCATCAAGGGAGTTTACAAGGGCAAACTTTGAGATAGCTCTATGATTAGGGAGCTGCAAGAATCACCAACAAACATCTCAAAAGCTGCACTTAGTAGAGCAAAGTGTTAATCTTAGAGATTCCAAGCCAGGCTGTAGACAACAGTGGGGAGGGGAAACTCCATTCCCTCAGTTTGTAAAGGAGCACACAAAGCCTGAAAGGTAATCTTATTCCCAGGCCAACGAACTGGAGGCAGAAGGAATAGGATCTATCACTCAAAGGTACTACAGTAGCTGCATGAGAGCACAAGAGAACTTATATGTGAGTCCCCTGCCCCTTGTGCTGTAGAGCTGTGGGCTCAGCAGAACTACATGGTCTGCTTATAAACCTAGTCCTTGGACTGGAGTGCTTTCTATTAGTGTACAAGCGAAAAATTGCTGCTCATACTCACATAAACCAATGCATACTACTAAAAAGACATTTGTGGCCATTTAAAGAGAACATTCCAGAGAGGGAAACAGGCCTAAAACCCCAAGGAGGCCAAATGAATGGTACCAGCCATGCCAGGGCCCCAAATCATCACTAAGAAAGAAATCTAACATAAAAAAGTAGGAAAACCACAGTGCTAAATCCAAGACAGAGAAGAAAACCATACCAAAAGCAAAGGCACACACACACACACACACACACACACACACACACACACACACACACACACACAATGAATGGCACAAAGAGAGGAAGATGCCAGTAGTTCCCCAGAAAGAACTCCACTGAATGTGAAACATAGCAGAGAAAAAATTCCAAAACAATGGTTATAAAAAAGATGAATGAGATAGGACACAACCATCCAAAGGCAATTGGAAGACCTCAAAAAAGAAGTGACAGGTCAAAGGGAATATTGAACCAAGGATGGTGAGGTTACGAAAAGTCCTTTTAAAAATTCTAGAGATAAAATGCATAGTCAAGGAATTGAAGACAATCACTAAAAGCACCATAAACAGACTCAATCATGCAGAGGGAAGAATCTCAGAAGTTAAGGAAAAGAGCTGACCCTCACAAAAGAGGAGAGAGAAACAAGACTGAGGAGAAATGAATCAATCCTATGAGAAAGATAAGACACCATGAGAACCGTGAAAGGATTATAGGTATCTTAGAAGTAGAGGAGAGGGGGATAAGGTACAGAAAACCCACTCCAAGAAGTAATAGTAGTTAACTTCCATCATCTATTGCAAGAAACAACCATGGAGGTCCAAGAATCAGAAAGTACACCCAAAATTCTAAATATAAAAAAGACCTACTCCTAGATAAATCATAGTAAACCTAGCAAAGTCACCAACAAAAAAAACGTACTCAAGGTTACTAGAGAAAAGAAAATATAAACTACAAAAGTATACCCATCAGGCTTTGATCAGACTTCTCAACAAAAACACTACAGAGTAGGAGATAATGGAATGACATATTCAAAATACTGAAGGAGGAAAACTATCAGCCAAGAATACTGTATCCTGCAAAATTATCATCCAAACATAATAGGGAAATACCATTCTAAAATGACAAGCAAAAGTTAATGGATTTTTCTATTATTTAAGCCTGTCATTCCAGAAATCTTTAAAGGGGTCCTACAACATGAAAAAAAGAAAACAAATATCCTCCAAACTCTGAGAATTGTTATAAAAAAGTAAAGCAAAGGAAAAACAAAGACAGGACCAACCAGAGAGAAAAAAATCACAACTGGGGAAAATAAAATTATGGAATCTGTATAAATACATATGACAACAGTTCATGAAAAGCTATTACTGAGCTACAAAGACATTGATAAGACATATGACAGTCAGTAAACCTAACTCTAAAGAGATACATAGCAGGAAAGTAGACTGAATTGAAAGAACCAGCATCAAAAAGCATAAAGAGGAAAAAAGAAAATAAAAATAAATGTGAAACAAAGCAATAGAAACAAAAAACAACAACAACAGATAATAAAGGCTCAAATGACAACAATAAAGCCCTATATATAAGTTATCACCTTAAATGTGAATGGACTGAATACACCAGTCAAAAGACAAAGAGTGACTAGATGGATCAAAAAACAAGACCCATCAATATTGTACTTACAAGAAACTCATATCAGAGCCAAAGGATCAGGATGAAAGTCAAAGGCTCTGGAAAATGTATCAAAGCAACAGTGATGAAAGGAAATCAGGAAATAAATAAGTACTCTAAATGAAATAATAGAGCACCTAACAGACATATACAGGATATTCTACCCCAACAAAAATGAATATACAGTTTTCTCAAGTGTATATGAATCATCTCAAGGATAAATCACATCTTGGAACACAAAACTAGTCTCAACAAATTTAGCAAGATTGAAATTATAAAAAGCATCTTATCTGACCACAAGAGGGTGAAACTCAAAATGAACCAGGACAAAACTGCAAGAACCACAAAGATGTGAAGTTTGGATGATATGCTTCTGAACAACTCATAGGTCATCAATTAAATTAAAGATGAAATTAAGACTTGTCTGGAGACAAACAAAAATGAAGAAATGAACTATCAGAACATGTGGGTTTTCAGCAAAGGCAGTTCTGAGAGGAAATTCTGCAGCCATACAAATACGCTTCAAAAACTGATAAAGAGCCCAAATTAAACCCTTAACTTCACACCTGCAGAAATTAGAAAGGGGAGAACATTCAAAATCAACACTCAGCTGAAGGAAGGAAATAGTAAAAATTAGAGCAGAAATAAATGAAATTGAAAGCAAAAGAACCACCCAAAGATAAATGGAGTTGGTTCTCTGAAAAGAATAAACAAAATTGATAGACTCCTAGCTAGACTCTCTGTTCTTGAAAGAACAGAGAAAAAAAATCCTAATTATAAGAATCAGAAGTGAGAAAGATCAGATTAAAGGTGATAGCAGGGAAGTTCAAAGCATCTTGAGAGATTATTGTGAGTAATTATATTCCAACAAATTCCACAATCATGAAGAAATGGACAGATTCCTACGAAAATACTTAGACTCTCCCAAAACTGAAACAGGAAAAACAACTGACATCATTAACAGACCAATCACAAGTCAGAAATTGAAGCAATAATCAAAAAATCTCTCTAAAACAAGAGTCCATGTCCAGATGGTATCACCAGTTAATTCCACCAAACATTCAAAGAGGAGATAATCTCCATTATCCTTAAACTCTTCCACCAATTTGGAGAGGAGAGGAAAGTCCCATTATTTTATGAGGTCAATATTAACCTGATCTCCAAATCAGACAAAGTACCAAAAAATAAAACAATAGATCAATATCACTGACAAATATAGATGCAAAACTCATCAAAATCCTGACTAACTGATTTCAATAGTACATTTTAAAAAAATGCACCACGATCAAGTGGAATTAATTCCAGGGATGTAAGGGTGGTTCAATATGTGCAAATCAGTTATTTAATATGCCACATCAGCAAAGAGAAAAACAATAGATGCAGAAAAAGCATTTGACAAGATACAACACCCACTCACAATAAAAACCCTTACCAAAATAAGAATAGAAGCAACAGACCTCATCATAATAGAAGCTCTATCTAGTAAACTGATACCCAACATAATACTCAGTGGTGAAAACTGAAAACATTTCTCCTAAGGTCTGGAACAAGACAAGGTTGCCTTCTCTCACCACTATTATTTAACATAGTCCTGGAAATTTTGAGCACAGCAGAAAGTCAAGAAAAACATATTGAAGATATTAATATTAATTAAATATATCCAAATTTTAAAAGAAGAAATAAAACTATAATTACTTGCAGATGACATGATCCACCTGGAAAATCCCAGAGCCTCCACACAAAAAACTGCTGGAAAAATAAATGAATATTACAAAGTGGCACAATATAAACTTGACACTCAGAAATTAGTAACATTTCTTTATATAAATTATGACATGGGGAAAAGGAAATTAAGAAAGAAATCTCATTCTCAATAGCATTAAAAAGAGTAAATACCTATGAATAAACTTAATAAAGGAGGTGAAAGTCCTCTACAATGAAAACCATAAAATTTTAACAAAAGAAGTAGAAGAAGATACAAAGAGACTGAACAATATTTCATGCTCATGGATAGGAAAAATTAACTTAATTAAAATGGCTATCCAACTCAAAGAAATAAACAGATTTAATGCAATTCCCATCAAAATTCAAAATTTGTGTATGTTCTCCAATTTACTTTAAACATGTCTCTGCAGTTTTAATGGGAAAACAAAACATTGAAGAAATTATACTTCCCAACTTCAAACTATACTCAAAAGTGATCATCATTAAGCCTCCATAATACTAGAACAGAAAGAGACACACAGATCAGTCGAATAAACTTGTGAGCCCAGAAATAAAACCACACTGACAAGACAGTTAAAGAAGTCAAGAGACTACAGTGGAAGAAAGTCTATTCAATAAATGGAGTTGGAAAAATGACTGGCACCTGCAAAAAAAATGAAACGAGGATATTCATTAATACCACACACAAAAATTAACTCAAAATAGATCAAAGACCTGAACATAAGACCCACAGACATAAAATACTTAGAAGAAAATGTGGGGAGCATTGACCATTACCTCAACCTCAAAGAGATCTTTGAAGAAGGAATAACTACATCAAAAGTAACCAAACTAAAACTAAATAACTGGGGCTACATCAAAATAAAAATCTTCTTAACAGCAAAATAAATCACCATTAAAACAAAAAGATATCCCACCGAATTCAAGAAAATAGTCGCACAACATACATCAGATAAGATCTTGATCTCCAAAATATGCAAAGAGCTCACACATTTCAACATAAAAAATTAAATAACCCACTCAGAAAATGGGCCAGAACTGAACAGGCCTACAGACATATGAAAAAATGTTCTATGTCACTCATCATCAGAAAATTGCAAATAAAAAACACAATGAGATACCACCTCACATGACTAAAAATGGTTTATATCCAAAAGTCTAGAAATAACAAATATTGGAGTGGCTGCACAGAAAAAGGAACCCTCCTTCATTGTTGGTGGGGATGTAAATAAGTGTAAGATCTCTGAAAAACAGTATGGCGATTCCTCAAAAAATTAAAGTTTTAACTACCATTTGCTCCAGCAATCCCACTTCTAAGAATATACCAAGAGCGTACAAATATCTAACCAGGAAAAATATCTGCACCCCTATGTTAATAGCAGCATAGTTTACAATAGCCAAGAAATGCACACAACCTAATTGCCCATCAGCAAATGACCGAATAAAGAAGTTGTGGTGTATATACTCAGTGGAATTCTATGAACATACCAAAAAATATGCAATAGTCTGGGTGGAACCGAAGGGGATCCTGTAAAGCAAAATAAGTCATTTAGAAAAAAAAAATATGAGACTATTTCACTCATATGAAATACAGTAAAATAAAGCAAATAGACACTTAAAACACCATTAAAACCGAGAGGGAACAATATGATGACTCCAAAGAGGTGGGAGGGAGAGAGAAGGAGGGAACAAGGTGGTGGTAAATAACACTAGAAATCTGGTGGTGAGGGTGGTGTAAATAAGTTCAACGTCTAAAATGAGTATGGATTTGTAAGCAAAAGAAATAATAAAATTATTATAATTTTGATATGTAAAAAAGTTCAAAATTTTCGAAAAGCTTTTATCTTATAGTACCACCTTTACTGCCTTCCATAAGTTTGATAGTCTTGTCTTCATTTTCATTTCCCTCCAAGTATTTTTTTTTTTATATTTCTCTTTTCATATCCTCATTGACACAATAGTTATTTATATGCATACGTATAGTCTCCACATTTGGGTGATTTTTCTTTCTGTGGTTTGTTTCTAATTTCATACTGCTGGTTTCATAGAAAACACTTGATATGATTTTGATCTTTATGTATTTATTGACATTTACTTTTGTCCCAATATATGGTCTGTCCTTGAAAATGTTCTATGTACACTTGAAAAAAAACGTGGGTTCTGCTATTTCATGATGGAATGTCTTGTAAATATCTATTAAGGCCATTGATCTAGTTCATGATTTAAGTTATGGTTTCCCTGTTAACTTTCTTTCTGGTCAATCTGTACATTGTTATAAATAAGATACTATTTATGTCACTTGTCCATGTGTCTCTTTAGTTCTGTTAACAATTTATACATTTGATGATCCATTGTTTGGTGCACATATGTTAAATGTGTTATGTTTTCTTACTGAATTGACCCCTTAAATCTTATACAATATCCATCCCTTTTCCATTTCAGTTTTTTTAGCTGTAAGTCCTTTTTATCAGATATAGGTTACAAATTGCTTGTAGAATTGTCTTTCAACATTTTATTTGAACCTTTGTTTGTGTATGGAGCTTATTTAAATGTGTTACCTATATGGATCAGGAAGTTGAAGTTTTTTTTTTTTAATCCATCCAAACTCTCTGTGCCTTTAGATTTATGAGTTCAGATCATGACATTATGGATAATTATTGATATGTAAGTATTAACTGACATTTAGTTATTTGTTTTCTGGGTTTCTTTACATTTTTTTCTTTTTTTATTTTCTTCTCTTATGACTTGTTTCCTTTTGTGTTATATTTGGATTATATTTTCATCTTTTTATATATTTCTCCTATAGATTTCTTAGAGGTTTTCATCAGGATTAAATACTTACACCTATTTTGAATTGAAAGCAATTTTGTCTTGAACTATTATAACAGTCCACCTTTTTATTCTTCTCTCCCATGACATTTTGTTTTTGCATCTTGTTGCTTCTAAGTATGGTTTCTTTTAATTTTTTAAAAGTCCTTTAGCTATTTCTTGCAAACCCTGTTTAGTGATGAATTCCTTTAACTTTTTTTGTCTATAAAGTTCTTTATCTTTCCTTAAATTCTGGGTGATAACCTTGAATGGCAGAGTTTTCCTGTTTGGAAGTATTTTTTTCTCTCGGACTTTGAATATATCACGCCATTTCATTCTGGTCTATAAGGTTTTTGTGAGAAAATCAAAGACCTTCTTATGGAAATTCCCTTGTATGTTACTACTATTTTTCTTGTTACTTTTCAAAATTTCTTTTTTATCTTTTATTTTATCATTATAATTATGTATCTTGGCATGCACCTATTTGGGTTTATTTTATTTTCAACATTTGTACTATCTAGATCTGGATGTGTTTTCTTCCTCATGTGAGGGAACTTCTCAGCTATTATTTCTTCCAATAAGTTTCTTCCCATTTCTCTTTCTTTTTCTTTTGAAGCCATTTCAATGCAAATGCAATTCTTCTTGGTGTCATTTCCTATGTTTCTATTACTTTATCCATTTTTTTTCTTTGCTGGTCAGTATATGTTCTTTCCAATGATGTATCTTCCAGCTCACTAATTATGTCAGTTGCTTCTGATCTATTCTTTAACCCCTCTGTTAGCTTTTTAGTTCAGCCATTATTTCTTTAGGGAAAGATTTCTGTTTGGAACTTCTATTTTCTCTGTCTTTGATACAATTGTAATTACCATTTTGTTCATCCATCATTTCCCTAATTTCAATGAGCATTATTAAGACTTTTGCTTTGAAATATTTTTGGTTAGTTTACTTTATCCTGTTGCATTAGATTTTCTCTTTAGGTTTGTTTTAATCCAACATTTGGCATTTATTTTAGTTTGCCTTCATTTTGTTTGATACTCTATTTATAGACCAAATGGTCTCCTTTTTTAAAAAATATCTTGATGTGTGAGCCTGTTTTAGGGTTTCAGGTTACAGAGTATAGACCTAAGGTGATAGCTCAGGAGACAGGGCTCTCTGTTGCTGTTTAGATTGAAGTGTTTTCCAGTTAGAATGGCTGAGACCCTAAAATCAGCAGAGTGATGGCATTAGTGCCCAGTTTACAGCTAGAAGCTACCAATGAGAATAGTGATGAGGTTGCTGCTGAGAGTGCTAAAGGATAAAGTCTCTGGGGGCTGCAGTTATTTGATCTGAAAAAGAGATAAACAAAACTTGCCACACAGAGCATTCATAGAGCTTTTTCAGTAATGGTAAGCTGAAACTGAAACCTTGGCTCTTGGCTACCTCTGATTTGCTGAATTGGTGACCAAAAAACTACTACTGCTCTATAGATGCTTTTTCAATTAAAAGTGATACCAGTTATTACAACTTATGGAATTATAAAATGAGAAGTATGGCATACCAATTCATCTCCCAGTGCAAGCATAAATTTCTGCACCACTCCAATACCATCATGTGATGATATATGTCTTAAAATGATAAGGAGGATATTTTAACTAAGCAAAAGTGGAAACATGAAAGACATTGTATATTAACAGTTGCATTTTTTCCTAATCATATAGTAAAATGAATTTTTCTTTTCAGTTTTTCCTCAAAGAATACCATGGATTTGCAATGACCAATAAAACCTGACACAGTAAGCACATTTATTTTTCTATGAAATTATCAAGAATAGATAAGGCATCTAGTTTTTAAAATCAAGGAACAAAATGGATTGATGTTGGAAATACATTCCATTGTTTTGGAATAATGCAGTGAAAATATGAGACGCTATGGTCAGGGTCTGGAGAGATGCTTTCCCTACTTGGCTTACATAATTGTTCTAGAGATTATTCGTTTACCATCATCAAATATTTTGTTTCTTTAACACCATGTGTTTGCCTATTTTATTTTTCTCCTTTGACAAAGTTTAGAATTAAATTAGACCAATGAATTCTAATATGCATGTACAACTTTCCTTCCATACATACAAAATGATTGTCTTTATTAAAGTACCCACTGGCATGTCATATTCTTTTGGATTATAAAATATGCACAGGCAAAATAGGGTGCTATTTTAAATTGAAATTGACCCTATTGTTCTAGCCTCAATGAAAACTACTTTTGTGTTTTTAAATGTAATTTAATTTCCACTATTAGTAAATAATTCTTAGAGTCAATGAGATTGTTTTCTATTTTGAAATAAATACAATTGGGAAGGTTAGTAAAAAGTACACATTTTATTGGGCATTTACATTTTTTTATAACTGGATCCTTGTCTTCTTTCTCCTCTTTCTTTCCTCTTCTTCCTTCTACTTTGTCCATATCTGAAATCATGACCTGATATCAGTTCTTCCAGAGAGAATCCTGCATATACAGATATCTAACTTTCATCTGATTAAAATATCAGATATTTTTCCCAAGAGATTTTGTTACATTAGAAGAATAAGGGCTAAGTGTCATAGGTGGATTTCAACTCTGGCTCTCTCAACAGTTTCAAGAGAATTGATTATTGGTTTGACTTGTTTACTCTGTGAAATGAAGATACTACCAGTTGTGTACCAGATAGGGTTCTCTTCCAGTAGTTCAGCTCTGTGCTAATCTCCAGGAATGCCTGCAAGTCTGGCTTCGTGATATTTGTCCATGGTAAAAATCAAGACATGTTACTTATTTAAAAAATGAAGTTTACAGTTTGAATTCCACTCTATGTGCCCGATGCCAAATTATCTACATTATCTACATGTTAAGGGAAGGATTGATAACTTATACTTGACTAAAACTGATACAACAAACACAACAAGGCTTGCTCTATAAGCAATAGAATATAAAAGTTCTATATATTTTGGACTTCAAAAATCCTGGAAACAATATGGTTTACACTTGTTGGTTTGTAATCTGAAGACAGTATTATCTGCAGTTGAGAAATGAACATGATTGTTACTGAAACTGTCAGACTCTCTATAATGGCATCTTTTTTTCTTTTTCTTGCTTTACTGGGCCCTTTACCTTTATTAAAGCTTTATGTGAATATATCCTGTGAAGACTTGTGAGTCCTTTCAATTATTGAGTCCTTTGTAAATTATTCACTTGAACTTTTTTATGTATTTTTGAGAGGTCACTTTAGATATTATATTAATACTTTAATTTTCATCTTACATTAAATCTGACTAAATACATTTACAAAATAGAATGCAGTAAAAGTAATAAAGTATTTGTTCTTATCTCCAAAGTCATTGAACATGTAAATTATTTTAGA
Organism: Solenodon paradoxus; assembly: GCA_004363575.1. Lineage (NCBI taxonomy): Eukaryota > Metazoa > Chordata > Mammalia > Eulipotyphla > Solenodontidae > Solenodon > Solenodon paradoxus. Next base: position 1,460,444 of record RJWH01000027.1, read on the forward strand.
GAAATAGCATATTATGACATCTAAGGGTACCTAATATCCTAAGGAATTTTTTGTGGAAGAAACACTGGAAAGTGTTATTTGGCACATTTTGACTTAGCATGACATTTTTTTGTTGTTGTAATGCATTATATAAGTTGATGCTTAGTATCATATTATCTTTCCTACAAATCTTTAAATAAGACCTTTTCAAATGAAATAACCATTAGGGGTTTCCAATTTATAGATAATAAATCCAGTCCATATTTTAGGGAGAGCAAATTTAAGAGTTAGTGCCTGTTTGGAATTGCTTCTCTAAAATGTTAATAATTATATTTAAAAGAAAGCAACACTTACATAAAGGCAGACTTATTTAAATAGCTTACAGTTATTTTATATTCATTGATATGCAAAGTTTTTTAAAAGTACTTATTTTCTTATTTATCTTCCATAGTGTCTAAAAGAACTATTGTTATTCTGACTACTTTTCATAAAAGTTATAATTATCTCTGAAGGATACATGTTAGCATCTAAAATTCTCAATAATATTCAGATGAATATTAAAAGTACCCTTTGTCTTTATGATTATCCTGAATAAAAGGGAACATTATAACTTCCACCCAATTGTCAAACTTCAGTTTAATAAAAAATAATGCATGTATTTATATGTAATACATTATACTATGCACATTCAAATGCATGCACACATAAACACACATGCACACACATTTTTTAGTTTTATAAAGTATTATCCCTACCTCCCATTTTGTATTTCTTACAAATATTGCACAAATAGAAATTCTTACATTGTTTCTCTTCAAAGAACATTGACATATTTTATATTCTGAGGTAATACTGTAACATTCTCAATGTTTTATTCATCTATACTTCCTTGATTTCTCCAACTAAACTATATTTAAAAAGAGTTGTGGAGTTTCTATTTTTTTGTTGTTGTTTTAACATTTACCTTAAAGATCTCTAAGAAGGTCACAGGGAAATTCAGCTATGGAAACTCAATTTCTGATAACAGTTTTTATACCTTCTATAAGTGAACATCTCAGTTGTAGTCTGACTAAATTGATCAGTTGAAAGAAAAAAACTTTTCTTTTTCTCACTTGCATTAGTTTTTATTAGGCTTGGATGCTAATACTAAATCCATTCAAAGAAGAGAAGATTGATTTATTTTAACTGAGAATGTGTGGATTTGATGACAATCAGACTCCTTCCAGCTTCATGAGTTTCTGAGTCTGTCAAAGTATCACCTTTCACTGTTTGATGTGGTTTTAACTGCAAAACATCCTTCCATCATATACAATAAACACAGGTTTCAAAAACTAGATAAAATTAGGTATATTGAACCTAATTTCATTTTATGGAAATGGAATAAACCTAAGATTTTGTAGTACTTGGGTTTCTTTTTTTTCTCTACCAATAATTTTATTTTTATAATAAAAACTGTCATTAGATAACTTTTTACATCTAAATGGCTCTGTGTAGCTTTGAGCAATATACAATATATTCTCTATTCCTTGAGGTTGTCTGATATAAGTGAATTTGTGGCAGTATAAATATATTAAGGAAAAGGATGTTTCACTGTTTAAAAATTGCTAACATCAACACTTCCCTATAGAGGACAAATAAAAGTGAAGTTTATTTTATGCTAGTATAAATTGCTTTCTTTACAGAAGCAAATGTACCCAAAAATAGTTACATTTTCATAATAGTCCTATTAACCAAAATATAACAAAAAGGAGATAATTGGTAAATTTTAAGTCTCCAGTACATGCATAGAGAAAATATAAAACCATTATATATTTACAAAGAAGATCAATATCCTTGAAATGGACTAATTTAACATTGAAATATCCATAACCAACTGGTTCTTCAACAGTTATCAGGTTTCCCACATTAATTTCTGACATAAAAAAATGTATGTTAAAGATACAAATTAGTCAGACCGTTATATGCTCAGTCACAGAATGATATGTGGGATAGTTCACCCTTCACCTATGATAATAAGATTATTATAAATCACTTAAAAATCTCTCAGTCTATAAATATAATCAAAAGCTAAATCTTTATACTACCTCTTTAAGATACATTACTAAAATAATTTTTACTGACTTTATGAAATACAATACAAAAACAACACCAGATGTTAAAGTATAATCTCTCAGAACAATAGAATTAATGATATAAATACATATTGTACACAAAATAAGAAAGGACAAAGAATTTTCTCTGTGTGACACACTTGATTATACTATTAGATGTGTTTATTTTGATTTTTGAGGTATAAATATTATTTCATATAAATATGAAAAAATGGAGTCACGTATTTTAAGCAGCTTCTTAGGATTTTCTACCTAGAATGTGACAGAACTAGGATTTAAAATAAGTAGACTTCTGGAGATCTTCTGAACTATGTTGTATTATCTCTCTACAGAAATGTTTTGAAATACATGAGCATAATTTCTAATTATTTTGCATTTTATTTGGTCTTTCATTTCTAGTCTTTGAATATTTTTCTTCACATTAGTTTCCTATTGCTGCTGTAACAAATCACCATAGATTTAGTGGCTTACAATGAAACAGATATCTTATTTCAGGAGCTCAGAATTCTGAAAATGGTCTCAAAGGACTGAAATCAAATTGGCAGGGCTGCATCTTTTTCTGGAGAATGTAAGAAAGACTCCATTTTCATGCCTTTTCCATCTTGTAGAGGCTACTCTCAGTCCTTGGCTTGTGGCTCCTTTTAACTTCCAAAGGCAACAATGGCCAATTGGTCTTTCTCATAATGTCATCTCAAATTCTACTCCTCTGTCTCCATCTTCTCCATTTATAGAGTGTGATTGGATATAGACAATTGTAGACTAGGCACACAGAATAGCCTCTTTATTTTAAGGTCAGTTGATTAGAAACCTTAATTTCAAATGCAATATTAATTCGCTCTTGCCTTATGATACAATACATTCACAAATTCATGGATTTAGAACATATGCATATTTGGAAGGTCATTATTCTGCCTGCCACACACATTATATATTTGTATCAATTATTTCATACATAGACAAAGGTGTGTCTGTGTGTACAAAATATTGTCACATTGCAATGGGAAATTAAATGAATTATTCATTTGACTCTACCTTAGATATTTTTGCTTATTAGTCTAAAATTTAGAAATGAGTATATATGGTTAATCATTACTGAACTGCTTTTGTTTCAGAAATTGCCATTTGGTCAGTAAACTGTTGCAAAGTAGTGCCAGTGCTGCAATTAAGATTAGAGGCAGAACCAGGGATTAAGTGTCAGCACCTTAGTATCTGCAAGTTGTGGTTTATAGCCAGAAGAGCCTTTTCCTTTCTCTCAGGCTCTTGGGAACCACTGTGGTAATAAAGTATAAAATCTTTCATAGTAGAGTATCCCTCAACCTTTGTGAAAGTTGATTACATTTTATGACAAGTCTGTTATTATCCCGAATCACATTTCTTTTGTATTTTTTTATGTGCCTCCTGAAAAGTAAAACTCAAAAACAAACAAAATCTCTGCCAAAATTATTTAAATAAACAATATTTTTATTTTGTCTCCAAAGTGTTGGGTTCAAACATGATAAGAACATTTACTATCTTTGTATGTTTTGTATCTAATATATAAAAGTAAAGAAATAATTGCTATTAAATAGTTAAGTAGTAAGTGGAATCATGCTGGATTTTTGTTCTATGTTTAAATAATGTTTTATAATTCATGACTAATACAATCCATTATTTTAAAGGATAGAATATTTATCATCAAGCTAGAAAATTTCTCTACATTTGTATAAGCTTATTCCTGAGGGGAATTTTCTTTACGTGTCACATCCATTCTTGGAAATAATGATCTAGAAGTATAGGTGTGAAAGACAAAAGCAGTGTCTATATTCGAGTGCTTTTTTGACAGAAAATAATGACTTTGAACACCCCTGTGTATAATCTACATAATGATTATACGGTATCAATTGGAAAGCATTGAAAGGAATTATAAAATAATTTAACCTGGACCCATAAACTGAGGTGTATTAATGCATGGAGGAGTATTTCTGAATTTTTTAAAGTATCACCTCCTAAGGAAACTTCCTTTCTCTACAAACTATTCTTAATATTTCCTTTCCATCTATACAATTTTAATATCATAGACTTACTATATATCTGATTATATATGGTGGCCATTTGGAAGACTACAAACTATTATAATATTTAAGATGCTTCCTCCCAAAGAAACAATTTTCATGCCATTGAGGCTAATATCCCCACTGAGAATGCATAACATAGTGTGACAGTAATGGAAGGAAACTGAACAGGCTGTTATTCAAAACCCTCTATTTTATTGACAGGAACCCGGGGGAAAGAAAAACTGACTAGTCTAAAAAGATATATACTTAGTAAGAATTGTGGATAAAATATAGAATCGGTTAGTTTGTTTTTATATACAACTAATATTAATTGAAGCAACAAGTACAATGGAAAAGAAAAAATAACCAACATAATGACTAAGTGATGATGTGACCCTTGTCATAAGACCCATATCTTAGTCTGATACTTTTGTATAAACAGAATATAATATTATTTTAAAATTCAAAAGCAAAGTATTACTTGTATGATAATTTATAATTGAAAAAATATCCTTTGAGAGTATTTCAGACACAGAGACTTAAAATTCAATATAAGAAACCAACAGCTTGTTTAAAGGTCAATCACTTATAAAGTTGCGGTTTTTCTCAGCCAAAGCCTACAAGTAAGGAGTGTACTGCTGTCAGATACTGGCATTTTAAAGGTTAAAGACATCTTTGTGGAATAGGAATGTAATCTCTTCATGTATAATAATATAAAAAAAAGAATGGTAAATTTCAAGTATCTGCTGTTTCAGAACATTAAAAGTAAGTCATAATCAGAATGTAATATTGCCATTCAAAGTCAATGTCTTCACATAAATGATTGAAAAATATTTAGCAGAAGGTTATTGTTAAGATCAGAGTAATAAACAGCTATTAGGATTAAATTCCGGTGGGTAGAGAGGAAAAAATAAGCCAGGTTCCTTGGTCATGGGGAGAGAGAGTTTCTGTAGATAACCTGACATATTGCCAGTTGAGAGCACTAGAACACTAATTAAAGCTAGCAGATTATCTTAGTTCAATAAAATATTCTAAATTACTTCACTATGTATGCTTTACTTTAATACATTCCTAAAAAAGTATTAGGGATATCTGTTTTAAAGTAATGTAAATACCAGTTGACCCTTGAACAACATAGAGATAATGGGCACCCACACCTGCATAGTGAAAAGTTGCATATTAACTTTTGACTCCACAAAAACGTACCTACTAGTATCCTGCCGTTGACTGGAAGACTTATAACTCAGTTGATTAGCATATATTTTGTATTTTACTATTGATTAAGTGAAGGTAGATCATCATAAAGATCTCTTCTTCATGTTGAGTAGGTCAGAGAGGAGGAAAAGATGAGGGTTTGATTTTGCCATCTCTGATGGCAGAGGCAGACAAAGTAGAGGAGGTGAAAGAGGAGAGTATATGAATTGGACATATTCAGTATCACAGAGAAATACATGTAATTTCTGTCTGATTTCTTTGCTTTTTCAGTTCTCTAACAATTTTTCCTTTTGGTACAATTCTACGATTTGCTTTAGTTTTAGTCTTTGTATTATAGAAGAGTCCATGTCATAATTCAAAAGAATACGTGAACAGTCAGAACTCTACTGGCAGGTTGTCTAATATCAGTTTGTTTTCTGTCACTGCTGCTTCTGCATCTTCTTCCTGGTTCTGGCACTTCTTGAAACTGGTTCAGCAACCCTCATCTCCATTATGTCAACTTTGGTTGATTCCCCTAATGTAATGTTTTGTGTAAGTAGATGCATTAAAATTTTTGCTGTTCAAGGGTCAACTCTAGTGCGAATCTCATATGGAAAACATAATAGTTATAATAGAAGATGCTGTAAGCCTAATATAACTCAAATCAGATGTCTAAATATAGAAGAAATAGTTATTTCTTTCTTTGGGTCAAGAGTTTGATCTTGTTAACATTCATTCCCATTAAAAACATACCATTCACTCACTATTCAACTCACATATTTGAACTGTACTATGCCTCAAGTTCAATAATCTCAAGCAAACTTTTCTTCAATTTCATTCATGGGTTCATAGAACTTTGTCACTTTCTCATTAATCTTTCTCCTAAATCCATTTTGAGTGTTACCTGGTCCTTGACTTCTGATTTATATTTGATTGTGCTTCTCTTCCTACCCTTTATTAATTAAACTAACATGACAGATTTTATTTTGCTAATTATTTTATTCTTAAGACTCAAGTAGAATACATCACCTAAGAGCCAATCTAAGCACTGAATCTTCCAAAGCAACATCATTAGTAATATCCTGGCTGAGACTGTCCTATAGAAATCACAATTCATTTATTCCTTCATATATTATTTTATTCATCTCAAAAGTATTTACTGAACAGTTCAATTGGCAGGAAACTGTTAGGCTTGAAAACACAATGTGAAAAGGAATGGATAGTTATTTATGGATCTTTATTTGAGGAGAAAGAAACATGATTGTGTAATTACACAATTAATTATCCTATTTTGATTTTGACAAATACTATAAATATGCTATGAGAGTATTCATGTCATATAATTAGGAACTTTTCCTAGTCTTGTAAGATAGAGAAGATTTCACTGAATAAATAACCTTTAATATAAGACTCAAAAACAAGAGCTTACTTTACCAAGCATAAGGAGAAAAAAAACAAAACAAAGACGAAAGCACAGAGGACCTAAAATAAGGAAGATCCTGGTTCAGTGGAGGAAATATGAGAAAACCAGTACAGTAGAAATTAAGGGATGTAAAGATATGTGTAGATATATTGGTGCAGTAGATTGATGCTGGATCATAGCACTGCTTTAGGCATATTGAATTTTCTCCTGAGAGTTTTGAGAAGCCATAAATGACTATAAAATTGTGTATTTACACATTAATGTTCAGGTTTTATAATTTATCTTTCTAAAAAGAGTAGGTGAATTGAGAGGATACAAAAGAGGTTATTAAAATCAGTTCTACTAGAAGACATAAATAACAACCAAAAGGCAACCTAATATTTGCAAATATACATCCACAAGGGGTTAATATATGAAATATATCAGGAGCTCCTATCTCGAAAACAAGAAAATTTAAACAACCCTATTAAAAAGGGGGAAAGGAGTTGAAGAGACAGCTCTCTAAAAATGGCAGACAAGTGACCAATAAAGCATATGAAAATGTGATCTTTATCACTAATGATCAGAGAAATATGAATCAAAACCACAGTGAGATGTTATGTCACACCCATTAGCATGGCTACAATTTAAAAATAAATAAAAAGTGCTGGTGAGGATGTGGGCAAATCAAAACCTTTGTACACTTTCGAAAATCTAAAATGGCATAACTGCTGTAGAAAACAGTATTATTGTTCCTCAAAAATATTTAAAAATAGAACTATAGTATAATTTGGGAATCCTGCTCCTAGGTATACACAGAAAATAATTGAAGGCAGTCTTGAAGAGATATTTGTACGTTCACGGTTGTAGTGGTATTGTTCATGATAACCAAGAGGAGGAAACAACCCAAATGTTCACCGTGGATGAGTGAACAGAATGTAATATATGTAGAATGTGTATGTATACACATATGTGTGTTTACACACACACACATACAGAAAGAAATTCACATGATGCAATGAGGATGAACCTTGCAGATATTAGTATTTGAATATGCTTAATGCTGCTGAACTTAAAATAAGATGATACATACTGTATGTTATTTTCACAACAATAAATCATTTAGTAACTATTACTGCAATAAAAATAAGATGGATAGTAGATTGGATTAGAATTGTGGCAGTGGAAATGAAGACAAAGGGATACATGTAAGATTTAGAAACTAGGATATTCAAATATGTGGAACAGGGTAAAGACAATATTTGAATTATCAAACTATATTTGTGGCAATATTATATATGGGATATATATTTAGCATTCATCAACATGTAGAAAATAGAAAAACCATGGAAATAGATAAGATCATGAAAGAGGTTGATAGATAAAAAAGAAAAATGAGATGCAGAGAAACTAAATCTGAATTTATAGGTCAAGTCAAGGAAAATGAGTTGACAAAAAAGACTAAGAAGACATGTTAATAGATGTACTATAAATTGAACACTCAAATTCACATTTACCAAATAACAAAAATTGATTACTATAAGGAAAGAAATATTTCCCAATTTAATCTAATCTTATATGATGTTTAATGAAACTGCATAACTTCGATTCATTCTTTTTTTTGATTTATGTAATGATAACTATATTACGATTAAGTTCCTAAATAAGCAACTGATTTTCAGTTTTATAATCCTATCAAATATGTACATATTTGAAATCCATCTATAGATTTTTAAATCTACTTTTTCTTTTTAATGTAGTATTTTATTTTTAATTACCATGAAATTAGAAGTATTATGCTGACTTTTATAAACTTTCGTAGTGTGAATATTGCAAGCTAGAGCTTAATTTGTATTTTTTTTTTTTTAATTCTCGAGGAGCGTGAAAATAAAAATTGAGATATTTGTGCACTATAAATGCAAACACCAGCCATGATGGGTGTAAAAACTGTAAGTTAAAATAACAAAAAAATTCTTATCTATGGTGACACACAAAGAAACTTTGTTATCTAATGAAAAGGTGTTTATCATCATTCAACAACAGAAAATAGGAAAATGTATTTGTGTTTATTAGCATAATGAATATATTTGGGTTTCAACTTCTGTAGTTTATTTTGGGGCAGAAAGTAAAATTAGATAGATACTATTTGATTATGGGATTAATATATATGATCTTTAGAAGATGCCTTAAGTCAGTTAATTGTTCATATTCACCTTTAGTCAACTTATTGTATAGATCAAACCTGTGACTATCTTGATACACTATAATAAACTGTAAGTATCTGGCAATACTGGCCCTTTCATGCATAGTTCAAAGACAAACATTCACATTTCTTATTACTTGTTCAGTACCATCTGAGCACACTGAAAATTCAAAATAGTCCCTTATTTTTAAAATTAATATTAAATTGTATGTTCCTTGATAATTTAATGTCTAATTCATTCTTTCTTGTTAGGAAATTAGACTGGAATGTAGCCAAAGATATTTCCAGAGTACTGCTAAAATCGCATTATAAATGATATAAATGACTGAACTGAAATGGCTATCTTATTAATAAAAATATTTGGTTTGTCCTAGAATCTGAGATATGAAATATTGAGTGTTTTAGCCTTTGTAAACCACATGTATTATTATTTTTGGTACTCTGTTGCTATAACCTAACCTTAGTTTTTCTTCATTCCACTTTACAGACACAGATTATTATAGTCTATACATTTTTTAAAATATTCAGCAAGAAATTTGTATTGCAAGACAAACATTACTTCAGTAAAGTTTTTCCTAATTTTAGACACTAATTGACTAAAATATTTTCTAAGATTTTTTTTTGTGTGAAGGGGGAATTGAAATCATTTAATAAAATTAATTTTAAAAATACTGTTTTTAAAACTAAAATAAGCTTTCTTGTTAAAATTATTTGCTATTTTGAAATGTGATTTTCAGTATGTTAATCATTCAAGTATTGATATTTACTTTGGTGTGACTCTTGTTGTTGAATATGTTTATCTCTTGGGTAACTTACAGACATTCAAACTGACTTTATTTTACCTTTTCTAAAAATTTCTCAGTTACTCTAAGTGCAGACATTCAAAATCAACAATGACATACATTTTTCATACTTGAATGATAAAACATTCAGTTTCTTATGATAAGGAATTGGATATTTTTCAATATCTAGTAACACACTCTAGACCCTACAACTCTTAGGGTCATTTGAAAGTCTTTCTTGACTTTCATCTAAGGTACCTGTCTCGTCATTACCCCTGAATGTCTCAAAGTGCCCACAGATATTTTCCATTGACAACTCAAAGGAGAAAGAAAATAATTGTGCTACTTAAATTTTTCCACACATTCCATTTCATTGTTTCATCATTCCTAGAAGGATTACCAAATCCTGATAGTTTTCATTATAAATGACAAACAATTCCCTGTTCATTTAAATAAAAAAGGGAATGAATGTGGGAGGAAAAGAGAAGGCACCTTATTTATTATTGATTGTTTTTCCTGAGAATATACGACTTCAACTTTGTTTTTAAAGAAAATAGACTGTGGTTTCAAGCTGGGCATAGAAGGATTTTTAAAGTCATCACACCATCCTAACAAATAAAAATTCAACAAATCTTCAGAGAAGTGAGGTCACAGGGTAAATTGTTATCCAAAAGGTGGAAAGATAGATATATTTAAAAATGAGCCATAACTACCTGGAGCAAAAAGCTATGAACAGAAACCTCTCATAAAATGTAACTCATGAGTAGCTTACAGGCTCAGTGTGGACAAGTCTGAGTTAAAAATCACAATGGAGCCTGATCATGGGGTCCCCCACACTTTTTTTGAGTTTTGTCTCCAAGAGTTCTATCAGGTTCTCAAAGTAAAGATCTGAGAAAAATTTCCTTGTGCTTCCATTGGGAAAGGACAAAAAGAACTATTTGAAATATGCCAGAACATAATATACTTCTTAACAAACCCTGCTTTCAAAAGAAATGATTTTATCAGAACCTAACTTATTAGGGTTATATAAGAGGCTAACTGATTTATAGGAAGGTAAATACCCAACTCTAACTCTCCACTAATCATCCTGTACCATCTAAGGACTGAAAAAAAAAAACTAAAAAAAAACTAAGACTCACTGGTGAAGTTCACAGCCCAAGGGGACCAACATCCTAAAAGACTTGAGAACTAACATATGGAATGTGTCCCCTCCCCCACACTGCTATTTACCAGTTACTTTTTATCAGGAAAAGGCAAATTTACCAGCATTTTTTTTACCTAGCACATCATGTCCAGCTTTACCAAAGACATAAAATAGGAAAAAAGTCAGTCTTAGAGACATGAAAAGCGTAAGAGCCTGACAAATATGTGACAGAGATGTTGGAATTATCATACTAGAATTTAAACAAATTATTATTAATGTGTTAGGGGCTTTCTCATGGAATAAGTAGAAAACATGGAAAATCTACTGAGCAATAAAAGCAGAAGTTGAAAATTCTAATAAAATTCACCGAGAAATACTAGAGATCAAGAACACTATCACAGAAATGCAGGATGTCGTCAACAGCTTTATTAGTAAACTAGACACCATTAAAGAAAATTCAGTACATTATTTCAAATATGAAAAGAAAAAAGATTAAAAACAATGTAACAAAGAACTGTGGGACAAAAAGAAAGATGTAACTTGTCACAATCGAGTACCAGAAGGAAGATAGAAAGGAATAGACAATACTTGAAGTCATAATCACAGAGACTTTCCCAAAATTAATGCCAGACACCAAACCACAGTTCCAAGAAAGTCAGAGAACAAAAAACATGATATACTTATGGACAAAAGAAGTAACCAGGATGTCATTCAAGTACTTGAATGGATAAACTGTGGTACATCTAGACAATGGAAAAATGTTCAACTTAAAAAATAAAGGAAATATTACAACTTGAAAAGATATAAGGGAAACTTAAACATACACAGTTAAGTAAAAGAAGCCTGAATGGCTACTGTAGAATCCCAACAATATCAGATATTAGAACCGGTAAAACTATGAAGACAGTAATAAGATCACTCACTGGTTGCCAGGAGTTGGGAAAAAATAGTGAATGAATAGATGGAGTACAGAAGATTTTGGGGCAATGAAACTATTCTGCATGACACTATTATGGTGGATACATGCCATTCTCTATTAAAAGTCATATAATATATAACACAAAGCATGAGCTTGGACTTTGGATGATATTGATGAGTCAGTGTAGGTTGATAAATTATAACTAATGTACCAACCTGGTAAGAAATGTTAATATTTGGAGAGGCTATGCATAACTGTACAGGTATATATGGTAAATCTTCATACTTTCTATTTGATTTTGCTTTGAGCCTTGAAGTACTCTAAAAATGAATGTCACCATTGGAATTCTTAGGTATTTTTCAATGATTTTAAATCACTTCATTGATGCAGTCTAGTGAAGCAATGATTAAGTTAGCAAGCCACATACCCCTGGGTTTGATTCCCGGTTCTGGGGGAAAACAGCATATGTGAGCAATTACATAAAAATATAAGTTTCATCCTCCTCTCTCTTCCTGCCTGCCTGCTTTCTCACCTTAATTTTCCTGCCTACACCTTTAAAAAAATTTATTCTGTTAAGATATAATTCACATGAATAGAAACTGTACATATGTGATTTGTTCCCTGAATATGGTATGTGGAACCATCACCACCAAATTATATGCATATCCAGCACCTCTTAAAGCTTCCCATTACCCTCTTAATTTTAATAATAACTATTATTAATTTTGTGGTAAGATCATTTCATATATGATCTATCCTCTTAGAAAACTTTAAGCATATAAATACAGTATTAGCCACAGTTACTCTACTATATACTAGATCTCCAGAATTTATATTACACGATTGAAACTTTACACCCTTTGTCCCTCACCTTCCATTTGCCCCTCCCTTCAGTTCCTCGCAAAAACCATTTACTTTCTGCTCACTGAGTCTGTTTATTTTAATTCCACATGAAAGTGACATCCAGTATTGTCTTCTTATTCATTTTGTGTTTTGTTTCTTAAAGAATTGAACCATTTCAATGTTGTTGTTTGTATTGTATTAGAATATATTTCTGTAATGCTTTTGATATTCATGTTTTCACTATTCACAATACATAAACTTGTATCTACTAAGATTTCTGCCAGACATTATTCTAAGTCCTAGAAATACATTGCCAAACAAAAGGAATAAAAAACTTTTATCTCACAAATTATGGTCAAGTCAGATGAGTAAGACCAAAATGATACCAATAATAATAAAATATGTGGCAAAAGGTAGCAGGTGTTATGGGAACAATGCTATCAGTTAAGTAGTGTAAGGAGTGGGATGGATTACAATTTAAATACTGTGCTTTTTAATCCTCATGAAATGTGCCATATGATTGTGCAGAAGTTATTTAGATGCAATCCCATGTGTATATTTTGAATTTTATTTCCCTCATAATTAAAGTTGAACTCCCAAAGACATCTTAGGTCAGTGTCTGGTCATGTTTTGCCTGTTTCCTTTTATGTATTTGATGGTTTCTGACCTTACATCTAAGTCTTTAATCCACTTAGAAATAAATTTTTGTGCATGGTGTTAGGAAGTGATCTAGTTTCAACATCTTGTATGTGGCTATCCAGTTTACCCAACATCATTTATCGAAGAGACTGGCCAAATTTCACTGTAAGCCTTTGGCTCCTTTGTCAGATTAATTGTCCATAAATTTGGATTAATTTCTGGGCTCACAAAATTATATATCATTGATCTGTATGTCTATTTTTATTCCAATATCATGCTGACTTAATTGTTATCACACTATAGTATAATTTGAAATTGGGAAGCATGACACCTCCAATTTTGTTTTTTGACGGGATTGTTTTTGCTATCTCAAGCTTATTTGTTTCAAATAAATTTCATGATTTTTTGTTCTATTTCTGTGAAGAACGTCTTGAGCTTTTGTTGGGGATAGCATTAAATTTGTATATTATTTTAGGTATTATGATCATTTAAACTATGTTAATGCTTGTAATCCATGAGCAAGGAATATATTTCCAGTTTTGTGTCATTTTCTATTTCCTTTGACAGTCTTCTAGAATACAGGTATTGTACTTCTTTGGTTGAGTTTATTCCAAGGTATTTCATTATTTTTGAATCAATTGTAAATGGGTTTATTTTCCTGAGTTCTCTGTGCAATTATGTTATTGTTGGATATAGAAATGCAATGGATTTTTATATTAATTTTGTAGCCTGCTGCTTTACTGTATTTATTCTTTCCACCAGCTTTTTACTGTAGTCTTTGGGATTTCCTATGTATTTCCATATCATCTGCAAATAGTAATAGTTTCACTTCTATCTTTCCAATTTGGATACCTTTTATGTCTTCTTATTTAATTGCTCTGCCTAGGACATATATATATATATATATATATATATATATAAATAATAGTGGTAAGAGTGGATATCCTTGCCTTGTTCCTGATATTGAGGAAAAGTTTTAAGTTTCTTACCAATGAGTTTAATGTTGACTGTAGGTCTTTCATATACAGCTTTTATTATGGTGAATTATATTCAATCTATATCATATTTTTGAGTTTTTAGCATAAAAAAGTGTTGAATCTTATCAGACAGTTCTTCTCTGTCTATTCAGATGATCATGTAGTTTCGTCCTTACTGCTGTTGATATAGTGTGTCATATTTATTGACTTGTGTATATGCATAAGCCAGTTTCATTCACAGAATAAATCCCACTTGATTGTGGTGTATGATTCATTTAATGAGTAGTTGAATTCGGTTTGATATTTTTTTGTTGAGCATTTTTTATCAATATTCATCAAAGATATGGGTCTGTAATTTTCTTTTTTGGTACTGTATTTGTCTGGTTTTGGAAACTGTTGGCATTATAAAAAGTGTATGTTTACTTTCTTCAAGTTATTGGAACAATTTAAGAAGTATTGATGTTACTTTGTCTTTGAACATTTGGTAGTAATTACCAGTGAATCCATCTGGCCCAGCGCTTTCATTTTAGGGTATTTTAAACTATTGTTTTAATTTTCTTGCCCATGCTTAAACTTGTCAGGATTTCTATTACTTCCTGACTTAATCATGGAATGTTATATGTCTTCAATAATTTGTCTATTTATTATAGTTTATCCAATTTGTTACAATACAGCAGTTCATAATTTTTCCTCTTTATTTCTGTTGTATTGGTTGTTATTAATCTTCTTTCCTTTCTGACTTTACTTTTCTCTCTCCTCTTCATGAATCTGACTAGTGGCTTCCCTATTTTGTTTATCCTTTCAAAAAAATCACTCAAGTGCATTGAATTTTTAAAATCTTTTTGATATCTATTACATTGATTTCTGCTCTATGTTTTATTATTTCCTTCCTTCTACTAGTACTTTTGTTGTTGTTCCTTTAGGTGAAATTTTAAGTTTGTGATTATATTCATTTCTGAACTAGGATTGTATCACTAAATATTTCACTTTTTTTTTACTGCTTTTGTTGTATTCCACAGGTTTGATAAATTATGTCTTCATTTTCATTTCACTCAAGGTATTTTTTTTAATTTAACCATTGATTTCTTAATTGATATGGTAGTTTTTCAATAGCATGTTGTATATTCCTCATTCCTTTCTATTTTAACCTCCTTCCTCATTTGGTTGTCTCTACTTCAGTGTCATTGTGATCTAAAATAATGCTAGCTATGATTTTAATCTTTGTAAATTCATTGACACAATATGTATCCCAATATATGGTCTATCATTGCAAATGTTCCATGGGCATTAGAAAATATTGCATAATCTATTGTTTTAGGGTGAAATTCTCTCTCTCTCTCTATGTATATATATCTCCCATCTCTTCCAATATTTTTAAACTACTATTTATTGATTTTCTGCCTGGATGATCTGTCTTTTACTGCAAGTGTAATGTTAAAGTCCCTTAATCTGTATTGCTGTCAATGTCTCCTTTTAGGTCTATTAATTTTTGCTTGATGTATTTGGGTGTTCCTTTTTGGTGGCATATAGTCTAACATTATGTTTTACTGTTTTATTGATCACTTTATCATTGTATAATGACCATTTTTACCTTTTTTGTAAACTTCTGTGGTAACATGTCTATTTTATCTGAGATGACTATAGTGTTCCTGCATTTTTATATTTACCTTACTTGGAGTACTTTTCTCCATCCCTTTACTTTGTCTGTGTTTGTTTTTAGATCTTATGTGAGTTTCTTGCAAGTAGCACATAGCTGAATAATGTTTTTGTTAATACAGCTAACCGCTCTGTACCTATTAATTATTGAATTCAGTTCATTTACATTCAGAATGATTATTTATATTAAATAATTGCTACTGCCATTTTGATCTTTTTGGTTTGTTTATACATTTATTACCTTGTTTAAGTTTTTTTTGTAAACTTCTTTTTGCTTTAGATAGGTTATCCTTTTTAAACATTTCTTGTAGGAGCATTCTTGTGATAGCAAATTACTTCTTTTTATTTTTGATAGGGAAACCCCTTTATGTTTTCCTCATATCTGAGAGTTTCGCAGGATATAGTATTCTCAGTTGGCATTTTTTATCTTGAAGTATTTTGAAAAGATGATTCGATTTCCTATTGACCTGTAGGCTTTTTGCTGAGAAGTCTGACAATAGCTTGAAGAGAGTACCTTTATATGTTACTTGCTTACTTTTTCTGGCCATCTTTAAAATTCTTTTTTGTCTTGGACTTTTAACAGTTTCACAATTATATGTCGTATTGTAGATCTTTGTGCATTTCGATAACCAGGGATTGTGTTTTGGCTTCATTAACTTGATAAATTCATTTCCCTCCCAAGGTTTAGGGAATTTTTAGCAATTATTTCTTTTAATATGTTCTCCGTTCCTTTCTCTTTCTCTTCACCAATTGGAGTAGCCTTTTCCATTAGAGTCATATAGCACTTAAATTATTCTTCACTTTTTTTTCACATTTAATTTCTCTTTTTTCTTCCCAACTCTTTTCTACATTTCTTTCCTTCAAATCACTGATCCTTTCCTCCATTTGATCAATTTTATTTCCATGGAGCTTTTTGGTAAACTTTTTTTTCTTATTTATTGCTTTCTTTCCTTCCAGAATCTGTTTCTTTTGTAAAACTTCAACTTCTGCCTTCTGCTCCTTAATTGTATTTTTAGCTTATTGACTTGATTTGCTGGGTTCTCTTATAGTTCTTTTAACTGTTTTTTTTTCAGGATTTTCTTTTAGTTCTCTGAGTTTATGATTATGACTTCTCTTTGGGCTTCCCTGTTGCCGAGCATATGTACTATAAGCAATCTTTGTTTCTCTTTCCCTGGGACTTGAGACTGGATCTGCTGCCTTGTCAGTCAATCTACTGACTGTGTCTTTCACAGCCAAAAGGTGCCATTCAGCTGCTGCTACCCCACATATTTCTCTGTATCAACCTTCAGATTCTCAGATGCATGAAGTTCCTCCATGATTCCTTTTATGATATTTGCTGTTTCCAAATTGCTGGAATGTGTGGCAATTCCTGCTTGCACCACCTCCAGAAAAAGTTTAGCTGTGTTCTGAAGACATGAAGCAGAGACCAATGTCAGCAGACATCTTCCCCTCCAATTTTCTGTAATGCTATTTGCCATTTCTTTATGAATTTGTAGGAAATATTCATTTTGAATATAAGTTATTTGAATTACAGCTAGTATTTCTAGTTCTGCATATAGTATTTTCAGTCTCTGAAAGTGTATTTTGATGAGCATAAGTTTTTATTTCTCCTGTGGTTCAACTTTCCAATCTTTTTCTTTATTACTAGTGATATGTGTGCTCAGTTAAACAAAATGTTTTCCTATATTGTATCAAAAAATTTCTAATGCATTATCATTTAGAGCATTCTTCATTATATCCACAATATATTTGGAGCTGATTTTTATGTATAGTGTGATGTAGCAGGTTAAGATTAATTTGTCTCTTGTATGAACTTAAATTGATTCAGTACCATTTACTGAAAAAAATGAAACTTTTATCCTCTGTGTTCTAATACTAAAATAAATCTTCCAAACACATAAAATTTTTTACTGTATTTAATTTTCTTAATTGGTAAATTTTTCTGTTCTTATACTAACCCACTTTCTTAATTGTATTACATATCTAATGAATCTCAGTGTTTACCAGTATAAGTAGTCTAGATATTTACATATATGAAAATTCTGTTGGTTATTTCTGGCGCTACCACCTCCATATCAATTCTAAGATCAGATTCATAACTTTCTCAAAATAACATTACATTATTATGATTAGATAATTGTTGAATCTATAGCTTATCTCCAAGTTATTCACTTTGTATTAAATAAATCCATGGCCATGATAGGTTCCTTTATTTAGGCTTTATCAATTCATCTTGGTAATGCTTTATAGGATTTTTGGAGATGCTTTATATCATTCATGGGTTTAGTTGTTAGTATTAAATTGGTTTTATACCACTTCAATTTACATCACTTTCAACATTTATTAGTATAGTCTTTCAAGGACTTGAACTCTGATTTTGTGCATATTGATTTTCTTTCATTTATATTGACAAATACACTTAATTTTAATTGTTATTAGAATAAACAAAGTCTCTTCTACTTCAATTTTGCTAAAAGGACTTTAAATTTTAATGATTCTCTAATTTGATATGGTTTCTCTGTATTATTTAGTTCATATATATCTTTATATTTATATTTATATTATTTATGTAAGACTTTAGCATACATGTTACAAAGGTGATTTGTCCTGTAATTTCCCTTACTTGTAAAGTCTGTGTAACCCTTCATATTTAAGGCATGTTGTAATTATACAACATAAAGGAACACTTTTGACTTTTTCTGTTCTCTGGTAGGGATTTTACAAGGTTAGCACTAACCTGACGTTAAGTTTGAAAAAAACATCACTGGTGAAATACCTAAATCTTGATTTTTTCTTTTAATGGGGAGGTATAGTCTTACTGATCAAACTATTTGATAGAATTCTATGTTCTCTTGATCAGATTTCATAAGGTATTTTTCTAAAATTTCAAATTCATTCTAGAATGTGGGTTATAATAACTTGTTTTATGACATTTATCAGTATTTTATTCCCTTTTTTGCTGATGATTCATATCAAACCTATTAATATTTTAGTCTGTTCAGATAATAACCTTTATCTTTGTTGTTTTATCTTTTTAAGTTTCTTTTATATGTTGTAAAATTTCTCCCTTGTATTTAATGTTCCATTTGTATTGTATTGGGTTTACTTTTGTCTTGATTGTCTTATATGGACTATATCATTGATTTTCAGCCTCTTTTCTAATACATGTAGGCGAGACACTTATATCTCTATAACTTCTGTTATATCTCATGTTTAGAAATATTTTTATCATTCAGTTTAGCTCCTAATTTCCATATTTTCTTACATAGATTATATGGGTTGTTTCCTAATTTTCACCAAGATGGAGATGTTTGCTCTTGTGTCTGATTTATTTCTGATATAATCACTTTTAACTTAATATATGCTACATTATTTGAAGCCTTTAAAAATCTGTTAAAATTTGATACTTTCAAATTTAGAAACACTCCAGCTTATTGATGGATTAGTCACTTTATTGATACTTAATGACCCTCTTTTTTTCTAATAGTATTCTTTTATTGTTAATTTTAGTTGATATTAGTGTAGACTATATTTTATAGTCTTTTCAAAGACCATGATTAGTATATCTTTTCATATTTTTTTAATTTTTAAAATTCCTGGACATTTATATTGAGTATGTCTTTTGTATATTGACTTTTAATTTAATCTGTATGTTTTCTTTAATTTTGAATATTTAGTATATTTGCTTTAATATAAAATCTGATAAGCTGGTTTTTAAAATACCATTTTACTATTGGATTTCTATTCATACTAATTAATTTTTATATTTTTTCTCCTTTCTGTTTTTTCAGTAAGTCTTTTGTTTTTTCTCTAATTTCTTAGCCTATTAACTATACCTTTTTTATTCATATATTACTCTAGTGGTTACAATGTAAATGATTGCCTTATTCAACTTTTATACAAATTAGTAAATAAATTGTTACTTCTCAAACAATGGAAGGATCTCAAAAGCACTTTAATACCATTTACATTTTACTAACACTTTGACATTTAATTCTGCATAAATTTTCTTATAAGTTTAGAATTCTCTATGATTATTAATACTTTTTTGAATTGTTGATGTTTCTTTAAGTTTATTTATTTTATTTTTATTATTCTCTCATATCTGGATGACTGTTCATTGTTCCTTTATACAGTTCTATTTTTCATCTGGTTTATTTCCTTTTGCCTAAAGAGCTGCCTACAGCATTTGTGATTTACTGGTGATTTGTTCTTTT
This sequence comes from Solenodon paradoxus, assembly GCA_004363575.1. Taxonomy (NCBI): domain Eukaryota; kingdom Metazoa; phylum Chordata; class Mammalia; order Eulipotyphla; family Solenodontidae; genus Solenodon; species Solenodon paradoxus. The sequence goes on from RJWH01000027.1 coordinate 1,480,543, forward strand.
CATTTTTGTTTGTTTAAAAGATCTGTATTTAACATTTTTCTACTGATTTGGAATTACTGATTGATGTTTTCTTTAAGCACTAATATATATCTTCTTTTATTCTAATCTCTAGATTTTCTTTCAAAAAGTCATTTTAGATATATAGTTACTCTTTTGAAGAGGTGAAGAGTGTGTGTGTGTGTGTGTGTGTGTGTGTGTGTGTTTGCATGTGTGTGTGTGATGTGTTCCTCTATTTGAATTCATAGGTTTTCTAAATCTGAGGCTTGATGTTGTCCATTGTTTTTAGAAAATTTTCAAAGTATCTCTTTACATTTCACTCTTCAGTTAATCTGTTTGTCCCCAAATAACCATTTGTGATCCTTCACTGTGTCCCATATATTTATTGCGTTCTTTCCTGATTGGCTATTTTTTACACTTTAATGTAAAAATTATCTTCCAGCTCACCCGTCCTACCTTTAGCTATGCCTAATCTACTGTTACATGTGACTTTTATTCTTAATTTCATTCACTTCATTTTTATAGTATATAATTTTCATTTGACTGTCTTTTAATAGATTGCCATATCTAGATAAATTGCTCATTATTTTGAATGATTATTAAGATATTAAAGTCTGATTATTCCAATTTCTTGATCACCTGTATGTCTGTTTCTACTGTTTTTATTTTTATAGTTAGGTTTTAATTCATTTAGTTCTGCTTCTATGACATTTTTCATGTTTCTATTGAATTCTTGACTGAATATAGGAAAATTTATGTGACTGATTTGTAGATATGTCTTGTATTATGTTTTAAAAAAGAATTTACATTTTATTACAGATTGGAATTTAAAATAGTTGCCTATATATTTAATGTATTTTAGGTTTTAGATAGTTTGAAACTAAACTTCTTTCTTTGTGATTGCTAACCAGTCTCTTCTTTTCCCCTATCTTCTTAGGTATAGTATGTCTAACATCCTTACTAGAAATGTGCATAATGTAAGAGTCTCTCTTTGTCAATATCTGAAATAGAAATTTAGTCACCAGTTTTTGTAAAATTACTGAAATCGATATGTGCTTAATTCTGGTCATAATGTTGTATATTTGACTGACTCTCTGGACATATCAGATCAGTAAATGCCTCAAGATAAAAAATCATTGACTAAATTTCAAGCTCATCTAGATATATTTAGTTATTCTTGATATTTGAGCTCCCTCATATCTGGACTTGATAGTTCATTGATTATTTTAAACAGGTATTGTCTTTTTATTTTCAACTTTGTTCAGCTTTCCTGGCTTTGAGTGTGGAGAATCAATTCCACAATAGCAATGTCATTTTTATACCTGAGACTTTGTATATGCAAATTAACACAAGTGAAAAATAAGCAGACTTATATGTTAATTATCTACAGGATTATTATATACTGATTGTAAAATTACTTAAAGGAATTTTATTTTAAATCTAATCAGATAAGGTTTAAAACAATAGTATTTTTAAAGTAATGTCAAATAAGCAGATTCATCTTCAAAAATAGGTTTTCTGTTTTCACTGTGACAATTAGAAATTAGATTTTCTGATTCCAGATCCAGGTTCTTAGTCAACCAAAAGTAGCTATATTACACAAACTCAATTTTACAAAATATTTTCAGTGGACTTCATGGTAAAATATACAAATCTATTTTTTCTATCCAGGAACCCAATACTATCTCTGGGTGATAGTATTAAAGGCAATATATCAACATTGTCTTATATTTTTTTTTCTCATAAATATGTCTCATATGTGTATATATGTATATATACATGTATATGCTTATGACACATAATCCAGTTACTGAAAGACAGCCAAAGAAATAATCACCTTTCAACAATATTTTCATTATTTTATATTTGATTTCTCTTCTTGACTGAAAGTATCTAGTTTTTTGTCTGATAGTCAAACTTTTGAAGCTCATCTTTATATACAAAAATTAGAGAGCTAATATGGAGCCACATTCACTCACACACCCAGCTGTATCACAAAACACGCTCCTTTTCAATTTAAAGGTATACCTGATGTTTGAGCCTCTCCCAACTCATAACCACCAGTCCCACTTCAAGAAAGTGTGTTTGTGATGAATAATGTCATGAATTTTTGACTCAGAAATCATACTTTAACAATTTTCCTTTCAGTACTGTGACCAAGAATCTCTATTTTTCTATTTTTTTGTAAAAACATGTTTCAAAATCCAAATAAACTAAGGCATTTAAGAAGAAATAATACAGTGTGTGAGGATACTATCTTTTTATTTTCATGAAAAATGAACCTTTTTCTATGCCATAGATCACATTTGCTTTTATATGTAAAAGACTTTCTTATAATTGCTTATTAAAGTAATATTTTAAGACACTTTTATAATTTCTTATAAAAGGATTATTTTCTTAATTTTATATTTGAACTTTATAGAATAATTGTATATTCCTCTTTTTAAAAAAGATGGCCAAATCTTTTATTTCTAATGGTATCCAAATGATGTGGGGATATAATAGCAGGACAGCAAATTTGACATTATGAACATGGTATTTATTGTATGTCTATATCTAATATAAAAACTGTCAACTGAATAAAATTTTTAAAAATAGCTATATAGTAACTAAACTTTATTTGATATTAGTCATGTTTCATTTTAAATATTTTGCATGATTTTCTTTTTATTTTCTTTTATATTGGTACAGATTTTAAATTAAATTTTTCAATATTTATTGAAATTAATTTCTCATAATTTATCCATGCAATTTATATCAATTGTATTTCCTGTCAAAAACAAACTGGAATATATTGAGGAACATAGTAACTACAGGTCTTAGAAAAGAATGTTCTTTTAAAAACTGAAAATTGGAAGTTGAAAATACTACAGTAAAAATAAAGCTCTAAATGTACTTGACTGCATTGAATAGTGATTAAATGCAGAATACTTTATGAGCAATTGTATACCTTGTAATAGATATAGATTTGCTATCAAATTATTCAGCCATGTAACAGCTTATATTAACACCAGGGGCGCTACTGGCATCCTAATGAAAAATCACTATCACATTTTTTTAAACTTTATTTCTTATTCTGTCTGCAATTGGATATTATACTACCTGTCATTAACCCTTAAGTTATATACTCCTAAAGTATGTATCTTATGGAAGCTATTCCTGTTTTAAGGAGACAACATATGATTATGTCCAATTGTGTTAGACTCAACTTTGTGCCATAATATACACAAATCAAAACCCATTTTATTATGTTTCATATTAGGTCTTTGAATCTTTATAATAGGGAGTATGTCTGTATTTTAATCACATAAATAAGCTGTATTTCCTTTAGTATTATTAATGTAGTTTAATATTAACTGGAATTGGGAGATTGTAGAAAAAAACATTTTAAATATTTCAAAAGCAAGTTAGGCAATCAGTTTTCATTAAAGTCATTAATTTTCACTGTGCTATTAAAGTGATTATTAAATTACTTGATTGAATTTTATATACTTGCTATTTAAATAATTTCTAATTGCAAAAATAACATGAGAAATATTACTTTGGTTATATTTTTCCCTCTCCAGTGCCTTGGTTGATTAAATTCTTCATATAAAAGCTATAATATTAGCATATTTTTAATTATAAATATTATTTGACCCTCTTAGTGTCATATTTTATGGTCATTATATATGCATATATATGTATGAAAGAAATTTTTATTAAAAGTTACTGCTAATTTACTACTTAATTGTGTTTTTAATTTAGCTTTGTATTTACTTGAGCACCTAAATAAAACTATAGCTACCAAGAATATTTTAAAAGGACAGAAATCTGCATACATTTACATCAAACTGTTTCTTACTAGAAGTGAGCTATATGAAAGACAATCTGACAGGTGTTTAGATACCTAAGAAAATAGAGCTTATGATGAAAATTTTCATTTTGCAAAGAATAAAAGGAGAGTGTAAAACACATAGTGTCAATTGCAGAATATATGATAAGCCATCTGGCTTGATGATGTAAACAGATGATAAGTTCCATATGCAGTTCTCAGCATTGGCACAAATGCAAGAGCAATACATGAGCACTATAGCCAGTTAACTGTCTGCCAGGTCTCTTATGCAGAAAGCAAATTTACTAGCTGATGCTTGATAAATCTTGTTGACCAATGAATACTTCATACCCAGGGAAAATACTAAAGAAATATGATAAAATGGAGCATACTCTGACTAAAACAACTACTATGCCAAAAGTGACTGGTGAGGAGGGTCCCTACAATTAAGTGACCCTGTCAGTGTAAAGACAAATTATACAGAAAAATATATACTAGGTTGTAAAAAAATTGTAAATTCAAAGATACAACATGCCAGTCCTCAAATATAAATTTTAAAGGAAAATAAATTTAAAAATCTGGAAGTCCACAAATATCTTGTTTTGACTTGACAAATACATATTAAACTTATTTGTTAATTTATTTAACATATTCTATTTATTTCTTTCTGGATTTTACACACCATGTTTTCTTAGGGGAAAGTAAAGTACATAGAAATGCTTTAAAATGTAATTTTATGGAAAATTCTCTGATCAGTTTATATTTTTATTTAATATGTACAAACAATACTTAAAAAAGTTATCCTAAGAAAATGTTTGGAGTAACAATAAAAATGTGAAGAAGAGCTTAATTGCCCACTTTTTACATTCAAAGCAAAAAAAATTAGAAAGAACAATGCCCACCTCTATTTTGACTAGTATAAAGCAATCCTAGAGAAAAACAGTGTAAATTGTACTTCATAATAGCAGTTTCCCAATTTTATGAACTCACCTGTGTACAATTTAAATTTTTATTGAGATATAAGTAGAAAATGAATTTAAAAATATAATTGCCCGTTATCTTATTATATTGCCAACATTTTCTTATCAAAAAATAAAATGATGGTTAATATGATTATAGTTGACTGTAATTTCTTTTGTTATTTCTATAGGCAAAATAAATTATTGCATAATTAGCATTCATTTTACATATATTTACCTATTAGGGATATGAACTGAGTAGCATATGTGGATAAAACAACTTTATTTTTATTCATATATTTATTCATTCATAAAATATTATACCAAATATTATTTAACTCCTACAATTTCCAGACACCAACAGAGCAATCATGAGTTGTCAGCAAAAAAACCACCAGAGTTATTGGATTTTGGATATAATTTGATAGTAGAGTCATCAAAATCCCAGACAGATTGAATATAGGTTGTGAGAGAAAAAAGAGTCAAGAATAACTCTAACATGTTTCTCCTGAGCAAAACTGTAACATGAATTCATAAGAACAAATTTAAGGGGAATAAATTGATTTGAATGGAAAAGTTCTTTAAATCAAATTTAATGAGAATCTGAAAGCAGAACCACCTCCTTAGGCTATAAGAATTAAAACTTTGGGATAACCTCAGATGACTTTCAAAGAAACAAAAATAAATAGAAAAATCAAAATGAAGAACAAAAATTATATTTAAAAACTATGAAAGTAAGAGAAGGATAATATTAGTAATAGATAAATAATTAAGCAAAGAAATGACATTAAACTTTGAAAAAAAAAATATGTGACCCTGTATATACAATTGTTCACATGCATTGATGTCAGATTTGAAGTGAGGTGTATTAATTGACTTATTGACTATTTCTAATTTTATGAGATTGATCAATTGTTTAATAATTAAGTTTAAAACTTACCATGAAACATATATCTCTGAAATTGTGTTTAAAAACTGAAAAGAGAGAGAGAGAGAGAGAGAGAGAGAGAGAGAGAGAGAGAGAGAGAGCGCTTTGGAGTCCTTTGGAATTAGCATATTGGCATTAACACTAGAAGTAGCTGTCCAGGAATAAGAAATATTAAATATTTGTTAAAGGCAGGTGTAAAATATACAATCAGTGTGAAAAGAGACTAAACACTAAAAATAGTTCAGACCAAAATATCTCTCCAGGCAAGCTAGAACTGATGGGTTGTGTTTAAATAATGATCAGAAATTAACACTAAAATTACACAATAGCTAGAATAGATTATACTTTGTTTTTTTTCCTCAGTATGTTCATGTTTAATACATAATAAAATTCTTCACCCCATTATGTATTGTTGTTATATTGTAAATAATTACATTTATTAATAAATAAGTGTTTAAGACAGAAGCTTTGGATACTGATATGATAATTACAGTTCTGATAAATTTATTTAGAAATTAATGACTTTAAAGAATTATTTCCAGAAGTCCTATTGTGATTACTGCAGTAAAATAGACCAGCAAGCACACCAGGATATAGAGTCTCTTTTCTTGTAGCCCTTTCTGAAAATTGTATCACATCATCTTATCATGTTTGCTTGTGAAATATTTATGATGTCATACTCCTGGGAACATTGGCTATTGTGTGCTTTGAAAACAACATGATTTGCAAGCAGTATCTGAGTTGTTGAACCTTCAGCTATTAACATAACTGCTATGTTTGGAAATTTATACATGCAATTTTTAATTTTTGTTTTGAAAATAATTATAGATAGCTAAGAATGCACAATTTTCCCTTCTAAATGACTACTGTTAACATTTGAAATTGTATTGACCAATGCTTTTCTTCTTTAACGTAGACTATCAGAAAACTGTAAACCTGATATTCCTGTTTTTATTCCCAGTACTATTTTAATTCTTCTATATGTAGATTAAAATTATACTTTGAGTTGTATATAACTCTGAGGAAATGTTTGTCTTAGGTAAAGGAATGGACTATGATTATATTTTTACACTTTTTCTTATTGATTTGCTCAAAATTTTCTAGGAAATCCGTATCACTGTTCTACATGAATATTATAAGGAAGTTGATGCTTTCAGAGCTTTTACTAGTTCACCCATTGGATAATCTTATATCCTGTGAAAACCATCTGACATCATCTTCTATTTGGAAAGATGTTCCTCAAGATTATTAAAGTTATTTGTTATTAATCTTTTTACTTTCACATATTTTGTATTTTTTTTAATATTACCTTTATTTTATAACTGCTTATACATACTCTTTGATACAGTTAAGTTTAAAGTGTGGGATAGAAAGCATCCTAAAAATGTCATTTATTCAAGCAGAACTGGAGGGGCAAGAAAAATGAGTCTACTGAAGAACCAGCTTTGGTATATACAATGGATGCGAAGAGCATATAATTCCACAGTGACTTTTATGTTATTCCTTTTTATTCAGTTGCTACAACTAATGTTTAAGAATATATTTTTTATTTCCCTTTAGTTCTCTAATAATAGTCTCATTAAATCAAAAGATGAATATTATTAGTAATTTTCAATGTAAATTCTAAACATTTTTTCTGGAGTATAATCCTTGAAAGTATGTGAAAGACCATAGATAGGATAGAATTAAGAATTGCTTTACTTATCTTTTGCATGTGAGTCATCACTAAAATGATCATAGCTGACTAATGGGAATGAATGAACACTCGTCATATTCTATCGTATGAGTGCTTGTCAGATTTTCCTCTTTCACAACTGTGTTTTCTGAATTGTTAAGCATATGTTTTCTAGAGTCTCTAAAAATCAATAAAAATGACCTCTCCATCCTATGTACATAAAGTAATGAGATATATTTCCTGTGAACTTTCTCTTGACTTGCACATGCTTCAACTTAGCAGTAATTCAAACATTGTTGAATTTGTGCTCCATTTTATTCCCCACAGTTAAACAAAGCTAACTCCACAGTAAGTTCTTGATTCCAAAATAATTTAGGAAGACACATGTGGCAAATAAGCAATGAAAAGATGCTTTGCAATATATGACATTAAGGGATTTAAGATTAAAATAATGAAATAAGAAAACTGTGGTAATATAAAACTGAACATATTCTTACTAATATAATCCAGGTACCACTCTGCTTGGTATCTATCTTCAAAATAGTTGAAAACTTATGTCCATACAAAAAAATTCACATGGATATTTATAAAAGTTTAATTATAATTTGTCAAAATTAGCAAGTAATAGAGATGCTTTTCAGTTAGTAAATGGTGAAGTTTTGGAAATTGTGGTCATCCAGGAAATAGAATATTATTCAGGGCTAAAGTGAGATGAGTTATCAAATGTGAAAAGACATGGAGGAAAATTAAATGCATATTACAAAGTGGAAGAAGCTAAACTGAATAGACTATCTCATGTAGGATTCTGGCTATATTACATTCTGGAAAGGGCAAAACTAGAAAGATATGGAGATCAATGTTTGACAAGGTTTGTGGGGGAAGGAGGAAGGAATAGGTGAAGTATTGGAGATTATTAGGACTATGACACTATCCTTGATAATGCAGCAGTGGTGGGTATTTATCATTATTTACTGTCACAAAGCATAAAATGTACAACACCAAGAGTGAATCCTAATGTAAACCACAGATTTTGGTTAATAATATATAAGTTTGACTGACCAAATGTACCACATTATTAGAAGATATCAATAATCAGGGATATTCCATGTATATGTGGTATACATGTGTGTATGCATGCATATATGTACATGGGTGACGGTAATATTGAGGGGGTATATCAGAACTTTCTGTACTTTCCATTTAATTTGTCTGTACACCTAAAAGTGCTTGAAAAAATATTCTATATTTTTAGAACCATTGAATAAATGAATGTGTTTTACAAATCAAAATAGTAGGCATTTACAATTAAAAAATATTCAAAGTTAATTTTGATAGAGTAAATCTAACATTCAGTGCTTTCACCTAGAATATCCATTTGGAAAATCTGATTGCTTGATTTTACCTAGTTTCAAGTTTAAGTGAAGAACAAATTTTCTCCAAACTACTGAATGTAAGAACTAAGATCCATTTGCCCTATTATTCAGTCTTCTTAGGATTTTATAGGTAAGATGGGGAAGTTTATTATCTCTGTTATGTTGAGGCAATATGATTAAGTCTTTTAATAGTGTTCTAAAGCTGCTTTACACTGGCTTATGACAGTCAATTTTTTGCTTTTTCTTTCTAATTCAGTGATACCAGGTAGGGTTGCTTGAATGTGGGTATGTGGAATATCTATGTCATGAAAATCAACAAATGCTACAAATTAGTTTCTTTTCTTTTCTTTGGTGTGTGGTGGTTGTTTAAAGAACTATTTACTAGCACTCCATTACTGATATTTCTCAAACTTATAACAGGAAATTTTTTGTCTAAGTTAGATTATAGAAACACATTTTTCCCAGAAAAGAAAAAAACAAGATGCTTTTCATATCAATGTTATTCACAACAAAAACCTTAATAAAATTATTCCTTCAATTTTTAGAACCGTAATACTTCTGAAATTTTTTAACTGTACCAATATTAAACTTTCTAAACTATCTTGTAATAACAGAAATGAATCTTAAAATCATAAAAGCCTACAGGCAATATAATGAAGGATTAGTAGAACTGTCCATACTATTCATTGGAATAATGTAAGGAACTGAAAAGAGTCTATAAGCTGATGTATATGCGGATGCCTGAAGTGCTCAAGTAATTTTGCCTTAAGGTGACTGTCAAAACCCAAAGATGAAAGGTGAAGGGGAGCAAATACTAAAGTGTTTTTTTATTGCATGCTTAGTGTACTCCATGCTCTTTATATTGAGCCTATGTAATATTCCTGAATGTTGAAATAATTACAACACTGGTTGTGGATCCCAAGTAACAAAATGACCATTAATGGTGGTAAATTTCAGGGAAGATGTATAGAACTGAATGCAAAATCAGTAGCAATGTGTAACTTTGATCATCAGAAGTAATTACTACATTAATTAAACAAACACAAATAGGATTGTACCAGTTACTGTACTAGGCATAAGAAATACAAAAGTGTTTCATGGCAAATTAATTCAGTGCTTGTAAGAGTTCTTAACTGATGCAATATAACAAACTACAAAGTCCTTTGGGAATAGTAACAATGTGACAATTTCTCACTGTGTTTAATTTTTAAGATCTTAATACTTTTGAAAAATATTTGCTTACTATTTTGTTGAATATCCTGTAATTTGTGTTTGAGTGATATTTTCCCATGACATATGGATTTTGAAGAAGAATATCAGTGAGAGAAGGTTGTTTTCTTAGCATGCCACATGATATCAATGTGACTATCACTGTTATGGAAAACTTGGCTAAGGTGATGCTGTCAGACTTCTTCACTGTAAAATTACTCTCTTTTTCATTTCCATATTTTAATTTTTAAAAATTAGTAGTCAGTCTATGATCACAGGCAAAATTTCTAATTACAGGTGGAAAGAGTAATTGGATTATTTCAAATTCTCCTTTAAGGGAGATTTCTCTTTTCTCTGTCAATTATTTACTCAATAGTTTATTTATATCAATTTGAACTCATTGATATTTAATGTTTTTCTGTATAATCTAATGTTATTTATTTTTTTGTTCAACTGTTCCTTTTTAGGCCATTGGAAGCTCTTTTACTCTTTCATATTGCCTTCTGTATCCTTTTAATATGTACTCCCCTCTCTCTCTTTCTCTGTATCTGTGTATCTCCCTGTCTCCCGTCTTCCTGTATCAGCACTTACTAACTTCTAGAATTATAAACCTCACTATTTAATTGTGCATACTCTTTTCTCCAAGCCTAGTAACATAATTCCCTCAAGTATATGGTTCCTTTCCCTGAAGAAGGTGTATTTTTTAAATAAAACCTGAGTGTTGTATGTGCTTACTTATACAAGCTGTCATTGCTTCTAGATTCTCTCTGATATACATAATATCTCTCTATTCCTTTCTAGGATTGTCCCAAATTGTGGTTGAATTTTAAATTTTCTTACTGTAAATTTTACTCTTTATGATATAGTTATTTACATGTTTAAAAAAGCAAAAAGCTATGTACCCACCAACCTAGTAACATAGAAAAAATTACATAACCCTCAATATTTCCCTGCAAATTTCTTTTGTAACAAACCCTTTGCTTTCTCTTAAATAAAATACAACAAAACAAAACAACACTTAAAATTTTATCTATTTTCCTTCCCAATATTTTTTTTATTTTCCAAAAAATGTCATATACATTGAGTCCTGTAATGTGTAGCCTTCTGAATATGACTTTTTCTTTTTAGCAAAATGTGTTTTAAGATTCATCCATATTGTTACTTGCATCAAAAATTTCATTCTGTTTTATCACTGAATAGTATGTAATTCTAGTGCACATGTCATTATGTGTAGAAGAAAATTTTAATTCTAGCTTTTAGAGGTTTTAAATAAAACTAACATAATGATTTATATGTAGGTTTTTTTGTATGAATATAAATTTTAAATTCACATAAATAAATTCATTGAAGTGTGATCGCTAAGATTGTTGATGAGAACGTCACGTGGAATGTAGATACCCAATTACCATTTACACTCTTTTGTCCTCCTCTTTCATAGTATAGTTATCTGAAATATTACTTGTATATACATGGAAAGTCAGATTAATCTAATTTTATAATTATCTTTGTTTTTAACTGTCAAAAGCTATTTTTAAATCTCAAGTGTAGCATAGTCTCTTGCATCTACTTATATATTTATTCTTTCTATTACTCTTTCTTCCTGCTGTTTTATGTTATAACTTATTTTCTAGCTTGCACCTCTACAGAAGAACCTGCTGTAAGTGGTATTCTGACTCTTCTCAACTTTTTAATTAAGGTGGAAAATTGCTGACATTTGAACCATAACCTATAGAAATGAGCCAGAAAATTAATTCTGAATTTAAGTAAGTTAAATACCTATTCAAATAACAGATTTACAAAGGATCCAGTCTTATTACATAATACACAATATGTTCAGAGTACAGTACAAATATACTTAAGAATCAAGTGTGTTGGTCAAATTTAACCAGAGAAAAAAGACCAATGAGAGATTTACATTAAGAAGAATGTATTGCAAGATGTTGACTAATCTTACTGTAGAAGCTGGTTAGGCAAGTCTGAAATTCACAGCTAGGGCTGTGAGGAAGAAAAGACAGGAGCTATTTTATATTAGCTGAAACTGCTATGCTCGTGAGATTTTTTTTTCCTTTATGGAAGCCTTAACTACACTTTAAGACCTTTCAACTGGCTGCATAAGTCCCACCTAAATTATCTAAAATAATATTCCTTGCTTAAAATCAACAGATTGTGAGCTTTGATTACTGTTAATAAAATAAATGTAATGTTTAGATAAGTGTTTGAATAACTATAGACTATCATTTAGTTAAATTAACACACAAAAATGACCATCATAAAAATAACTCAATTTGAGTGAGAAAAGACAATGAATGAATATAAACACTAAGATGACACAGGCAAAAGAATTTTATCTGGCAAGAATTTCAAAACAATTATTAAAAATACTGTAGCAATTACAAATACTCTTGCAACAAATTTAAAATATTTAAAGCTCAAGAAAGAAATAGATACAAAGAAGAATCAAATGAAAATATTAGAATTGTAAAGTATTATGGCTAAAATTAAAAGCAACTCATTGAATCAGCTCAATAGCATGTTTGAAACACAGAGTAAATGATGAACTTGAAGTTGAGCAGGAGAAATTGTGCATACAATCCCCAAAATATATTGAAAGACAATTAATTGAACCTTGGAAAAATGTGAGACAATAACAAAGGATAGCTAATTGTTCATCAGTGCCAGAAAAAAAAGAAAAGAAAAGAAATTGTGGTGCTGAAAAAGTGAAGAACAAATGCAAAACCTCAAATTTGTTGACAAAAGCAAAACATAAACTCACAAATTCAAATTGAGCAAACTACAAATTGAATAATACCAAATAAATCTATGCTTATGCAATTTTTTGATTAAATATCTAAAAATTAAAGACAGAAATCTTGAAATCAGGTAGAGAGAAACAATGAACTACCTATGAGAACAATTCTAAAGGCAACAGATTTCTCATCAGAAATCATAGAGACCATAAGAAAGTGCTAAAAAAAGTGCTTCCTAAATTACATATCCAATGAAAATATGCTTTAGGTATAAAGGTGAAATAAAATCATTCCCAGATAAAAAACAAGTAAAAGAACTCATTGATAGCAGATTGGTAGTAGAATCTTCTTAAACTATAAACTTTTATAAGGCATTATTTATAATGATTAGATGAGCAAGAGAAATAAAGCATGCATTGCTTAGAAATATTTTAAAAGCATGTTATTATATAAGTAATACTTTAATAATAATATGATAGAATGAACATTTTGAGACTTCTAAGTATTAATTTTAAAGGATTCCAAAATAAGATTATAGTCTTAATATCTTTTTATAAAGTAAGGTTGACTTTATAAATTGATAATTGAAAGAGAAATACTACCTTTAAAAAAAGATTGGTCAGAGCATCATCAACTTCCAAATGGTGACTCGATAGGACGCACTTTTGGGTCACTCCCCAGACACCAAAAAAGAAACCAAAAAATTCACCTGTTTTCCTGACACAAACTCCAAGAAACAACTGGCACTTCAGCTTGAGATGGATTGACTGACAACTAATGTTGGGTGAAGGCACCTGATACGGTTCTCAGCTAACTCACTGATTTGGATTTGGGATGGAGCTCTGGAGTCTCCAGATGCATGGTGAGGCGGAGGCTAGGGATTTTGGGACAAGCTGCAGAGGCAGCAAGAGGCAGGACCAGTGGGGCTGAGATGCAGAGACTGAGAGGGCAGACTTGGGATGGGGCGAAAGGAGAGCCATCCCACTGGAGTTGAGCTGGAGCCCACGTGGTAAAATTACACTGGGTAAGGCCATAAGCAGAAATCAGCCCAAGAGCTTGAACCCCTCCCACAACCATTTCATGACAGAGCCTGGAGTCCACAAGGCAGAAATTCCACCCACCACATATCCAACCACCGAATACATCACCCATCAGGTGTCCCACCCCTTGGAATACGGTGAGAAGGCAATTCCAAGCCTCAGTGCTACTTGTTTTTGCCATCGTGTGGGTGGAGGCAAAACTGTAGCCTGAATGCTAATCCTGGACAAGTCAAACCTATGCAGCACCAAGGAAACAACCCTCAGAAATAGAAACAGAATGCTGAACAGAACAAAGGCACAGAGAAATATATATGAAATGATGGATCCAATCAAAAACTCAGGAGAAAATCTGAATACAGCAGACATATGTAAATTACCTGAAGATGAATTTAGGGTAACAGTGATTAACATACTCATGGGAATCCAGAAATCAGTAGAGGCAGTAAACGAGAATGTCGGAAAGCAAAGAGAAGAATTACAAGACATCCAGAAGGTAAGTAAGACACAACGATGACTGAATTAAAGAACTCAGTACAGGGGCTCAAAATAGGATGGATGAAACTTCCAACAAATCAGTGATCTGGAAGATGGCACAGAGGAACTCACTCAAGCAAATCAGCAAAGAGATTAAAAAATTCAAAGAATCAAAGACAGCATTCGAGACTTCTGGGATAACATCAAAACGAACAACATTCGCATCATAGGGGTCCCAGAGGAAGAGAGAGAAAAGGGGCCAGAACCCATATTTGATGAAATAATAGATGAGAACTTCCCTGACTTGAAGAATGAATCAAGCCTCCAGATCAAGGAAGCTCAAAGAGTTCCTAATAAAAGAAACCAAACAGAAATACACCTAGACATATCATAAATTTGTCAAAAATACAAGATAAAGACTATTAAAAGCAGCCAGAGAAAATGTGTCACCTACAGAGGATCCCCCAAAAGATTGTCAACAGGTGTCTCAAATGAAACTCTATAGGCCAGAAGGGAATGGTATAATATATTGAAAGTGCTGAAAGAAAAGGATTTTCAACCTAGGATACTGTATCTGGCAAGATTATCATTCAGATCTGAAGGAATGATAATAACCTTTTATGACAAGCAAAAGATTAAGGAGTACATTACCACAAAACCAACTTTGCAAAAAATATTAAAGAATGCTCTATAAAACATAAATAAATCACACAGAAAAACAGTATGATAGCAAATATTAAAAGTGGGGAGGAAGAGAAGAGAACAAAATGTGGATAGTTAGAATGAGTGGAAGACTAATATGCTTTCAAATAAAATTAGGTGATAAACATAGAACTGTGAATGCTAACTTCAAAACACATCCCCAGGGAGAAAGTGAAGAAATAAACAAAAGGTGGAATCAATCAAAACATAAATGTACCCATCAAACCTAGAAAGAAAAAGAAAAAAGTCATCATCCGGAGCAACATAAACTATAGTAAAGTGGATCACGTGCTTGTAAAGTTCCAGGATCCTTCATAGAATTTAGCTTAAAAACAGAAAGAAATCTAAAATCAGGCTGTTAACAGCCATAAATGAAACCTCAGCTCAGAGTCTAAACCAAGATAACTGGTGCCTTCACTGCTTTCGGCACTAATTGGTCATTTTGAGCCCAGAGAGTTTTCAATATTGACAGCAAGAAATTAAAAGGTTTTTTCTAAGTCACTGTTTAGTGACAAAAGACAAGAGCAAAGCCAATCTTACTACTTGGAAATATACAGAATTTCTGCAAAAATTGTTTAGAAATGAGTATCTCCAAAAAGATCATTGCTGTTTCATTTGCTGTTTCATAAACTAAAGCAATCTTCATTTATAAGACATAATACTAAGAATATTAATGACATATTAATTTCTATTATCATAATGTTTTCTTTCCTGGAATCTTTATTTCATATCCAAGCAAAAGTAAAAATGCAGATCTTTAGAACACGACAAAAAAATCTGTATAATAAATAGCCTGATATTTACAGTAAAAAAAATAGACTTTTAGTCAATAAAGTTGAAGTAGTGGTTGCAGGAATGGAAGGGGGTGAGCTATTTGGATAGAGGGGATCAACTGTATGGTGAAGGCAGAAATGAACTGGTGAACTAATGCATTATATACAGATATGGATTTGCAATCTTAACATATGTAATGTTATGATAGTCTCTCAAAAATAAATTTAAAAAAGAAAAAGAACTAAGTTAACTGTAACACTAAGACAACTGGACAGCATTATAGATCTGTATTTTAACAAATGAGAATTTAGTAATTATCTACTCAGCTTAACATGGTGTGTCATTTGTGACTGAGATTTCAGTTATGAGAATTAAACCAATCAACACATGTGCTGTGTTCAGAATGATATTTTTCACATTATATATGCATTTAATAAATTTATAAAAAGTTATTATTAGAAAAGATTTGTCAAGGAATATCAATAGATATTACTCATCCCCCAACCCCCAGCCCTTAACCACCACTGTAGTTAGGGAGAGTAAGGCAAGGCTCTGAAAGCTGTGGACCCAGGTTCGATACCTGAGGCTGGAAGAAAAAAGAATATGAATATATGATTCATAGAAAGGTATGTTCAAATGTTACTAAATAGAGGAAAAGATTGAATTTTCCAGGTCATAAGAAAAATATAAATTAAATAACAACTAGTAACATTTTATATCAATTTAAAAATTTTAAATTATCCCAGTCACCAGTGCCAATAATAATTGGGCATATATATTTTATTAATCATGGATATGTGAAAAGTTTATATTAAAAATATGTGTAGAGAAATAATGCATATACATCTTTGAAAAGCAATATTCAAATAGTTATTAAAATGTCCATATCCTTTTATTTTAAGCTCTACTCCTATAGCACACCCTGGTGAAGTAGAAGTTAGATCCACTGTCACTGTCCAGCACAGTCCTCATATATCCTAAGGATCCAGTTCATGTCACAAGACCTCAAGGAACAACTGAGATGAACAATTAAATAAAAATAAGTGGAATATATCTTATTCCTCTCTCTTCCTGCAGCCTACCTACTTGGCTTCATTCCTGCCTACAGCTTTCCTTTAAAAACTAAAAATAAAAATCTGCTCCTAGAAATCCATTTCATTTGGCATAAAATTAACCACTTATAAAGATGTTTATTAAAACATTTCATAGATAATTATTAGAAATAAACCGCCTCAGTAAAAGGCAGTTGAATAAACTATAATACACCAATATCCAAACACAGAGCACTATACTCACATTGAAAACAGTTAGATATACATCTGATTTAGAGAGACTTTCATGACATACCAAAAATGAAACAAGATGAAAAGGTGGATATAATACAGTCCTATGTTTCAAAACAGTAAGCAAAAATTATATATATGCATGTATTTGTAGATGTATATGTATATGTGAATGCATATGACAATGAAGTTCACCATGCATGCAGAACACATCAAAGAGTTAATATTTGTTACCTGTATCAGTGAGGGGCAGGTAGATTAGTGACAGAAAGGAGTTTATGTGAAATAAAATGACTAAATATATTTTTACGAATGCTGAAGCAAAGCAAACATACAAACAAAAGCTATGAATTCAGTAATGCAGACCCTGAAACACTAAGGGAATCTTTTAACACAGAGTAGGCAGGAAAAATATCTAATATTATGTTAATGTTATGTAAAACACATTGTAAAAGTTCCAAATATGTACTGGCACTGTGCATCTTAATCAGACTGAATGGTACTTTTAGTCACACCAGTTCAAGGTTATTTATGTTTTCCTAGAATGGAACATTTTTAAATTAGTATTTGAATATATATTTTCATATAGTTTATGTAGAAATATGCACAGTACATTACATGAAATTTTCACTTAAAATAATGAACAAAAACAAAACTACAAAGAAACTTAATTTTTTTATATTCTTACTGAATTTATGCTTTGGGTATGTTCATTTGAGAATGATGGAGAGTGTAACAAAACAATGTGAAAATTTCCAATAAAACATATAATTACTTCTGAAAATGTCATACTTAAATTGTTTCATGTATTTTTTTAAATATTTTAATTCATTTATTTTACTTTTATAGTTTTATTGAATAAACATTGTATTATTATATTATGTAGGTTTAGGTATGAATCATCATAAATCAACATCTGTATATAATACATTAAGTTCAAAACACCAATTTTCTGTATAAAGCAAAGCAACTTCTGAATAAAAATTGATAAAGAAACCCATGTAACTGAAGGTGAGTCTGTATCAATGCTAACTACTAAAAGTTTTGAGTAAATTGGGTCTCCACTCAGTTCTTAGCTGATAGGATTATAATCATCTAAAGTGCAATATAAAATACATTGATCTGAAATTGAATGAAATCTGAGTTAAGTATGTTCTTTGTAGATTTCAAAAATATAAATAAAATAATCATTTCATTGCTCAAAGGGGAAATTTGTTCCCTTAGTAGAATAAAATAAAGGCAATTCATATTATTAAAAAGGAAATTTGAAATGTCTCCATTATCACCAACACTTTTCTATGTAACAGTAAACCTAGTCTGGCAAAAAGTGAAAAACATGTATTAAGTACAGTAACAGTTTTGCGCAAAAATTTTTTTCTCCCTTAAAATCCAAATATTTCCTTAGATGTAAATTTTTATTTCTGTATTAAAATAAAAATACATAAACCATTGGTTATAATAATAGGCATATGTTAAATTTCTATTTACTCTAGGATTATTTGAATAAATATAAATTGAGTAAGACACAGCATTTCAAACACTCTCAGTGGACAGACAATTGTGATGCTTAGTCTATATTCTTAAGGTTTATACAGATTATTCCAATCAATACTACTGAACATTTGTTTAGCAAATGAATGAACCAAGTAAATCAAAAGTAAAATATACTTTTTGTCTGCAAGATCAAATTAGTGGCTGCCATAAGGTAAGTTTGAAAGAGGGGTAGACAAATTAGTAAGAGAATCAACCAAATGGTGAAAGATAGAATTGGACGGTTAATGATGAACTTCAGTAGTATGTACAGATGTTAATTTACAATATTTCATAGCTAAACCTATGCTTCTTCCTTAAAATATTATTTAAAAGGAAAAAATCTGTATTAATGAAAAAAGTTTTAGACATCTGCTATACAATACTGGATATACAATTAACAGCATTATACTGCTCACAAACATTTTTAGTATATCTCATTTTTATGTTTTATCATGATAAAACATCTGTTTCTAAACCTGTAATAAATATAATTTTTGTTTAAATTTTTTTGACAACTTGTACCCCCAAATTTAACTGAATAAGTTACAGATTGAAAGTAAATGAGAATGGAAAATTCTGAAATTTCATTTATAACTCACAATCTTTGAGCAGGCTAAATGGATGGGACCTGGAGAAAAAAAATGAGAAGGTTATTTCCCCTAAACTTCTTGCCTATGGAGAAATCATTTACTCGGTATATTCTTGAAAAGTAACTATGATTTCATTAAAACATCTCCTATCTTAATTTCAGCCCCTGGCAGTATTAACTAAAGATTCTTTTTAAAAAAGTAAAACTTCGAAACATATTAAGAGTGAAAATTCACTTACTTCTATTTTATACTTGTAGGATAAACAGAATGCCAGAAGAAAAAAAATGTATGAATGGAAGAAACAAACACTTATCTGATAGACTTTTGATGTTTTAGTTATAAAATGAGATTTCAGATTCTCTTTATTCATGAAATAAAAATTTGCAGAATATATATCATGTGGATTACATGCTGGCTGGTACTGTGCAAGACCAATTAAATACCAGTAATAATGAATGATCTCTAAACGTAAAAATGCATTATGATATATCATATCACAGTCTCACTGCTAGTGTTATAAAAATACACAAATTCATAATCAGGATCAAATTTAGTCCTTTTTCTTACATTACTATAGTGACAATATCTTTCTGTAGAAAACTAGAAAAAAGTCGTGGGATAATTAGGTCAAAGATAATGTTTATGTTTCATTTATCTTCATTTCTAGCCAAAACTTACAGTTAGGTAAAAATGCAACAGGCATTTAAAAATCATGCCTTTTTATAACCCTCTAACTTTAAATAAAGATGTTTACTTTCACGAGAATCAATAATACCCAAGGACAGATATTCAGTAAGAATATGATTAGCCTATTTTATATTACCATTACATTTTCACAAAAGGCAGAATATATTGGTTTTTAAAAAAGTGTTATTGTGGACACAAATCTTACTAGAAGATGGTGATTTTAAATACTCTAGAAGAACTTAAATGCACAAAGTTGTTGAATAGTATAACATTCAAATCAAGTAATAATTCAAACAGAAAATCTACACATATAGTTGCTTTGGGAGAAAGCTTTTATACATTGACTTTTCTTGAGGAAATTACAGTAGAAATCACAAGACAGAATAATGAAAGAACTAGGCACTACAAGTAGATGAACACTGATTTTAAGAATTGGTATATGTGGAATACTTCTATCACATATTTACCTTAGTATGAAAAATGAAGCTTTAATAGAAACTCCTTAAACATCATTAGGAAAAATATCGTATATTGTGTATAAAATTCAGTATATACCTGACATTCTTGCTTCTGTATAAATGATAATTACCAATTCCTTATGAATAGTATTTGACCTTTTATTTTATTCTCATGATAATGGTATTAGTGGTTCCTCCTTTGAAGTTTAAAATCAATTTAATTGTGACTTAGGACTTTTCTAGAATTAGGATTTTGGTCTGTGGGGTTAAGGATAAAACATTTCATTTAAAAAACTTTGAACAACTGGTTAACTGAATTAACAAGATAAAACTCAATGATATAATATCATATTTATCACATCTGATATTGAATTTATACCACACTGAAATTTAGCCTAAAATTGTATAGTGTCCAAAAACAACATAACTTTATAATTTTTTTCCAGTTTTACAAAACTAAAATTAATTCACAGATACTCCTTGATTACAAACTAAATTGTTCACAAGGAAGCGGCAAATGGCAAATAATGCAAGTTACTATAAGATAAGAGGATAATAATCCCAACTCTTTTGAAGATCTTGACACATGTAGAAATTGTAATATTTATAAGCCAATCTGAGAAAAAAAAAAAAGGAGCAGCCTGTCTGAAACTAAATATAAGAGCCCGTCCATGATCAGCAATAGAAAGAACAGTATCTCAGCATAAATAAAATACATTTGCAGCACATATAGGAAATGCCTGGATTGTCACCAACTAGAAAATACATTCCCAAACTAAAAAACTCATGATTTAGAAAAAAAATCAGTAATTTTCAAAGTAAACAATATTCATTATTTTCATTTGGATAATTACAATGTTTTTGTAACAAGATTAGATTGGCCTCATAAATTGAATTGGGAATGTTTTCTTATAGTCTCTGAAAACATGATGAATAAGATATAGGATAATACTTACTCAGAAATTTTGTTAACTTGGCATTTCCTGACCATGTAAGGTCAACTGTAGCCTAAGGATCTATACTTGTGTCCTGGATCCATGGTGCAGTGGGGCGCAGGGCAGGGAAGGATCAACCAATGTGAACTAAAGAAAAACAAAGTAAAATGTTTAAAAAAAAAAACCGGTAACTTTGTAAAATTTTGTAACTTGATGCCTTATTTAGGGATCTTTTGAAACTTCAATTGTTTTTCTTAAAGGTTTGACAAGATTTTTCCTTAAATAAATTTTGCTGTTTTACTTATTTTAGCATATTTTGCTATGATTTGTTTAAAGTACTGATATAAAATGTTTGGGAGTGTCATTCATGTTCTGTTTCATGTGCAATTTGATCTTTTTAAAATCTAATATTCTCTCTTTTAAAATTAATTTTATTTAAGGAGAATTGCGTCATACCATTATACATATCTGTTACGCATCATTATAAATCAACATTTGTAAGTTCACCATCATTAGCCAAGTCTTTCCTTTGCTATACAATTGATACCCTCTACCCAATTTATAGACCCTACTCCTGCCTGCAGTCACTAATTTGATTGTGTTGACTGAAAGTCTGGCTTTGATATAATTCATTTGCTTATTTGGTTTCTCAAAATATGATGTCTTTCTTCTTCTGGCTTATTTTACTGAGCATGCTTTCCTCTAGGTCTATTCATGTTGCTAAATTTCAGTATTTCATCATTTTTGAGAGTTGAGTGGTATACATGTGTATATATACCACATCTTCTTTATCCACTCATCTGTTGAGGGCATTTAGGTTGTTTCAACTCTTGACTATTGTAACTAATGTTTCAGTGAACATGGGGCTCCTATATCTTTGTTAATTAGTATTGTTTTTAGGGTAAATAGCCAGTAGTTGGGTAAATGAATCATATGGAATTTCCATTGTTTTTAATTTTTTTTTTTAGTTAAAAAAGTTTTATTGATTTTTTACCCATGGCCCCATGTCTCAAATCTGGGTCTATAGTCCTTACAAGGTCTGCACTTTAGCCACCTGAGTTACAGAGGTGCACTTTCATTCTCAGGTTTTCTGAAGAATCCCCATAATGTTTTCAATAATGGTTGCATCATAAAATCTAATATTCTTTTTGTTCAGAGATTAAGAAGGAAGAGAGAGGAGGAAGAAACATGGAAGGAAGGAAGGAAGGAAAGGAGGGAGGGAGGGAAGGAGGGAGGGAGGGAGGGAGGAAGGAAGGAAGGAAGGAAGGAGCATCTTTATTTAGTTTTTTTTGGTGTTTCACCCATGTCCTTGAGCTTTACATGGTTTGCATGCCATTGTCTTGAACACGTAAGCCACAAGGATATGCCCCCACATCTAATATTTTTAATTTGTATCTTCCTTTTTCTTTCAAGAATTGTTCTTGAGATTTTTTTATTTTATTTGTCATTTCAGTAACTGTTATTCCGTTTCTAATTTCTTAATTTTAATGATACCTGTACCATTCAGGATCATCTAAATTTTGCCTATCAACTAAAAATCTGGCTGAAATATACATAAAAGATATTTCTTAGTCATGCTACATGTTCAGTATTGATTAACAGGGTATCTGCTCAGCAATCAGGCTGAGGACAGTCTTATCTTGATATGTATTTCCAAAATCACTGCATCAGTACAAAGGGAATATTATGTCTCAGATACTGGCACTGAAAATTCCTGCCCAAACTTGACGCATTGAATTGAATTGACTCACAATTCATTGGTCCCAAGTTGTTAAATGACTTCTACCTAAATTCAAGGAGAAAGAAAGTAAATCCTGTAATGCGTCCAAAAATGGATAAAAACCAAAATTTTGATAAACAGCACTAGTGATTTTATAGTTTGATTACTACTTCTTAGGCATTTATTTTCATTTTGAAATATGAATTATCTTGGAGCACAGGGGAAATAGCCCCATTTCTCTTGAGTTTGTCCGTGGGCTAGACAAATGAATTGATATCAGAAAGGATTGGTAGGAAAAAAGACAACATTTACTAACCTATGTATGAAAATTTTACATGGCTATAATTCTGAGGTAAATGGAACACACTATAAACATTTTCTGCGCTGAGATGAGGGATATGGAGCTGGGGGCATCAGGGAGATAGAAGAGAGTCGTCACATAAGCAGATGACTTCATATAGGAAAATCTTGTCTTTAGATTTTTGTTCTGTTTCAAGATTGGTTTTGTTGATAAAAATGTTCTTAATAGAGATGACTCCATATCTAAGTATGGGTGGTGACAAAAACAGCTATGAGTCTCGATTAACCTTTAGTTCCATATACGAAGGTAACTAGCATTAAAAAAAAACATTCTTTTATCATCTCAGAAATGACATATATAAAGATTTTTTGGAGGACTAATCCACAATTATTAATTTATTGATGCATGTTGTTTGAGAGGTTTCCCATAGGTTTTGATTTATAGTGGCACTGTTACTATTCAATTCCAAACATTTGCATCATAATTTCTTCTTTGAATTTACTAAGATGTTTTATATTTCATATTAATTTTTCTTCCTTGTTTCAATTTTCAAGCAAATATGTTTCTTGGTTTTCTATGCCATTCTTTATCAGTAAACTCACTCCTCATTACATCTTGTCTCCAACAAAAATGTTGGTATTGTGGATTTTCCTATCTCTTTCTTTATAAACTAGCAATTGTTTAAGGAAAATCATTGAGCAGAAGTATAAGTTTCCCTCTATTCAAAGGACCTGGCATACCATAATATAATTTTTTAAGCATTTATTTTACTTAGTTGTTCTTAGTTGTCCCCCACCAGCCCCTGGTTTTGAACCTGCATCCATAGAATGTACATGTGTTACCTCTGGTGGATTTATCTGTTGGACCAACAGGGCATGCCCATAATTTAATTTTTACATAAAAAACAGCATATAATTATTATAAAATACAGTTCAAATAGCTACTCACATTTTAATTGTACATCCCATCAGATTTTCATGTGGTCAGTTAGATAATCTTTTGAAATTGTGCCAAAGGGAATGGTCAACATTAAAATGAGAAATAATGTTCTTTGCTGTCAATTTAAAAAGCAAAGTTTTTACATTAAAGGTAGAATTTCTATTTCTTTCTTAGTTTTAATGGCAGTAAAATACCAGAATATACAACCACTTACAATTGCATAATACTTTTCAGTTTTCAGCTTACTGACAGTTTTTTTTCTGTAACTTTCCCTTTAGTAGTTCCCATTTAAGTAAGAGCAAATATGAAGAATGTGCTTTTATTTATAAAAATTGAATGAGGACTGTGTTTTAGATAAAGCCAGTAGTGAATTCTATATTAATTCATGGTAAATAAGTGCTTATGATGAGTCACCAAGAATGTTTTAGGAATATAATTTTTAGAAGACTATGGTAAAGGCATGTTTAGTAAAATTTGCAGTATACGATGCAAAATGACCTATTCATGGATCAAATTCTGGTTGTCACAATTTAGCATCCTGTTCCCAACTACTACCTAGAATATGTGGCTAAATATCTATTAAATAGGAAACTTGCTTAACTGGCAAATAGAAAAAATTCTGTCTACAAACCTTGCTAATTACATCTTATGTATTAATGTGGAAATGTTTACACTGTATGCTAGCAGATAAATGGCTTTGTGATTCTTAAGGTACACAATAAATTCTAAGCCTAAGCACTAGTAATTTAAATGATCCATTACAAATCCCCCAACTTAGATCTGTCTGAGTCTTGTTTTAAAAACATGTATGCAGTTTTGAAAGATCATCAGTAAGTTCATCATTCTGACTTATTGTGGCTGTGATGGAATATACACTCAGTAGGACTTCCCTTGTCCTCTGTCCATAAATCATGCCATAAAATAGCCCCATGTGGGAGTCCTCTGAGCTTCCTCAGTTTTTCATTTTTCTATCATATTCAACTATTTCTAGCCGTAGGTGATTTTCTTGTCAAAAAATTCCAAATGGTGTTTTATTAGTCTGCTCTGGTGTATACAAGTGTTATTTTATTTTTTTTGCTCTATGTATTTCCTTTAGGATGTATGATGCAATTTGACAGAAGAAATACTGCAAAATAATTTATTTGTAAACTACTTTTGAAAGGTAAAGGAAATAAATATGATTCCTCCTTTTTTTCTCCAGCATTATTATACCCTCTAGACACTAGAAAAATATTTTCACTAGTGGAATATTTTTACAGCTTCAGTTATTGCAGCACAATCATGTTTAGATGGTGTGTTTGAGAGCATGACCTGTCTGTAGATCTCAGAATTAAACTACGAGCATAAATTGAGCCCCAGGTTTCAACTCCTGGTTATGAACATGAAGCTATTCCAGAATGTATAGAGATGCCCAAGAATGGCCTGATTTTTTCCTAAAGTCTCTATCTCTAATACTTCCAAGCATCTAGTTACTCTGAACATGTACTTCTGGGTTTTTAATCCCTCTCGTTCATAGAGAAGACATCCTTGATCTCCTATCACTATATACTACCACTAGCATTCCTTATTTGTAAGATTCTCTTAACCTGAATTCTTTAAGAAAATAATTTTATAATTTCCTTAGAAAAAATTACTTAAAGTTTTTTTATACATGAAGGCTAATAAATAGTAATTTTCAATCATATGTGAGTTATGTAGGCTAGAGATGATGTTATTTTAATACATGCACACTCTTAAATGTGAAAATGTATTATTTTTATAAATTTCTAAGGATAGTCAATGTACAGAGACAAATGTGACTTTGTAGAAGTCATGCATATTTTCAAGGGAAGAATTAAAACTTGAATGTATGCTTTCCAACTCCAGCCTGATTCCTGCTCATATGTTTCCTTAGTTATCTTATAGAAGATAATCTCAATACTTCCTTGGATAACTAAATTCATTAATAATGGATAATATAAGGCATTATTATAGCATGATGTGGTAGACAGAATATTGGATCCCTTCCATGATGTCCATGTCTTAATTCCTAAAACCTGTGACTATGATATGTTACATGACAAAGAAACTAAAAGTTGCAGATGAAGTTATTGTTACTGAATAGCAAATAATAAATAACAATAATGAAATTTTCCTGGATTATACAGGCAAACCCTATATTATAGATGTGGAAGAGAGAGGCAGGAGGTTGGATCCAGACTGAGATTTTAAAAGGTTATACTACTGATCTTGAAGATGGAGGATGTGACTATAAGCCAAGGAAAAGTGAAAATTCCATGGAAATTTGAAAAGACAAAGAAACAGACTATTCTCTAGAGCTTCCAAAAAGAACAACTCTTCTGTCTCCTGAATTTTAGCCTTCTGAGATTTATGATCTCCAGAATTATAAATAATAATAAAATCTATCATGTTTTAAAACACTAAATGTACGACAAAATATTGCAGTAGCAACTAGAAACAAAGGTAATTGTTCATTTTTGAACCCTGAGGCCTGCATACATTATTTGCTTTGGAGAACTGTAGCAGTTTTATCCTTTTTAAATGTATAGCAAGAATATCTATAGATTCCATGACAGCACAACACTCACCAGACATTACATCGCTATTCTAGTTGAATATAACATCAAGGACTTAATTAGGACTAAAGTCCTTATAGAGTTAACTACAGCTCTTCTACCCATGAAGAAAGAGGTAAAGATGAATATTACAGTAGCTTTGCTGTAATTTTTTGAATATATATATATATAAAATCAAAATACACTCCCAATTTGGAAAAAATTAATTTCCTATATAATCAAGTACAATTCAATAACTACCATTAAATATTTTTCTTTTCTCTTATTTTATTTTGCTTTCTTCCTCTCTCTATCTTTGTTTGACTGTCTATCATCTATTTGCATATCATTTTCTATCTATCATCATCACTATCATTATCCATATTTTTTCCTGTGAGGTTGATTTATTCTTTTTCTACCAGGCAGGTGAAAAGTTAATCATTTAAAATATTTTCCTCATATATTTTTTCACTTTCTGGAATCAACTATATAGGTCTATTTTGTCTTCAGAAAATATTCTTTTAATAAAAAGATAATTTATTTAATACTAATAACAGCAAAGGGTTATTTATTGTACTCTTTTACCCTATAAGTCACAAGAATGAAGAAAAGGAACATTATTTTTATTCCCAAGATGAATAAAAATACTTTATGTCATCATGTAACAGCATTTTTCATATAAATACTAATAGAATGCTTTTTTGAGAACTAGTTTCTGAATTTCTGTTAAGTCATTAAATTGAACTTCTGACATAAATTAGATTCAAAGAAAACCTACAGTCAAAAAAATTAAAATGAAAAACATGAATAGAATAGAAAATAAAATGTGCAAAGTATCTGATATACAGAAGTCTCAGAAATGACCTATAGTTTCCCTAGTATTTGAAAATAAGCCTGAATTACCCACACAAACACATATACATACACACACATGCAATTGATTTCTACAAATCATGCAAGTGTAAACATTTCCTGTATAAGTTAATAAATTTCTGGAGGATAGAATCTTAAAAATGAATATTTTATTCTCATCACAACTTCATATATGTATTTATTATAAAGTATATATATTATTATATATCATTATCTCATAAATAGATTTAAACAGAGAAACATGCAAATTTGCTTTTGTTTTATGTAATAATATTTTCTTAGGGAAGTTCACATAAATTCCTGTGTTGCATAATTTGCTTCAAAGCTAACATTTTATAGGCATTTTCATAGGCATATAAATTAGAATACATATGTTTTAAATTATGATGAAGACAAAACAAAGAAAATTTTAAGTAAATAATGAAAAACTTAAGTACATGAAAATGACCTAGTATGATGTCATGTCTAATTTTATATAACTTGGGCAAAATATCCTCAATTGCCACAATATTTCAGACAAATATATGATACTCTGAATAATGAGCCTATTGATAACACATCTCTTCATTACATTGTATAAATAAATCTTTTACTTACATATACTTGTTAATATTCAATAAATAATATTCTGAAAGTCAGCTAATTTGAAGACAGCTAACTTGTACATTTTCTGTTTTTCTCTGCTGCTTTTAGTGAAGATATGAAGTCAACAACAAATCAGGGTTTATAATATTGTTTTGCAATTTTGCTTATAAATAAAATAGATGTTTCCTTTGTCAAATGTTTATATCTTGGAAAACTAGATTATCAATTGAAATATTTCTATCCCACTATATGATACATTTTCATAATATATTGTGACTTCAATATATTTTGAAATAACCTTTTATGCTAGACATAGTCAGAAATTCTGGATTGACAGGCTCTCTAAGATTTACCTAATCATATTTATCAGGAAGGAAACCCATAAAATATTGGCTTGTAAGAGAGTCAATAATGGAAGCCTCCCAATTATTCTTATAATGTTATTAATTCAAAATGTTATAGCCTACCTAAACTGAACAAGTGATTGCTTAAAAGAATAGGAATTTGGAGTTTAGCTCTGGCATAAACTGTAGATTTTCATCAAGTTCTTAATATTATCATAACTCAGTTGTATATCCTGATAAAACACTAACATGAAACTCACAGGAATATTTTTGTGATTAATAGTTTCTTGAAAATCTTTTAAACATTAGACTTAAAAGTATACAAGACATAATCAAGAATACCTCAAATAGAATAAATAACTTAGATAAATATTTGAAAATAAAGATTAATATTTAAAAAATTACCAGGTCTAGGTTTTTTTACATCTGAGAGTTACAAATTCATCAAGAGAAAATAATATCTATACTTAATAAACTTCAGAATATAGAAAATAATGAAGCATTTGCTACAGTATTTCTGAGTCTAGGATAGCTCTCATATAAAAATCAAGCAAGATAGAAATAAAAAATGTAAATATATGCACATTGTACTTGAAAATATGTATGGTTTTGTACTTTCTCCCAGAAATACAGTGTTGGTTCAACATTAGAAAAAAATGTTACTTTAATTCACAATATCAGTTGAAGGAACTGAATAGAAATGGTAATCATGCTTATAAAGTATTTTATAAAATCAAAATCCCAAAGTGAATTAAAAATTCTTTGCAAAGCCTAAGCAAGAAAATTTCGTTATTTGATAAAGCATATTCTTGGAAACATAAAACAGCAATATTCTTATTGGTGAAATAGTAGAAATTATACCATTTAAGACAACAAAGAAATAATTTCCTTCAATCAAAGAATAAGGCAGTTCTGTCCAATACAATGAGGTAAAAGCGGGTAAAGGGGCTGAATAAATGTCAGTGAAGACAGAAACAAAACTTACCTTCAAACACTATTCATTTTAAAGATGGTATGGTACAATATACTCTGGAATTTTGTGCAGTCTTTAAAAAAAGAAAAAAATTGTGCCTTTGGCAATAATCTGAATGAAACAGAAGGGGATCATATTAAGCAAAATAATTCAGAAAAGAAAGAGAAGTACAGGATGTTTGCACTTATATGTGGAATATAATGAAATGAAAAAAATAAACAGATAAAGCATAACAAAAACCCTCAGGAGTCAAGATGACATCTGTCAGTGGTGTGGGAAGGGAGAGGGAAGAAGAGAAGGAATAAGTTGGTGTAAAGGACAATGGATTTTGGTGGTGGAAGTGGTGTGAAA
Source organism: Solenodon paradoxus (assembly GCA_004363575.1). NCBI lineage: Eukaryota > Metazoa > Chordata > Mammalia > Eulipotyphla > Solenodontidae > Solenodon > Solenodon paradoxus. The sequence goes on from RJWH01000027.1 coordinate 1,510,362, forward strand.
TACTCATAGACTGAGAAGCAAGTTCAGTATCTTAAAAGGAGTATGGTTTTTCAAAAAAATAAAATAATTATATTTTTAAAAACCAATATTCATATTGTTTAAAAATCAGGAGGTAAAATTTTAAATTACTATAACTGAAATGGTTTAGAAACATAACCATATATAACCTTAAAATTCAATAATTTTTGAGCGGAGGATTGACATCTGAAGGGTGACTTGATAGGACACACTTTCAGGTCGCTCCCCACTGACACAAAAAAAAAACCCACAAAACCTACTTTCCTGAGATAAACACCAAGAAACAAGCAGCACTTCAGCTGGAGACGGAGATGATGAAGACTAACGGTGGGGGAGGGCACCTGGAGTGGTTCTCAGCTAAGGCACTGATTTGGATTTGGGATGGTGCTCCAGAGTCTCCAGACGCATGGTGAGGCAGAAGCTAGAGATTTCAGGACCAGTTGCAGAGACAGCGAGAGGCGGGCCCAGTGGGGCTAAGACACGAAGTCATGGACCACCGACTTGGGAAGGGATAAAACGAGAACCAGTTCACCAGGAGCTGAGCTGGAGCTCACATGGTGAAGTTGCACTGGGTGTACCCATAAGTTGAAGTCAGCCAAAGAGCTCAAACCCCTCCCACAACTATTTCATGCCAGAGCCTGGGGTCCACCAAGCAGAAATCCTGCCCACTGCATATCCTACCACCAAAATACCACCCATCGGATACCCCACCCCCTGAAATACAGTGAGAAGGAAGTCACAAGCCTCAATGCTACCCACTAGCACCACTTTGAGGTAAAGGCGAAACTGCAGTCTAATTGCCAATCCTGGGCAAGTCAAACCTATGCAATAAGAAGGAAACTGAACCTTCAGAAGTATCAACAGAATGCTGAATAGAACAAAGGTACAGAGAAATATACGGGAAATGATGGATCCAACCAAAAACCCAGGATAAAATCTGAATACAGCAGATATATATGTAAATTGCCTGAAGAGGAATTTAGGGTAACAGTGATTAACATACTCATGGGAATCCAGAAATCAGTAGAGGCAGTAAACGAGAATGTCAGGAAGCAAAGAGAAGAATTACAACAAGACATCCAAAAGGTAAGATACATGATAACTGAATTGAAAAACTCAATAGAGGGGCTCAACAATAGGATGGATGAAGCTTCCATTAGAATCAGTAACCTGGAAGATAGGACAGAAAAACTCAATCAAGCAAACCAACAAAGAGAAAAAAATTTCAAAGAACCAAATACGACATTTGAGACCTCTGGGATAACATCAAAAGGAACAACATTCTCATCATAGGAGTCTCAGAGAAAGAGAGAGAAAAGGGGGCAGAAGCCATATTTGAAGAAATAATAGATGAGAACTTCCCTGTCTTGGAGAATGAAGCAAGCCTCCAGATCAAGCAAGTTCAAAGAGTTCCTAATAAAAGAAACCCAAACAGAAATACACCTTGACATGTCATCATCAAAATGTCAAGAATACAAGATAAAGAAAGACTATTAAAAGCAGCCAGAGAAAATGTGTCACATACAGAGGAGCTCCCATAATGTTGTCAACAAACTTCTCAAATGAAACTCTACAGGCCAGAAGGGAATGGCATAATATATTCAAAGTGCTGAAAGAAAATGATTTTCAACCTAGGATACTATATCCAGCACAATTATCATTCAGAACTGAAGGAATGATAATAATCTTTTTTGACAAGCAAAAGTTAAAGGAGTACATTACCACAAAACCAGCTTTGCAAAAAAATAGTAAAGAAGGCTTATAAAGCATAAAGAAATCACACAGGAGAAAACAGTATTATAGCAAATATTAAAAGTGGGAAGGAAGAGAAGAGACAAAAATGTAGATACTTAGAATGAGTGGAAGACTAATATGCTTTCAAATAAAATTAGGTAGTAAATATCTAAATGAATGCTAACTTCAGGGTAATCTCAAAATGCATTCCCAAGGAGAAAGTGAAGAAGAAAACAAAAGGTGGAATCAGTCAAAACATAAATGCACCCATCAGCCTAAAAAGAGAAAGAACTAAGTCATCATCTGGAGCAACCTGCAAAACACAAATTATAAAATGACACTAAGAGCTGTATATAAATAATCACCCTAAATGTTAATGGACTGAACTCATCAGTCAAATGATGCAAAGTGGCTGAATGGATTAAAAAGCATAACCCAAACTTCTGCTGCATTCAGGAATCCCACCTTCTTCCAAAACACAAAGTCTCAAAGCCAATGGCTAGAAGACAATCCTACAGTTGAATGGCAACTTCAAAGAGCAGGAACACCTATACTCATCTCAAATAAAATAGATTTCCATCTAAAAAGCACAACAAAAGACAGAGATGAACACTATATCATGATTAAAGGATCAATCCAACAGGAAGACATAACACTTATTAACATATATGCACCAAATGAAGTGTATCAAAATACATCAAGCAAGTATTATTAGATCCAAAGAGACATTGACAGCAACACAGTAGTAGTGGGGACTTCAACACCCCCACTTACAATAATGGACAAGCAGAAAATTAACAGAGAAACAGCCACTTGGAATGATCATCTGCAACAAAGAGGTCTAATAGACATATACCTATCGCTTCACTCAACAACTACAGATTTCACTTTCTTCTCAAGCGCTCATGGAATATTCTCAAGGACAGATCATATTTTTGGACACAAAGCATCTCTCAACAAATTTACAAAGATTTAAGTCATATCAAGCATCTTCTCTGATCACAGTGGCCTAAAACTGGAAATCAACCACAAAAAGAAAACTGGAAGACCCCAAACCAATTGGAAACTCCACAATATGCTCCTGAAGGACTCAGGTAAAAGATGAAATCAAAAAGGAACTTTAAAAGCTATTTAGATCACTTATAGATGGAATGTGAATAGAAAAAACAAAGGAATAGATTAATAACCAACCCTGAAACATTTGCAATAGAATCAAGAATTAAGAATTAATTACCAATAGAATGATAGAATTAATAGAATTAAGAACCAACCCTTAAACATTACCAAAAGGGAATGGGGTGGGCAGGGAGGCAAATGGTGGTGGAGCCCACTGGACAATGGGAAAGAACACTTCGTGATTTGGTGGAGGGCATGGTGTGTTGAAATATATCTAAGAAATGGGGAACCTATGCATTGGAAATTATTTTAATGTGTAGAATAATTACTATGATAAAAAATAAATTTAAAAAGTTCAATAGTTTTCTTAATAATAATAAGTCATTTAAAAAATAACACCATTTCTAAAATATTATAGACTATCTGGGACTGAAGAGCTAGATAGGGTATGTAAGACAGACAGAGAGGTAAAAAACGCATAAAGAGAACCATAAGAAAGTATTTTGTTGTTAAAAGTACTTTTAAACATTGCTTCTCAAATTATAGTTTAATCTATAAATCCAATAAAAACTAATTAGATATTCTAAATTTTTGAAAAATGTAATGTTCACCTTGGAGAAAAATTTCTGATGACACCAAAATCTTTACAAAAATTTAAACAGATTCCAAAATATACTATGAAACTATGTATATATACACACACATATATACGTATATATGTGTATATATAATCATTGTTATCATTGTTATGATTGATATGGTATTCAAAGGTCAGGATAAAAGGAAACCAATTTTTTTTTCAGTTTATAAATTTTAAAAGTTATTGAGGGCTGAGGGCAGACACCCTCATAAAAATCACAATTAATTGTATAATCTCAGTATGTCTGTTTTCAGAATTTACTCCCAATTACTTATGGGAGAGTCTATTTCAAAGGAGGAAAAACCCTGCAACTACACTAAAAGATCAGACAATTATCCCTCTCTGGTATCTATGGCAGTTTATTCAAGTAATAGTATACATTATATGAGGGAAGGATAATAACCAGACATTTCAAGGACTGTCAGGCCCCAGGTCTAAGTTGATATAGATACCTACTAGCTGGATGCATCAGTATGTACCTATCCTCTACCCACTAGGATGTGGGAATATGAGGCCAATTACTAAGCAAAATGTTAGTCCAGATCTGGTTCACATTGGTCCTCTAGGTCTATAGATTATTCCAAAGTGGTCAGTTCCTTTGTCTGAAATGGACTTGTTTGGTATTTGGCAGAACCCTCATATTGTTAGGAAAGTAAAATGGAGGCCCTGTAATTTCCCCATCCATTTGAGTGTTAAAATAATTTCTTGAAAGAACACAGAGCTTAGTATAACTCTCAAATCACAAAGTATAAGGAGTGTTGGTCCCTATCATTTCCAATCTAATTCCCCAATATGACATCTACAAAAACTAGATGAATCTTGAAGTATGACAATTGACTACCAGCTATTTAACCAAATAATGACCCTAATTACAGTGCTCTAGTAATTTTTCTTTCACTGGCAGATAATTCAGCCTCAGATACATGGTATGTGATCATTAATCTGTGTGTTTTCTTCATCTTTAATGGAAGAACCAGAGCAGTAGCTGTTTGCATTCAAATGGATTAAGCAATAGCCTGTCCTAGATTTTACTATCAAATTTCCTAAATTAATGTGAACCATATAGTTTCAAAATATTACACTGGTCTACTATATCAGTGACATCTTATTAGTCAGAATGGATGGTCAAGAGTTGATGAGTACATTGGAGTCCTAGATAAGATACAAGTATTCCAAAAAATGAGATATAACCCTATTAGAGATTTGCAACACTACCAAAGTTTATAGGTCTGTGGCATGCTGGAATTCCATATTATTAAATATTTTACCTCCCACAACTAATAAGAAAAGACATCTGAAAGACCTCTCTTGGTTCTGGAGGCAGAATAGTCTGCATTTGAGATTGCTGCACCAGTCCTTTTCATAAATAATATGTCAGGTGGGACGCAGAAGAGTAAAGAAGTTTTTAGGACTTCCAGGCTGCAGTGAAATTTATCCTGCTTTTTTCGCCACAGAAAATCAGATTTTAGTTGTGTCAATTTAGTGATGAAAAAAGAGATACAGTGTGGGATTTATGGAAAACTCTAGTGAAGAATCACAATGTAGATCTTCTAGAGTACATGACATGTCATTTGTAGGAAATATTTGTATATTATATGAGAACAGCAGTGGCATGCTACTGTATCCTGGGATTATAAGACATCAATTAACCTTGTACTCAACTTCACATTATGACTTGAGTCCTCTTAGACATATCACGAGTTAAGGAATAATCAGCATCAAGCTACAGTAAGTGAACATGTATTCCTGATATATTGATCAGGACAAAGAAAGGGTACAAGTAAAAGGTACAAACAATGAGCTCAAACGCTGATGACATTTTTGTACCAGGATCACTCCCCCAACTCAAAAATTATGGCTGGGCAGGATTGGGAATAGCCAATGGACAAGACAGAAACAAATCCAAATTCGATCATATATGGGGCAGCTCAGAAAGTGATTGTAAACTGAAATAATTGTTATTACATTAAAATTCCATTTAGCAGTAGTTCTAAATGACTAAGTGGTATCTACAGTGTGGTAACTTCAGACTTATTGTACCAAGAGACCAATAGGCAAGATAATACACGATCTGGTAATATTATTTAATTCTGACCATCCGAAGAAGATAGTAGCCACTTACATACAATGGGAATAGGGAAGAATGTTTGCTCTCTAGGAGACGTACTTGATTGTCTTGATATTTCCCTATCCCATATCAATGGCAATTGGATAAATATGCAGTTCATACTCTGAGAAAAGCATGGTGACTAGGGAATCAGAATCTTAAAGGAGCTGGATCTAGATCACCCTATTAAGTAAACCTCCAAGATTAGAAAAATGATGGATGCAGTATGTCTCAATAATCCTCTGGTAAATTTTCTCAAAAAAAGAGGACAACCAGAATTCTATAAAGCTGATACTCAGTTCATGAAGCAAGTGCATCTGAAATGCACGAAGGATAAACTATAGTGTATGCTTTGATGCACCCTCCAAAGGAGAAAAGCATTCACAATAAACAAATACCTAATAAGTCAGAAAATTATATGGGGAGATTAAAATTACTATTCTCGTTTTTTTTTTTTTTAATAAATCATTATTTTATTTAATCTTTACAAATAGAGGTATACCCTGGAGGGTTCGGTTCTGTTCTGGACTGCTGACTATTTACAATCCATGCAGGGGACTTTTTTAGATTATATTCTTTACTTTTCACCTGTTTCACAAATGTTTGTCAATTTAATTCTTCCCAATTTATGCTCTGTAAAATTTTAAAGCTCTAGGTTGGTATTCTATTTTTATAATAATGTTTATCATTTCTTTAGTTCACAATGATAACTTATATTTAGGATATTGAAATTGCATCTCAATCTATATTTCACACCACACCCACCTCCAGATTTCCAGTGTTCTTTACCATCACCTTTTCCTTTTATCCCCTCTACCTCATAACCAATACTGATCCCTGTAATTTTTGTTTGAATTTGTATGTTCATCTGTTTCAGTTCATTATATTCCATACATGAGGGAAACCATTCTGTATTTCTCTTTTTCCTTCTGTTTATTTCATTCGACATGATCCTCTACAGTTCCATCCAGATTATTGCGAAGAGTACATTTTCATGTTTTTGAAAAGCAACATTGTCATCTATTTAGTATATTTACATCAGTTTCTCTATCAAGTGTTGATAGGAATTTAGGCTGTTCCATGTCTTTGTGTAGTGAATTGTGCTGCTATGAAGATATGGTGTTTTTCCTAATTAGAGATTTTTTATCTTCTGAGTAGATGTCTAAGAGTGGGATTGCTGGATCAAATGGTAAAAACATCTTTATTTACATGAAAAAACTCCACGTGCTTTCCAAAGAGGTTACACCAACTTAGATTCCCACCAGCAGTGTAGTAGGGTTCCCTTTTCTCCACGCACCCTCCAATACTTGCTACTTTCAGACATTCCCTTTTTTAATTTTTTGTTGCATAATTTTATTTTATACATTAAAATAAACTCATATGTGTAGGTCCCCCATATGTGCAGTTTCCCTATTCCTTAGATATTTGTCAACACACCCTGCCTTACCAAATCACCAAGTATTCTTCAGCATTGTCCAATGGGCTATACCACCACTCGTCCCCCTCCCCATCCCTTCCCAGTCCCTATTATAGTTCTATTGCAAGTGTCCAAGTGTTGGTTTTGTTTTGTCTGTTCCTTCATTTTTTATATTCACATTCACCTACGAGTGAGATCACTGGGACATATCTTTTTTCTTTTGGCTTATGTCACAGCATAATCCCCTCTAACTCCATCTATGTTGATTCAAATAACAGAATTTCATCTTTTCTAATGGCTGTGTAGCATTCTATTGTGTATATATGCCAAAAACACATATATATATATATATATATATATATGCACACACATATATCCATTCATCTGACAACAGGCACTTAGTTTCCAATTCTTAGCAATTGTGAATAGAGTTGCAATAAAAATAAGGGGTGCATAAATCTCTGTGAATTAGTGTTTCTGTATCTTTGGGGTAAATACCCAGAAGTGAGATGGCAGGATAATATGGAATTTTCATATTCAACTTTTTGACAACTCTCCATACTGTTTTCTAAAGGGGTTTCACCAATTTGCACACCTACCAACAATGTAAAAGTGTTCCCTTTACTCCACATCCTCACCAACATTGTTGTTTACAGACCTTTGCATAATAGCCAGTCTCTTAGGTCCAAGGTGATATCTTATTTTTGTAGTGATTTGTTTTTCCCTGATAGCCAGCAAGTAGGAATTGGCCACCTTCTTCCGAAAAATGTCTCTTCCATTCCTCTTCCTGTTTTTTTATTAGACTGGCTGTTTTTCTGTTGCTGAGTTTTATGAGTTCTTTGTATATTTTGGATATTAAGCACTTGTCAGAAATATGGAATGCAAATATCTTCTCCCAGTTAATAGATTTTCTTTTTGCTTTGGTGATGTTGTCTTTCATCATGAATAATTCTTTTTTGTTTTGTTTTTTTACTTTGATATAGTTTCAGTTGTTTACTTTCGTTTTTGTTTCCCTTGCTGCTGTAGTTGAGTCCCCAAAGACCTCTCAAAGGCTAATGTCATTGAATATTTTTCCCAAGTTGTCGTCCAAGAATTTCATGGTTTCCGGTCATATGTCCAAGTCTCTAGTTTATTTTGGGTTAAATTTTGTAAATGGTGTTATAGTGGTCTAGCTTCATTTTTTACATGTGACTGTCCAGTTTTCCCAGCACCATTTATTGAAGAGACTTGCTTTCTCCATCAAATGCTTTTGGCTCCTTTGTCATAGATTAACTAGCTGTATGTAGTGTGTTCATTTCTGGTTATTCCATTATATTCCACTGACTGGACCTATTTTATCCCAATACTACATATTTTGATCACTGTTGCTTTGTACAATAGCTCAGTATCTGGAAGTACAATCCCTCCAGATTCATTCTTTCTTCTTATAATTGCTTTGGCTATTCAGGGGCTTTTGTTGTTCCATGCAAATTTTAAGATTTTTTTGGTTCTATTTCCTGAAAATAAGCCTATGGGGTTTTAATGGGGATCATATTAAATCTGTATATTGTTTTAGGTAAGATGATCATTTTAATGATGTTGATTCTTCTCAACCATCAGAATGGGATGTCGTTCCATCCCTTTGTATCATCCTGTATTTCTTTTAAGAAGGACCTTGTAGTTTTCATTGTACAGGGCTTTTACTTCCTTTGCTAAGTATATTCTAAGATATTTGATTATTTTGCCTTCTATTTTAAATGATGTGTTTTTCTTGTGTTTTTTCTAATGTGTCATTTGAGTATGAAAATGCATCAGATTTTTGTGCACTGATTTTGTATTCTGCTACTTTACTGTATTTGTTGATGATTTCTGGTAGTTTGTTGACAGTTTTTAGGGTTTTAAATATATATATATGTATTATATATATACATGTCATCTGCAAATAATTATAGTTTTACTTCCTCCTTTCCAATTTGGATTCCTTTTATTTCCCTTCCTGCCTAAGTGATCTGATTAAGACCTCCAGTACAATGTTAAATAACAGTGGTGAGAGTAGACAACCTTGCTTTGTTCCTGACCTAAGAGGAAATGTTTTCAATTTTTCACCATTGACAATATTGTATATGGCTTCTAATATGTTGAAGTGTTTACCTTCTATGCCCATTTTATTCAGAATTTTTATCATAAATGGGTTTTGGTTCTTGTCAAAAGTTTTCTCTATATCTACTGATACGATAATTTGGTTTTTACCCTTGCTCTTTTTGATATGGTGTATTACATTAATAGATTTACATATGTTGAACCAGCCTTGCATCCCTGGGATAAATCCTGTTTTATCATGGTGGATGATCTTCTTGATGCATTGTTGAATTTGGTTTGTTAATACTTTGTTGAGATTTTTTGCATCTATGTTCATTAAAGACATTGGTGTATAATTTTGTTTCTTGGTAATGTTGCTACAGTTAGTACTAAGATTTCGATAGCTCATGTCTTCAATCTCTTTTGTCTCTAAGTATTTTTTAAGTAACTCTTTGATTTTCTCTTTTATCCAAGAGTCATTCAGAAGCATACTATTCAGCCTCCAATTAACTTGGGGTATTCCAGCTTTCTTTTTGTCATGGACTCTAATTTTAAGCCATTGTGGTCAGAGAAGGTGTTTGGTACGATTTCAATCTTTGTATATTTGTAGCACATTGTTTCCCAAAATATGATCTATTCACAGGAATGCTCCATGCACACTTGAAAAGAAAGTGAAATATGTTTTGGTTGGATGAAGTTTTCATTATATATCTGTTAGAACTACATGCTCCAAATTGTTATTTAAAGCTGCTGTTTTCCTGTTAATTTTCTACATAGTTGATACATTCATTGTTGTAAGTGGAGTGTTGAAGTCTCCCATTATTATTGTGTTACTGGTGATTTCTCTCATCAGTTCTAATAATACTTGACTAATATATTTTGATGCTCCTCATTTGGTGCATTTATGTTAATACGCATTATGTCTTCTTGCTGCATTGACCTTTTATTCATTGTATAATGTCCATCTCTGCCTTTTGATATGCCTTTTTAGGTACAAGTCTATTTTTCCAGTATAGATGTAGCTGTTCCTGCTCTTTTATTGTCGTTGACTGTAGTGTTGTCTTCCATCCATTGACTTTGAGCCTTCGTTTATCTTTTTAAAAAAGTTGGGTTTCCTAAATGCAGCAGAATTTTGGGATATGCTTTTTGATCCATTTGCCTACTCTGTGTCATTTGGTGACTTCAGTCCATTATCGTTTGTGGTGATTATTGATAAATAGCTACTTGTTGTCATTTTGTAATGTGTCATCTGTGTGTTGGTTCAGATAATGCCTTTGTTCCTCTCTTTCTCTTCTTAGGTATGTTGGGTATAATTATATTTTGATTTTGTTTATATTTTGTTTACTTCTTTGCTTTTTCCCTGGAGATATCTTTTGAGGGTACCCTGAAGTTATCATTAAGAATTCTATGTTTATTTCCTATTTTTATTTGAAAGCATATTACTCTTACACTCATTCTAACCATCCACCTTTTCATTCTCTTCTCACCACTTTTTATATTTGGTGACTTACTGTTTTTAAATGGAGCTTATTTATACTTTACAGAGTATTCTTTAGTATTTTTTATAGAGCTGGTTTAGTGATGAATAATTTATTTACTTTTGCTTATCAGAAAAGCTTTTTAGTATTCCTTCAGTTCTGAATAATAATCTCAAAGAATATGGTATCCTATATTTAAAATCCTTTTCTTTTAGCATTTTGAATATACCATGCCATTCCCTTCTGACCTGCAGTTTCAGTTGAGAAATCCACTGACAATTTATGGGATCTCTTTTGTACGTGACTCATTTTTCTTGGGATGCTTTTAGGATTCTTTGTCTTGTATTTTTGACTTTTGATGACAATGTTTCCAGGCGTAGTTCTTTTTGGGTTTCTTTTATTAGAAACTCCTTGAGTTTTCTGGGTCTGGAGACATGTTTCTCTTCAGGTTAGGGAAGTTCTCAACTATTATTTCTTCAAATACAGGTTCTGCCCTGCTTTTTCTGTCTGCTCCTTCTGGGAACCCTATGATGCAAATGTTGTTCCTTTTGATGATATACCATAGATTTGAATGCTGTCTTCATTACTTTGCATTCTTTTATCTCTTTGCTGGTTTTCTTCAGTGCTTTCCTCCACCCTATCTTCTAGGCTCATTTATTCTATTGGAGGCTTCATCTAGCCTGTTCTTGAGTCCCTCTATTAAATTCTTTAGTTAAACTATCATATACTTCATTTCTTTGATTTCTTGCTTTATTTCTTTTTCTTGTTTGTTGTTCTCTTTTACTTCCTCTATTGTTTTCTCAATATCCAAGAGTATGTATATCACTGTTACCCTAAATTCATCCTCAGGTAATTTTCATATGTCTCCTGTATTTAGATATTTTTCCTTAGGTTCTTTTTTATTGAATTAATCATTTCTTTTATATTTCTCTGTGTCTTTGCTCAGTTTGGCATTCTTTTTATATTTCTGTGGGTTCAGTTTTCCTGTAGTTATGGCATTGTGTAAGGTGGGCACCTTGTTGGTCCACAGTAGGCAATCAGGAGGCAGTTCTGCCTCTATCCACAGGATGGTGTTAGTGGGTAGTGGTGAGGATTCATCCCTTCTGGGAGACTACTTTCTTCCTTTAATTCTGGGGATGGGATATCTGGTGAGCACGACTTCCAGTGTGTAGATCCTGAGACTCTGGCACAATATGGTGGTAGGAGGGTTTGGGGGTCAGGAATTTCCTTAGCTGCCTTCCAGTTATGGTGTTTCCCAGTGTAATTTCACTGCATGGGCTCCAGCTGAGATCCCAGGTTGCTTGGTTCTTTTTCTGCATCAAAACCATCTCCCCCACTTCTGTGTCCTGATCCCACTGGGCAGGCTTTTTGCTTCTTCAGGAGCAACTCTCTATGAAGCCAATTTCTTCCTGTGGTGTCACCCTCTCAGCCCTGGCCCAAATTCTGATTCCTGAATCTGCAGTGTAGGTCAAAACCCAGATGTTTTTGCCTACCTTTTGTCATCGTAATTGCTGTTTCATCTCTGTAGCCTCTGTGCCTGCTTTTCCTGTGTTTGTTTCTGGATCAAAGGTAAATTCCTAGTTTCTCTGTGGAAGGATCTAAATCTTGCCCCTACCAGATCACCATCTTCTGGCCATTCCTCTCCAAACTTTCTGATATAGGCCATTCTCATTATTATGAGATGGTATCTCAATGTAGTTTATATTTGCATTTTTCTTCTGAAGAGTGACATAGAACATTTTTAGGTATCCATAAGCCATCTGTATGTCTTCTTTAGAAAGGTCTCTGTTCAGCTCTTTTAGACATTTTTGAGTGGGTCATTTGCTTTTTTTTATTGCTGAAATGTATGAGATCTTTGTACATTTTAAAAATTAAGTTTTTATTTGATGTATATTGTGTGAATATCTTCTCCAGTCTGTAGGTTGTTTTTGTTTTAGTAATGGTTTATTTTGCTATGCAGAAGCTTTTCAGTCTGATGTCGTCCCAATGGTGTAGTAGTTTTGGTTTGGTTTCTTTTACTATCACTGTTCCTCCTCCAAAGACCTCTTTGAGATTGAGGTCATAAAATGTTTTCCCCACATTTTCTAGGTATTTTATGGTTTTGGTTTTATCTTGAACCATTTTAATTGAATTTTGTACTTGGTGTTAATGAATAGTTTTACTAAAAATGCCCAAGTACAAGTGCCTTAGTTCAGCTTGTTGAAAAAAAAAAAAATAGCAAACATACATTGGTAAGAAAGCATTATTTTTCAAAGTTCTGGAGACTGGGAAGTTCAAGATCAAGTTCCAGCATATATGTTGGTGATCAGAGAGAAAGGGAAAGATAGCAATGGGCATAGAGTGTGGAAAAGGGCATCTCTCATCTCTTCTTAAACTCTAGCATGTCCTAGTGGAACAATGACTAGGTCAATTACCTCCAAAGGAACAAGTCACATACTCCTGGGTTTGCATTCCAGTGGGGCAGGTGGTAGTAAGTAGTATGAACAGCTAAATAAATATAAAAATAAAGATGCTTCCTCCTCATTTCTCTTCCTGCCTGCCTGCCTACTTGCCTTTATTTCTGCCAGCACTTTTCCTTAAAAAAAATAAAATCCCATTCATGAGGACTCCAAATTCATGACTAAATTACCTCCTAAAAACTCCACCTTCTGATACTATCACATTGGGGGTTAGGATTTAAACATTTGAGTTAGGGAGTAGAGATACAAACATTCAGTCATAATGCTGAGCTATCGGAAATATTTCCTATTACTGCAAAGAGTCTAGTAGAATATATAATCATGTAGTTAAACTCACAATAAATTTAAAGTTCTCTTGTATTAACACTAAAGCCAGTGGATTCCCCTGACCTGGGACCCACTAGGGACCTAGCCATACACAGGCAATAGAGAGATTTCTCAGTTATGGCCCCTCTGCCATCCTGCCTATTCTAGCAGCCCACAGCCCCTCTGTGAACCAAGTAAAGTTACTACAGGAGACACGACCTAGGAAGAATTCAAAATAAAAAGAAAATCAGTGTGAAATACAAAGCAGAGAATAAAGCCATGTCAAAATCCAAATCCCACCCAAACAAAACACAAATAGCACAAAGAATGGAGATGCCAGGAGTTTCAGGAGAAGATATCTATTAATACTGACTCGGGAAACTTAATAACACATAAAGAACTCAAGAAAATATTTATTTTATAAAAGCTGAACAAGATGCAGGAGGCATATTCAATTACATAAAGGCAAATGAAAGACTTCAGAAAAGAAGTGACAGATGATAAGGACTTTACCAAGGAGACTGAAGCTACAAAGAAAGTCCTAACGAATACTACATATTAAAAAGTACATTAAATTAATTAAAAATAAATATGGAGATATCCATAAGATAACTCAGAGTCACAGAGAAATAAATCTCAGAAATTGAAGACAAGAATAGATAAGTGAATCACATGGAAGAAGAGAGAAAAAAAAGTTTGAAGGAAAGTGAAATGACCTTGTGAAAAATATCAGATACATGAGAACAAATGTAATCATAATAGGCATCCCAGGAGAGGAGAGGGAGAAAGGAGAAGAAAACTTAGTGAAAGATGCAATAACAGAGAACTTCCCACACCTGTCACAAAAGTAAACATGGAGATTAAAGAAGCCTAAGAACACTCAAAAGATCTACTGCAAGACACAGTAAAATTAGCAAAAGACAATGATAAAGAAAAAACATTCAAGACTGCTAAAGAGAAACAACCTATAAAGGTACTCCCATCAGACTACCATCAGACTATTCAGTAGAAACTCTACAGATCAGGAGAGAGGGGATGACATATCTACAATGCTAAAAGACAAAAGCTGCCAACTAAGAATACTCTACCCTGAAAAATTATCATTCAAATATAGTGGAGAAATAAAGGTCTTCAATGATAAATAAAGGTTAATGGATTTTCCCATCACCAACCCTGCCTTTCAAGAAATGTGGAAAGTTCTATAACAGGAAAAAGAAAAACAGAGTCACCAAGTCCCTATAATAATGGTAAACAGTAAAACAAAATCAGAAACAGTACAGGCCCAATAGTAGAGAAGAAAAATAAACAAACACCAACAGGAGAATGAAAAACAGAATTTGTATAGATATATAAGTATAATATGGTATCAGCTCATAAAAGACTACTCTGCAGTGGTAAAGCTAGAAAAACATTCACACAGTAACCAGAAAAACCACTCCTAAAAAAATACATAGCTGGGATGCAGATGAAACTAGAAGCACTGACACACAAAAAAAATCCAGATGAAAAAACAAAATCAATAGACCCTTAGCCATAGTATGAAGTTAAAAAAGAGAATGTTCTAATAATAAGAATCAGAAAGGAAAGAGGTGACAATACAACAGACATCTCAGAAATACAAAGGACCATGAGAGACTATTATAAACACCTATATATCAAGAAACTAATCAATCATGAAGAAATGGACAGATTCTAGAATCCTAGAACCTCCAAAAACAGAACAAGGAAGAGATAGATAACTTGAACAGATCAAGCAGAATTACAGAAATTTAAACAATAAACAAAAGTCTCCCCAAATCAAGAGCTCAGGAAAAGATGGCTTCACTAGCAAATATTACCAAACATTCCAAGAGCTTAACCCCATTCTCCTTAAAAACTCTTCCAAAATATTGAACTTGATGGAAAATTCCCAAATATATTCTACAAGGCTAACATTACCCTGAATCCAAATTTATAAAAACACAGAACCAAAAAGAAAGTTATAAACCAATATCACTAATGAATATTGATGAATAATCCTCAAAAAAATCTTGGCAAACTAATTTCAAAATTAGCACATTAAATGAAATTATATATCCTGATCAAGCGGGATTAATTCCAAGGAAGTAAGGATGGTTCAGCATATGCAGATCAATCAATGTAATATACCATATCAGCAAAGGAAAAATTAAAAACATATATCAACAAATGCAGAGTACACATGTGAAAAGATTAAAGATCCATTCATGAGAAAAAAAGCATCACCAAAATAGGAATAGAAGACCCATACATTATCATAATAAAAACAATGTAATACAAACCCACAGACAACATCATACGGTGAAAACAGTGAAAAATCAAAAGCTTGTCTCCTAAGATCTGGAATATTACAAGGATGCCCACACTCATACTACTGTTCAACATAGTTCTGACCTGTATACATATTTATACATAATAGCATAGTAAAAAGTATAAGCACAACTGAATATATATGAGCATTATATACATGCTTATGTAAATAGGAATATATGTGTGATATTTATGTATATATATGGACATACACACACACACTCACATTTGATCATTACTTTTGTCCAGTCTAGAGATTGTCTTATTTGAGTCAACAAATAGTTCCTCCCTGAAGAGTTAGCTGTGGATAGTAGGGAATAAGATTACTCAAAAGGCAAACTAATGTCCCTTTGAAAATAGATAGACAAGCGCTACAACAAATAACTTTCTAAAGCCTAGATATTAAAATTATGGGATGTACCCCCAAAATACCTATGTTAAAATATTTACTTTATATGTATTTAAGTTAGAAAAAAATGAAACACATTGATATAAATTTAATTTGTAAAATGGGGAAATATAAAACAAACAACAAAGGTAAAAAAATAGAAGTAAATATCAGTGACCTAAAATTATGAAAATTTAAAAACTGATTTTAAATAGCTTAAAGATAATTCATTGAGGAAAATAATAAATGCCATATAAACTGGAAATTTTAATTGAATGAAGAAATAAAAGAAATAGACAAAACTTACTCTTTTAAAGTTATGAATAGGTTGAAATATAAGGAATATAGCAACAATTAATCATGTAATAAGTATGATAATCTAGTCGAAGTAAGAGACTGTTATAAAGTATATGAATATAGGTTGCTCCCTGGTGACCTAGTGGTCTAGTACATGTGGGAGCAGTCCCACATACATCCCGAGGTCTGGGGTTCAAGACTTGGGACCAAGGAGAACAACTAGTCTGAACAACTAAATCAAAAGAAATAAAGTGCTTCCTCCTCCTCTCTCTTCTCACCTGCCTAATCACCTTCTTTCCAGCCAGCACCTTTCCTAAGAGTAAATAAATAAGTAAATATGAATATACACAAATAAACTTGGTATATAATTTTAAATTAGTAAGAAATTGTAGCCACAAAATATATGAAGCCAAATAATTTTATAAGAAAGTTATTTCAGCTTTTATGAAATAGCTAATCCTCATTCCTTCTACCACATTTTGAAACACAGAAGTTGTAATCAACTAATTTTGTGAAGATAACATCTTTTAACTTGAACATTAGAAACTAAAGGGAAATCATAAAAGACAAATCACAGTTAAGAACACAGATGCAACACATAAATCAGAAATTACAAACTAGGCTATCTGATAATGAATTTAAATTAACTAGGTTTTATCTCATCAATATAGGACAGTTAATGTGTTGCATTTTATACTTCATTAAGTTCCATTAGAAAGGTATATTTTATAATAGTAAATATGACCAAAAATTTAGCGTTGTTAAGAATTCTTAGAAAAAAAATTAAAACTCCTGAAAAAATAAAATATTCTAAAGTGCATTTAAAATGGGATTTTAAAAAACAGCAGAGAACATAGTTTTGCATGTATGCCTGAAACATCCACTTATATAGCCAACATTCTAAATATGTTGCCATTGAGAAGCTTACTTAAGATGAATATAATTTCTATAAATAAAAAATAATATAAATTATTAAAGCATTGCTTTATATAAATAACATTATTTGTACATAAAATAATTTTATTCATGATACTTAAAATCAAAATTTGGTTTGCGTTACATCATAACACAGGTTTGCCCTGTTCAAAACTCTTGTGCGTTATAACGCCAAAGGGCATGCAGATTATTGAGATAAAGAAATTGCTTCAGATTTAGGGACATTATTTCCCCAAACCTAACGTTATTGAGATACAAATTGGATATTGGTAAAGATGAAAACATGCAAAACATACAGCAGAACAAATACTTGGCACACAATAGGAATGTTACTTTTTTTGGCTTATCTATGTTTTACAAAAAATTTTCAAGAATAATAGATCCTAAATAATATGTTGAATTGTCTTAGTGATAATATGTGAAAAAACAATAAACAGAAAGACAGATGCAAGAAAAAGAAATGGAGGTATCATTGACTAAACTGTCAATGATGGAAAAGTACTGAAAGGAAATGATAGTAAGTTATTTCAGTAGATAATTTCTATGAATACTACTGCCTTCTTCTTAAATAAATATCCCCTTTATTGACAATACATTCTCTGTATCTTCTCTTTTCCTAACATCCTTCTACTCTAGGAATTTTTTTAAGTCGTAATTAATAGAAAGAGAATATATGTAAATCCTCCAATGGCAAGGAAATTAATATTTACAATCATTAATAGCATACGTAATAGCAATAATATCACTTTCAAGTTCTTAAAATGGATGTCTTACATATGTGATAATATTCAGTCTTCAAAACAATTATTTGAAGTAGTGTTAACATTTTCATTTTATCAAGAAAGTTATTTTCAGAGGTCCACATAGGAATTGTAGAGGTCATAATCCCACTACAGTGTCTACAGTATTCCTTCTACTTAACTCATTATCTCAAACACCAATTTTCTGCCAATTTGTAGGCTCCATAATTTAGATGTCTAGAAGGGGTGATTAAAGAACACTAATGTAATTATCATTAGTTGGTGACCTAGGTTTTAAGAAAATTGGAATGACAACTCCTAAGCGAATTGTTCAGATTTGAAGATGGACAAATTCCCTGTGTCAAGGTGCTGGTGTCAATTCCTTCCAATCAAGCATTTAGACTTAGTTCTTAAAAGAACTAAACTAACTCCCCAGGCATGTCACACCACCTTAATTGGTCTATGAACTCACTATTGCATTAAGAAAGATGGAAAGAGACAAGTATCTTTTATTGGCTCTTACCCAGACATTTAGCTCAATGTTTTTCATAGTTTACTTCATATATTCTACTAACCAGAGAGCTGCTGAATCTGTTAAAAATGCATTTCTAGATTTATTTACCCAACTTTTGGGTTACTCTCACCATCACATTTGTAAGACACAAAGCACAGATAATAGTGTAGAATTTATCTTCAAGTAGGACTGTGTTTCCTACAACCAGGGATAATATCTAACATATTTAATAATTTATGGAGAAAGCAACAACCAATCAAAATAGATACAAGAACAGGATCCTAGATAAATTTTGATGTACCAGAAATTCCCTTTAGATTATGATAAGGTTCTCAGACTCTCCAGGAATGATATCTATCTATCTCTAACTCTATCTCTATTTCTATAGATTTCTATTTATTTTATATACATATACATACATATATACATATGTATGGAGAGAGAGAGAGAGAGACAGAGAGAGAGACAGAGAGAGAGAGACAGAGAGAGAGAGAGAGAGAGAGAGAGACAGAGAGAGAGAGAATAGTGGGTAGATGGGTAGACAGCACATGGGAACCTCAGGGACTGGGAGCAGGAGTTGTGCACCAACCACCTGGAAATAGTTTCAGTGGTTAAACAGTGATGTGGAATAGCCCTACCTTAAAACTACAGATCCTTTTGATTTATGCAGCTTAATTACTATAAAGGTCCTGTGTAAAGATTACATTTTGCACTCAAAGATAGTAAAAGTCACAGAAAGCTCATTTAAATAATTGACCTTGTAGCTTTCATAGGTTAGTACCAATCATTCTCATTTGGTAATTGCATTTGAAAATATGTTTTTCTCTGCTATCATGTTAGAATATTATCTAGATGATATATGGGTATCTAGAACATATGACATGAAATTAAGAGAAATGCACATGAATAAAATTTCAGATCTGGGCTGTATAGGAAGACTTTCGTTTGTACTACTCTGAGGCCAACTGGAAGTTATCCTTCAGTTTAGAAACCTCAACTGACACCTTAAATTCTATTTTTATGTGTTTTTTAATCTGCTGAAATTTTTCAAATTTTGGAATATAACATCAGTAAATGACTAAGATATGTTTTGTTATTAAGCAAGTAACAGCTCAAATACTATGCTAGAGAACAACTAAACCGCCTATAATTAGATTTGAATATATTATATACAAGAGATTTTAGATAATTTTGATTACACTATTTATCTTACAATATGTCATTCTCTGAATTGTAAATTAAATAATTGTACAATATTCCCTCAAGAAGAATTAAATAGAATAGTGATCTAGTTCTCATGAAATATAAAATGTAGCGATAACATTTCAAAGAGAAAAAATGCATAAAAAGTAAAGGATGTTGATTTATGATGATGCACACCTGAAACATGTAATGTTATAATGCAGTGATATTTCAATTACTATTATTTATAAAAAGTAAAATAAACAAAAATCTAACTTAATGACTTAAAAACAAATATGCCAGTGTTCGGAAAAGGAATATTATATGATATTTAATTAAGCCTTAATAGTGATATGTATAGAAAAGTTTCAGTTCTATTCTGAAATAACAAAAGATGACTAGCAATAGGTATAAAATTACCATATACAACAAAATGTAAAATTATTTTGCAATTCTAAAAGTGTTCAAGTCAGTATGGTTGGGATACTGCAATAAAGCAGTATAACCTTGTTCCTATAAATTTTCCAGCTATTTACTGCAGGTTAAAAATGCTGAAAAGATATTTCCTACAATTATTTTTAAATTTGTGCCTTGGAAACTATGAAATTATTTATGAAGTGACTGCAATAGAACATAATTATTCAATTAAATCTTTTAACTTTTTGGAGTTGATTCTATAGTTAGAAAATAGTAGGTATAATTAGTAATTAAATTAACAGTTTTGCTTTTTTGTTTTTTGGTCCCCAAAGAATGAACATAATTGAAGATACAATAAAAGCTAAATATTTACATATCACCATTATCAGAAAGCGAGAAAATCTAAATCTAGCATGTGTGGGATCTCATTTAGTTGACTAGTTTCATACTCCTGCAGTATGAATCCAGGTTGGTTTTATATCTGTGATACTGGTAATTCTAGTGATCTGTAATTTTCTTGTCATGATCAAATATTGCTATAGTAAGTTTAGGGCATAAAATTTTAAAAGTGACTTATGTTTAAAAAAATTCAAAGGATTGTTTATTATGTGATGCAATCTGTGAATTATCAGTTAATATAATTTTTCAAAAAGGCATTTTTGACAAGTAAGTGATTAAAATTCTTCAATCATTAAACTTATTAAATATTAATGATAAAAGTCTTCATAACTATTTTAAAACATTTTTTATCAGAATAGCATTTAATATTTCTCATTTTAGTTATATTTGTTTTTCTAAAAACATAATATTTAGAAATTTTCTCAGGAAAATAATAAAAAGAGTTAATTTTAAAAAGCAAAAGTCCAGTCGTATCTAAAGATTTTATTAATGCTATGGGACCTATAAATTGTAAAATTTATTTTGCAACACTATACACCTAGGACTTAGAACATTCTCTCATATATGTGAGCAGCCCCAAATAATTCTTAAAAAATTAATAGATAAAAATAAAATGAAATAATATTAATTTCCTCATCTATATACATATACTCTAAATTTATAATCATTTCAAAAATAGAGACTCACAAAACATTTGCATTTACTCTTCTTCCTGCATTGTATTTTATCAATCCTCATAAAACAAAATTAATATTCTATAGACTACAAAGGAAAGCAACTATTTCATAAATATTCACATGGAGATACACAATTTGAGCATCTCCGCATTCCACAACTTTGGGTTGCAATATTCAAACACTGTTTCTGTTATAATGTCAGCATTTCTCCTCCTTATATTCAAATCAAATATTATTAAATACTTTGCTAAAAATTCCCTAAATCTGTCTCAATGAAAAGGGATGGAGGCATTAATGCCCATTTCTAAAATTATTATGAAATAAATGTCCCGAGAACTAATTCAAACATAGACATATTGCAAACATTGCGGCAAAGTTAAAAGGTCCAGACAGACTTTTCAGAATCAAACAAGTCAGAGACAATGAAGCACTATATTGAAAGATGAAGACACCCATATTTAGGAATGAGACTGGGCTGAAGATGCAACTTTGCGTTAAAACTCTTATCCTGTTTTCAGCCAACACTCCCAGTTGATACTTTAGAAAGGGTCTTACCTCTCTCTTAGTGTCAGAGTGTGGTTGCCAGGCTTCTTGTGGAGGAAACAGGAATTCTGTTACCCTGTCCAAACTGTCTTATGCAGAACACATACTCCTAGGTCTCCGTGTTGGGGATTTCTTAATATTCCTGTTCTTCTTCTTGGTAGCCAGACTACATTTTATCTGCGGTGGTTGTGGGGGAGAGTTTTTGCCCTTCCCACAGAGGAAGGATATCTCTAATTGTATTAGGATACAAATGTGAATTGTTATATTACAATTAACTCCTCCAGAAATAATGTTTGTTGTATTCTTTATTTTTCCCATGGAAACAATGAGTCTTGGCAAGAATGTCGAATAGACACTTAAGACTTTTGAGGGAGAGCCTAAACAGGGGCAAGGCTTTGTGGTTTTTTTTAACAGGGTCAACCATCTCCTCCTACAATGACAAAGGGCACTCCCTTCAGAATATTTTCTTAACTTGAACATCCAGTAGAGGATTGAGGAAACAAACCTGAGAATGCATACACACTTCCCCTTTTGCATTACCTAGAGATTCAATACCATCATAATAGCCCATAGTTGCCTTTTAACAAATCATTCAAATGTTGATTTCTTCTTGCCAATATTTATGGTACTCATGCCATGGCAACTGACTTCTCTCCACTAGTGCTGTTGATAATGTTCCCAGCTGTGATGATCAAAACTGTCTCCAGATATTGCCAAATGTCCACCTAGGAGAAAATCACCCTGGTTGAGAGTCACTGCTCTAGATGAATACATAAGAATAAGAAGCCACTTCTCCTCTCAACTTGTTTATGGCATATCTGCCTTATAAATAGGTATTCAGCAACAACCAGTACATGGACTATTTTGAAAGAAGTCAAGACTTACTTAATCTAAATCCGTCTAAATTTTTTCTCTCCATAAGTCATTCTTCAGGACTCCATAGCTTTTTCTGTCTTCAGAAGGTCCCTAATAGTATTCCGAAACCCCTGAAACTTACTATTAGATATTACATATTCTCTGTATACCATAACAGGATGTAGAAGCCAGGATGGTAGTCATTAATACGAAAATTGTTTTCATTACTATTCTTACCAATATTGTGAAATGAGTAATAGTCATCAGTCACTGTACTAGGCACTCTGTTGTGTTGAAACTAGAGACATTAGCACCTGCCTTTATTTGAGTTTGCCAGGTAATGGAGAAGCAAATGGGATATACATTATAAAGTAATTTCATACTGTTTACAAATAGAGTAGAATCATGTATATGCATTTAAATAGTTCAGGCAATTAAAACTCTCTTGATGCAAAGAGTGGAAAGTAAATTGAAGCTGAATTGGGATGGGATGCTGGACTTAAGTTCAGTTTCAGAAGGCGTTTAGCAGCATGGCACTTTGTCATATAAAGAGAAATTGTAGTGTTTAATAGATGTCTTTAAATTTATGTGGCACCTAAATGCAAGGCAGTTTACTTCATATTAGAAAGAATAGGCTCATTTGAACTTACTAACACATGAACTATCCACCTCCAATATCATATATTTCTAAGGAATTACAAAGTATAAGTTTTCCTTTACAAACTGTCACCAAACCCCACAGAATATGTATAACTAAATATTTTATCAGTGATATAAAGAAAAATATAGTGTTCCAGAAAATAATAATGTGTCCCCTGTCATTTGAAAATTGAATGTTTTTATTTGGTGTTATTTGGTAGATTTTTCTTTTAATTTGAGAATGCATAAAAGTTTTTCTATATAAATTAGTGAAAATATTATTCCCTGCTCCAAAAAATAACCCACTTAATCATATTAACATTCTACTTCTGGATAGTGCATGAAACCTATATGAGAGAGGATATAATTTAATCAGTGGGGCTGTTAAGTGAGATAAAGATTAGACCTTCCTAAAGAACGATCCTTGGATGAAAACTTTCTTGATAAGTAGGACTAAATCAAGCAACATAAGATGTGGTAAAATGGGATGAAGGAGGAGGATTTTGGAAGACACACTAGAACAAATGAAATATCTTAAGATGAAAAGGAAGAAATTGTAGGTTAGAAAAGAAATTCTGTGTGACATAAATACAGTAGGGAAGACAGTGGCCGAAGTTAGAAGTTAGGGTCTTATGCAGGTAGATTATGTTTTAGTAATTTTGAATTTCACTTATAAGCAAATGGAAACCTTAAGAAATTCTGTCAAGGCATTTCGGTGATCATATATATATTCGCAATTTCTCCAAGTAAGAAATAATGGTGACTTAGATAAGGGTGACATAAGAAAACAGAAGAGATTTTAAATGAATAGAATGTGAGTTAATCTTATAGACTACATTCTTGTGTCCCCTTCCCCTATACTGGAAAGTTGAAGCTATAATCTTCAATAGGATGGTATCTGAAAGTGAGATCTTTGGAATGTAATTTGCTCATAAGGGTGGGGGGCTGATAAAGTGTCCTTATAAGGAGAGATGAAAAAGTTTGCTTCTCTTTCCACCATGTAAGGCTACTGGGGAAATGGCCTCTGCAAGGAAAAGAGCTATACCAGACACTGATTTGCTGGTGACTTGATATTGGACTTCTAGTCTCCAGAACTATATGGAAAAAAAAATGTTTGATGTTTAAACCATGTGATATTATATTATGGTTAACACCAAAAAAATCAGTTATTGGAAAAGAATATATATATATGTAAGCGTGTGAGTATGCACACACATGTGTATAAATATATATATATATATTCATTTATTGAAGTTTATTGTAACTTATTCCAGATGCATCTTTCATAACCAGGATTTTATTTTGTATGTATAGTTTCTGTAATAATTTTAAAGGTGAAAATTTAAAAAGAAACGTAGTTTAAATTATACTTAAGTTATACTTAAGTATACTGTTTAAGTCCTTAAACTTAGCATATGGAGTATAGATCATCTAAAATTGAAAGCACAACGCAATGTACATATTACCCTTGAGAATCATATTGCCATTTCAATATTTAATTTCTGAATGTAGGAGGGGAATGTTTAATTTTTCCATATTGCCACATGTCTGAATATTTAAATTCAAATTATATGTTTTCTATAATCATCGATATTTCTATATGTACAGTGTTTGTACTGATATTCACTACTTTCCAGGAATCTCTATGAAATACATGAATCATTTTAAAATTCTATGAATTAAGCAAAGGCTTCAAAGTCATTAGTAAAATGACAAAGTATAGTGGGAAGATATTTCTGCCAACTGAGTTGGCCTTGATTTCTATGAAAGCATATGCAAATATGAAGGCTATAGATAGGGAAATAATATTTTAGGCCAATCCGTTTTTGAACTAGAATCAATTCAATTATTCTAAGGCTTATTGTGTAATTTGTGGATTATCTAGCCCTGTTCCATTACTTTTTTCTTTCTGATCCCTGGATTTTGCCAATTTTCAGCTTATTATAATTCTTCCAAGAGGTAATACAGGGAAAAGAGAAAATTTGAATGAAAGCATGGCTATTTTTGTAAAGCTGTCTTGTTTAGGAAAAAATGTTTAGCAAGATAGAAGGGTGAATACATTTTGTAAATTAAATTGAGAGATTATATGTGGATTTAAAGTGCATATATCCTTAATTATTTTAGAAAAGTAGCTTTAAATTATTGTTGACTGTTTTCTGAGCTCCTTTTACATTTTAATCTTTCTTAAGCATTGTTTTCCAAAATAAAAACTTATAAGGAGCTTAAAAAGTAAAACAAATGTAATTACAGTTCTTTTGGGTAAAGAGATGGATTCTTGAAGCTACACTCCTTTTAAACATTCCCTGTATATACAAATACATACACCTTCCAGACAAATATTCATTTGCACACATATATATACACTTATACATACATGTATACACATGCAAACAGAAACATACATAGATACAATATACACATGCCAGCCCCTAAGAAAGCCTTTTGGCCATCTTTGCATAACTCTAAGACTGCAAACAGTTTGAAAATGACTGCTGTAAGTCACAAGAATTATATCATAAAACAGATTGCTTTAATCTTTCATTTTAAGCAAATTCCATAGTATGACATATATAAGAATCATTATCATAATCAACTAAGATGATAAAAGGTAGTGCATTGTGCTTAATGAAATGCTTATCTGTATTTCTAGCACAAATAGATGGACAGAAATAGCATTGTTATCTAAACAAAGTATACTACAGTATTTCATTAAAAACTTGATTGCACATATTAAGATATATATCTAAGAGAAAGAGAGAGATGGTCAATATAAGAAGGTTCTACTATTTTTCTGAAGAACACAAGATCAATAACAAAATCGCAGCTTCAGACATTCCTACTTTATCAGTATCAGGTTTGATGAGAAATAAGGAGGAATACTATTACTCCTTCTCACTGCTAGATCTATTAGTAATAAAGTTTGGTGGAATAGTGATGTTCTTTAAATTGTCTTGATACTTTCATCAAATAGCTTTCCTATGGAAGCAAATTACTTTATTTAACTATATTGCAGTAGATTTTTCAAGTACTAGCCTGAACTGCAATTGGCTGAGAAATATTCTATATCAGTCAGGATGGTTTGACTGCAAGTAAGAAAATATTCAAATGAAAGTAGCTGTTAAAAATTAGAGACATACTGAAATATCCAGAATGTGAGAATTTTATTGTTTATTCAAGAAGGTAAGTGTGTAACTTAACTATTTTTAGTGTTAAAAAAAAGTACCACACCTTCAGCCCTGATTGTTGCTCAAATCAAAAGCAAAATGATTCCACATCTCTAAAAAAGTAATAAATTACTATAGGGAATGGAATACAGTGTTATATATAAAAGCCTAACACCATTTGAACTATTGTGACCTCTGTAATCTTTCAGGAGTGAATATCCGAGATTTTCTAGATATGTTTTCCAGAACTGAGTCTGATTTTATTGTCTCCTACCCCATCCTAGTTCTCCACTTGTGACTTAACTTTCAGCTCTTCTGTGGTTTGCTAAGCCATTATAAATTGTTCCATCCTCTATAAATTTTCATAATACTATTATCTCTTCTGTTTTCTGATATTTTTTTGTCTGAGCCTTTGTAAATTTTGCATTACCATTTTTTGTGGAGGGACAAAAATGCATGGTGTAAGTATACTATATTTAAATGCAAAGAGGATTATTTTATCTTACAGACACCAACATGACACAAACTTTTATAGGTATAATGCCTATAATATTTTTTAAAACAACAAATAAGCTCAAATACCACTCTAGCTTGCTTCAACTATACTGTTATCAACTTTAACAATACCTTAACTGACATTTGTTGAGAACAATCGGTGATTTATGTTAGGCCACTGAGGTAAAGTAAGTTACTGTTCATTAATGGCAAAACTATAGGATAAGACAGCCTGACAAAACAATTTTGTGCTGATAAATTGTTGTATACTTATTTACAAGGCTGGCATAAATAATCTTATTTCTTCAAGGTGCAAGCAATAGACAGCAGGAGACCATTAGATATTATGCCAGCAAAAGACCAAAAGAGTAATACAGCATTCTCAGGGCTTACTGTACAAGGATCTTTTATTTATGTTTTTTAATGTGTGGGCTCATTTCTAAGAAACGTCAAAAGGGTGCTTTTTATAAATTTCAATGATGAAATAGTCATTGTTAAAAGATTAGATGCTAGTTATCTCTGTGCTATTATTTAAAAACTAATCTATGTTCATAACATCATGTATTTTCCTCTGAAATCTAATATGAAGCAAGAGTGGCAATTATTTTGAAATGATAATTTGTTCAGTCATGACTATCTTTTATTAATTGACCCTAATTTTATAATGTATTTTTGAATGGAAAATTCATTATGAGTCAAGCTCAATTATTAAAAATGTTCAGTTAAGTAATTCTTTCTGCCATATTCAAAAGGAGTGCTTATATGTGATAAAACATTAAAATATTTGAAGATAAAATATTATAATTGTGGTTAAATATACTAATGGCAACTATAAGAATTGAAGTAATTACCTGATACATTATTATACTGTGGCAGAGTAATATAGGAAAATAAATTTATTCATTATAAAATTAATACAGAATATAATGTAGATTAGATTAAAATGTGTCTTCACTCAAAATTGAATATAAAAAGTTTTCTTAATTTAATTTCATCCTGTAAAATAGTTCAGTCATCTCAACATATTATTAATCAAAACATTTTAGGTAAAAATACAAATATCCATTCTATTTCTCAGTCATTTGATGCACAGAAGATGAAACATCTTGGTGGATATGGAATACAGAACATCAGATGTCATCCCCACTGAGTTTCATAATGAGATTTATTGTCTATGTCCTGATTCTATTGGAAAACTGAACTTCATTCTAATATTCTACTCTGTGGTTAATTCCTATAAATGCTCTACAGACTCTCCACTATTTCCTAGTGTCCTCTGATGGGTTCCATTCTAAGTTCTTTTAACAGTTCGTTTCTGCTACTGTTCAAAACACAGTAAGCTCTAGAGTCATTTAAAATTACAATAAATATACTATAAAATAATTATTAAAGATGTCCAACAGTGATTGCTTAATTTAAATACTTTTCCTATCATGTTAGCTTGTTTCTTACAAGGCAATGCTGCTTAATGTCTTGATGCTTTCAGCCTTTCTACTATAGAATAGTACAAAAAAAGACAATGCAATATGGAAGCAAATTGAGTTATAATGTAATTTAGATAATTTTATAGACTATATAAAGTTACCTATGTCTGGATCAATTAGTATTACCTCTTATGACCATAAAAAGGTATTTCTTGAATATTGATATTGAATTACACATCTGTAAAAATCAATAACAAAAGAGAATACACGAGGTTTTATTAGTTGTGTTTTATAAAAGCACAGAGAATTAAAGGCATCTGAACAAATACATGAAAATGGAATTTAACAGGTTTATCAGATTTTATTCATTTTGCCATTTCTAAATAAATATTATTTTTATTGGTGAATTTATATCAATCCTAAGTATATGCATTGTTTGTTACTAGGAAACATGAATACAATAAAAATAAGAAGTAAATGCTTGAAATACATAGCAGAAACATACACTTTCACAATCTAACAAACTATTGGGTTAAATGTCTTCATTTATATGAAACATCCAGAATAAGTAAACTTATATTGAAATAGACTAGGGATGTTCAGGGACTGTGGCTAGGTAGGGAAACATAATAATAATGACTGCTAATGGGTAAGGGAAAACAATCTAAATTTAGATTGTGAGGATGATTACACAAACCTTAAAATATGTATAAAAAATAAAGAGTATATTCATTACATGGGTGAACTTTAGAGTATGTTCAAAGCAGGAAGGCAGTATCTCCTAGCACCATTGCAATAGATTAGAAAGAAAGTTGTATCAGATTATAAGTTATTGACTTAAGCTCCCACTAGACAGTCAGTTCCTTGAAGCTAGAAATTTAGTACTCTATATCGTTATAGATAATATCTGATAAAGAAATATTAGCTAATCCATAACTGGCTTTCTGACTGCCTGAATGACAATAAATCTGTAAAGATACTGGGAAATTGAGACAGTTATTCCCAAAAGAAAAATTTTAATGGGAGTCATCAACTATATCAATGAGAGTAAATGAATACTTTAAACCTCACTGAAGCTATCCTCATTATAAAATTAAAATGTATAATTAGAACATAACAAAATAGAAATTATCATGCTGAAAATAAGAACAAGGTAATAGATTTTATTAACAATCCTATTATGCTGAGATTGAAAATGCTCTAAATTTCTTTATCTCAAGTGGAACATATGTAACTGTATTTAGTATTTGCAATTTTGTATGTAAATTTGATTTAAATTGTATTTAAGGAACATTGTTTCATAACATTATTTAGGTTTAAGATATATATCATCATAAATCAATATCTGTACAAAATACATTCTGTTCACCATCAGCGATCCATTCCTATCATATAATTGACCCCTTTAACCCAGTTTGCCCCAACTTCATTATAATAACCACTAAGTTAGTCCTATAGACTAAATAACAGTTTTTGTTTGATTTGGTTCATTTCTTTGTTTTCTCTATTTACCATATACAAGTCAAATCATATGATATTTATCTTTCTCCTTCTGATTTATATCACTGAGTATAATTTTCTGTATCTATCCAGCTTGTTGTAAATGGCTGGCAGGATTTCCTCATTTCTTACAGTGAAGTGTGTGTGTGTGTGTGTGTGTGTGTGTGTGTGTGCGCACCACATCTTTTTATTTACTCATCTGTCAATAGGCACTTAGGCTATTTTTAGCTCTTGCCTATTTGTAAATAATACTGCAATAAACATGGGACTGTATATATATCTTCATATAATGTTTTCATGGTTTGGGGGTGAATACCCAGAAGAGGGATAACAGGAATGTATGGAATTTATATTTTTAATTTTGTAAGAAATTTTATACCACTTTCCATAATGACTCTACCAATTTACACTTTCACCACAATATATAGGCTTCCCTTTCTCCACATCCTCTCTGATACTTGTTTCCACTCTTTTGGATATTAGCCATATTTGGTGTTATGTACCTTCTAAGTTGGGTTTCTTTTCTTTCTGAAAATACTTTTATTATTATTTCTTTAGTTTACAAAACTATACTCATTTTAAGATATTGAAATTGCCTCTCATTCTATTACTATTACATGCCACACCTGCCACCAGAGTTCAAGTGTCCTTTATAACCACCTTATTCCTTGTCTCTTTTCCTACCTGCTCACATAACACTAGCAGCCATGATCCTGTGTCCTGTGAATTTTTTTATTTATCTGTTTATTTTCATTGTTTTATTATATTCCAAATAATGAGTGAAAACATCCAGTTTTTTTCCTCTTTCTTCTGACTTATTTTATTTTACATGATCCCATGCAGTTCCATACAGAT
The DNA here is from genome assembly GCA_004363575.1 of Solenodon paradoxus. Taxonomy (NCBI): domain Eukaryota; kingdom Metazoa; phylum Chordata; class Mammalia; order Eulipotyphla; family Solenodontidae; genus Solenodon; species Solenodon paradoxus. The sequence continues at coordinate 1,541,048 of RJWH01000027.1, forward strand.
TGTTGTAAAGTGTACAATTTCATATTTGTTGAGTAGCTGCATAGAATCACATTGAGTATATATACCACAGCTTCTTTATTCAGTCATCTGATGGTATGTAGATTGTTTCTATATCTTGACTATTGTGAACTGTGCTGCTGTGAATACAGAAGTGCAATTATTTTTCCTGATTAGAGATTTTGTATCAACTGGCTATATGCCCAAAATTGGGATTGCTGGATCAAATGATAGTTCCGACTTTACTTTTTTTTTGAGGGATCTCCATACTTTTCCAGAAGATGTACTAATTTACATTCCAACCAACAGTTTAGTAGGGTTCATCTTCTCCACATCCCTTCTGACACTTTTTTCTAATCTTTTAGTTATAGGACGTTCTCACCAGATTGAGGTGGTATCTTGTGTTTCTTATATGCATTTTTCTGATGATGAGTAATATACAACATTGTCGCGTCTGTAGGTCATCTGTGTGTCTTCTTTAGATAGATATATTTTCAGTTCTGTCTTTTTTTGTATTGAGTCATTTACTTTTTTGTTATTGAGATGTATGTAGGAGTTCTTCATATATTTTGGAGATTAAGATTGTACCTAATCTATGTTATGTAAATTTTTTTTTTAGTTTGGTGTGTTGCTTTGTTGTTTTAGTGGTGGCTTATTTTGGTGTGAAAAATATTTTCAGTTTGATATAATCCCAATTATTTAGTTTCACTTTGGTTTCTTTTGCCATAGTTATTTCTTCCCCAAACACCTCTTAGAGGTTGAGGTTTTGGAGCATTTTCCCCTCATTTTCTTCTATATATTTTAAATGATTTTGATTCTATTCCTGGTCTCTGATTCAAAAGTTTAATAAAAGTTAAGTTTTGTGTGTGGTGATAATAAATAATATAGTTTTTTGTTTTTCGGTTGTTTTTAATTTATTTGTTTGTTTGCAAATTCTGTCCAGTTCCCCAAGAGCGTTTATTGAATACACTTTCCTTCCTCTATTGTATGCTCTTGGCTCCTGTGTTAAATATTAACTGTCTGTGTAAGTATAGGTTTATTTCTGGGCTCTCATTGTTGTTCCACTGATCTGTGTGTTTGATTTTTTCCCCAGTGCTATACTGTTTTGATCATTACTTTTCAGTATAGTTTGAATCAGAAGGTGTGATTTCTCCACTGTACTTCCCACCCCCACGCTCAGGAGCTTTGGCTATTTAAGGCCTTTTATAGTTCCAAACAAACTTGGGAATTATTTGCTTAATTTCCTTTAAAAATACTTCTGGAATTTTGATGGGAATTGCATTAAAATTATATACTGCTTTGGGTAAGATGGATATTTTAATTAATTCTTTCAATTTAAGAGCACAGAATATTCTTTAATTTTTAATTTTCCTTGTATAGGTCTTTCATCTCCTTTGTTAGCTTTAGTTACAGGTATCTGATCTTTTTTGGTGTTATTGAGAATGGGATTTCCTTCTCAATTTCTCTTCCTCTAATTCATTGTTTGTAACTATATACTACTGATTTTCGGATGTTTATTTTATATCCTAACACTTGGCTCTTCTTTTATTGTTTACAGCAGTTTTCTGGTGGAGTCTTTAGGATTTTCCAGGTATAATATCATGCCATTTTCAAATAATACTTTTATTTATTATTTTCCCAATATGGGATTCCTTTTATGTGCTTTTCTTATCTTATTGTTCTAACCAAGACTTCCAGAAATATGTTGAATAGTATTGGTGATACTGGGCAACCTTTTCTTTCTCCATATCTTAAGGGAAAGGTTTTTCACTGAGATGGTGATGTTGGTTTTGGGTCTGTTATATATCGCTTTATTATATTGAGATATGTGCCGTCTACTCTTATTTTATTTCTTTAGGTAAGCTTTCATTTTCTTTTTCCCTCTCATCTCCTTCTGGGATACCTATTATCCTTATATTTGCTCTCGTGGTGTCTGATATTTCTTGTAGGTTTTCTTAATTTTTCCTCAGTCTAGTTTCTTTTCTTACATGAAGCTCATCGCTATGATCGTCTTCATTTTCTGAAATTGTTTCTCTGTAAGATTGAGTGTTTATAGAGCTTTTCATTTTTATCTTCAGTCCATTGACTGTTATCTTTTATCTCTAGCACATCTGCTAGAACTTTCTTCATGCTTTTAATCTCCTTATAAAAGTGTTCCCTTTGATCTGTCACTTCTTTTTTGAGATGTTCTATTGCTATTGAGTAGTTGTGTATATCTCCTACATCTCATGCAACTTTTCTATAACTACTGTTTAGAACTCTTTATATGTTAGGTTGTACCAATCATTGTCAATGGAGTTTTTCTTTGTGGATAGTCTCATGCCTTCCTCTTTTTGGGCCACTGGCATAATTTTGGTAGACTGATTTTGGGATGACTTTCTGCTCTGCCTTGATTTAGCACCATGACTTTCTGTTTTTTGTTTTGTTTTGTTTTTACTTTAGATTTCCTTATGAATGATGATTTGGGGTCTTGTGTGACCAGTGGCTTGGCTTCAGTGGAGGTTTGACCTATTATTTCTACAATTCTCTCTTTTGATAGGCCACTAATGCTTTGTTGGTGGTGTCCACTGGCTTCTAGGGGGTTGGGGTATAGTTCTTCTCTTGAAAAACACTGTTAGGAAGCTCTCCAATCCAAGGAACAAGTTCATAGGCAGCTCCTGTGGGCTATATTGAGCCCTTACTCAGTAGGCAGCCTCTAGCTGCTGGTTCTAGGGACATGGGAATCACTTCTCAAGGCTCTCCAGTGTAGAGAGGTTCACAGACAGTCCTGTGTGCTCTGGTGAGTACAAAGCCTGAAGCTTCTTGTGATTATGGGGCCAGAGCTCACCCTCTCTGTAGTTCCCCAGTCAAGCAAGTTTAAAATCAGTCTCTGTGAGGTCAACTAATCACTAGAGGGATAGTACTCATTCACCACACCTCTCCAGTACATGGGAGCTCTGAGGTAGATTCCCCATGCTCTGCTGAACACAGAGACTGTAGTCTTTGGATACTGTGGGCTGGGTTTTCTCTCCCTGTAGCTCCTCATTTTAGGAGTATGAATGTCCCCTGTGTGCTCCTTTTATTACTGGGGGATGAGTCTCACACTGCATAACTCTCCTCATGGGGATGTTCACAGTCAGGTCCCCTGTGCTCTACTGAACACAGAGACTGAAGTGTCCCATGATAATTGGGGGTGAACTCTCCCTCTCTGTAATTCCCCAGTCCTGGAACAAATTTAAAGTCTTCCCTTATGAGCTCTGTCATCACAAGGGAGTTTGTACTCACTCACTGCAGCTATCTAGTATAGGGTGGCTCCTAGGTAGATGCCCTGTGCCCTACTGAGCACAGAGACTTGCTTCTTTAGATGGTGGGGACCAGGTTCTCGCAGACAAACTTTTATTTAGGATGTGTAGTTATTTTATTCAGTGCTAATTTATGTTTTGTTATTTCAGGTTAATTCCCCAAGGAGGATAACAATTTACAAATTTTATATATTTTAAACCAATATAAGTGAAATTTTATGATACAGAATTTTCCCCCCGATATTATTTTCATTGTTATTCTCTTTGTATTTCAGTTGAGATAATTTCCATTGATCTCTCCTTTTTTTACCCACCAATGGCCCTGGATCTCAAACACTGGTCTATAGCTTTCACAGCCTGGATTTTAGTACCTGAGACACAGAAAGAGGATCCACTGTTTAGCCTTTAAGCTCACTGATTCTTTTCTCATTTGTGTTGTTTCATTTGTACTCATCTAAGACATTCTTCTCTTTTTCTCCTATATTTTGACTTTTTGCATTTGCTTTTGACTTTTATTATTCCTCTTTTCATTATATTTTATTTTATTGGGGTTTCTTTTGTTTATAATAGTTTATGATTTTTAGGATAATTGATTCTTACTTCAGTCAATGTATATATTACACCACACTTACACCAGAGTTATAAAGTCCCTCACTACTGTCATTTTCACTCTTAAGCCCTGAGCTCCCCCTTCTCCAATCCTTTCATATGATAACCACAATTATGCATTCGGTGTGTTTTGTTCATTCTATCAGTTTGTTTTGTTTTGTTTCTTTATAGTGCACATATGAGGGAAAGTATCCTGTCTTATCTTTTTCTTTCTGTCCTATTTCACTTAGCATAATTACAACAAGTTTCAGCTATGTTGTTGCAAAAAGCACAATTTAATCTTTGTTTATAGTAGTATAGCTTTCCACTGAGTATAAATACTGTAAGTTCTTTATCCAGTCATCTGTCAATGGGCATTTGGGTTGGTTTCATATCTTGACTATTGTGAATTGTGCTCCCATGAACACAGATATTCTTCAGATACATACCTACAAGTGAAATTGCTGTAAGTAGAAGTTCCATTGTATTATTCTTTGAGGAATCTCCATACTGTTTGCCAAAGAGGTTGTACTAAAATACATTCTCAGCAACAATATAAGAGAGTTCCTTTTTCTCCTCACTCTTGTAAAAACTTGTTGTTTCTAGTCTTTTTGACATAAGCCCTTCTCACAGATGTAAAGTGATATCTCATTGTAATTTTTATTTGCATTTCCCTAATGATCAGTAAAATAGAACATTTTCCTCATCTATCCATGAATATTCTCTAGAGAAGTGTCCATTCAGAATTTCTGTCCATTTTTTCAGTGGGCATTTATTCTTTTGTTGTTGAGTTATATGAGCTCTTTCTATATTTTGGAGCTCAAACCCTTATTCAATATGTGATATACAAAAATCTTCTCCCAATCAGTGGTTTGATGGTTTTTGTTTTTTTTTTCATTTTAATGATCATTTCTTCTGATCTTTGCAATCCTCCCTTTTGAGATACTAACTGGTTTGATGGTCTGGCACACCCTCAACTATTTGGAGACACTGAAAACAAAGAATGTAACTTAGAATATCACAAAGTTTTGAGAAAACTAGGAGCTCTGGCTGTGCTGATTAAGGATCACCTTCTTCAACATACTGCTCTGTCAGTACTGAGATAGTTGTTTAATCTGAGAAGAAACCAAAACATACATTCAAAGAAAGTGAAGAAACAGAGGAACATATTCTGAAAACAGAAGATACATATCCCAAATAGCTCTTAAGAAAATGAACTTAGTAACTTACCTGATAGCTAAAAATGACAGCCAAAAGCTACATGGTGAGATATGAAAGCAATGCATACACAAATGGATAATTTCAATATCAAAATGGAAAATATAAATATGTACCAAATATAAATCACAAAACTGAAGACTATATTAATTAAACTAAAATATTCAGTAGAATGTTTCAATAGCAAACATGATCAAGTGGAAGAAATGATCAGCAAACCTGAAAGTGGGAGTGAGTAATTCATCCATCAGAGGATCAAAGAGAAAATAATATTTAAAATTGTTAAGATAGCTTACAGGGATACTATCAAATATACTAATGCACATATTACAGGTCACAAAGAGAAGCAAGAGAAGAGAGAACAGAATGCGTATTCAAAGAAATAATAACTGAAAACTTTCTAATCATGGGAAGGAAATGAGATCCAGATTCAGGAAATCAAAGGAATTCCATATAAGAGAAATTCAAAGAGACCCACAATGAGAAACATTATTAAATTGTCAACAGGTAAGGAACAGAAAAGAGTCTTAAAAGCAGTAAGAGAAAAGCAGCTCGTCCCCAAGACTGTCAGCAAATTTATCAGCAGAAACTTTGTAGGACTTGAAGGGAGTAGAATAACATATGGCTGAAATAAACAAAACAAGTGAAACAAAGAAATAAGGGAGGGAAAAAATGAGAATATGCCATTTGTAAATATTTATGCATACTATATATATATAAAACTATTATTATTAACAACAGATTTAAAGGGAGAAATGGACAGCAATCCAATAATAGATAAAGTAGGGGAATTCAGTACCCCACATTCAACAATGGATACATCGGATCATTTACAGAACATTACCTTCAATAGCAGCATAAAGCACATTCTTCTTAAGTGCACATGGAACAATCTTTAGGAGAGATTAGGTAGACCACAAGCAAGTATTAATAAATTCATTTCCTAACATTTGAGTGACTTTTTTCTAATAATGAAACAGGAATAATAATACATATGGTATCTTTACAAATTATATATACATTAATATATATATTAATAAGTATAAATAATTATAATAATGCCTAACCCTTAATGAGAACTCAATAAATGTTATATACTATTTTGATATTGCTCTTATTAAGCATAAATGAAACAGTACAGGAACCCTGTATGCAAGCTTTCTATTGCTTCAAAACAAATATCATTAACATAGTAGATTAAATAGCACATATTTATTGTTTTGCAGTATTTCAGAAGTTCAACATGAGTTTCACTGGGCTAAAAGAAGAGTGTCAGCAGGGCTCTATTCCTTTCTAAAGACTCTGTGGAAGTACTCACTTCCTTGCTAATTAGGGTTGTTGGAAGAGCCCAGTTCCTTGCGTTGTACTAAGATTCCCACTTCCTTACTGGTTCTCAGCTGAGGATTATTCCCAGTATTTTAAACCATTTTCATACCTTAGCTATAGTCTGCTTTTTCCACCTTCAAAGCCAACTGGGGTAAGGTGAGTCCCTCTCACACTTCCAATCTCTCTTTATTCTGCTGTTGCATCTTTCTGATCCTCTCTTCCTTTGTTATATTCCACTTTTAAGGACATAAATATTTAGACTGGGTTCACCCAGGTAGTCCAGCATAACACATCTTAATTTTTTAACCTTTATCACATCTACAAAATCTCTTCTGCCAGGTAATACAAGATATTCACAAATTCCAAGGATTAGGAAATGGATTTTATGGTATCATTGTTGTACCTATCACAACGCAAATGAGATGGATGTGTGAAAAGAGGCACTGGAGTAGGACAATCTCAGAAAAAAACTTTGGTATAGCAAGAGTACAGCAGATTAACTGAAAAGAGACGGATTCATTGAAAAGGGTCCTACCCCAGATGGAAAGCATAGTTAGAAAGAAGAATCCCTCCTCTGAAGTCTTTAATTAGTTATTCAGGGACTTTTAATATACACTTTTCAAAGAAAAGTGCCTAAACAAAACCTAACTATGGCTTCAGTGGAAACACACGTTAGAGATACAGGGCTGTTCCTCTAAATATAACCCTTGAACTAGAGACTCCTTAACAGAAAATGTTCCTTTGGAAAGGATATTAAAGTACATATATTTTAAATTTTCCTACCAATCCCACACTGAAATACCTAGAATATGCTCATTTGGTACCACTCTCTTGACAACTGTTTACATAGAACTCTGAAGTGGAAAATACCTTACAATGGACATAAAAAGACAAATGAAAAATTTACATGGGAGATTAGAGTTTATCTAAAATTTGCAGACTATATTTCTGAACCTAAACCTTATATAATTATCAAATCTCTATAATTATAATAATAATATACTTGGCTTATTTCTTCCCACTCAAAATGGATATGAAAGGATATTTGTGAACCTATTTCTCATTTGTGTAGATTTCAGATTCCATACCAATACAAACCCTGCTCAGAGATGGAATTCCTAGATTAACTGAATTATATGCTATTCTAAAATCATCAAACTCAATTCTGCGGCTTAAAGTCAAAATGGTTTTTCATTCTTTGTGTAAGTTCTAAGCTTTCCTTTTCAAAATCATTGGCAAATCCTTATTTTCATAATGAGTTCAGCATGAAAGCAGAAACAAGAATAATTTCATACTCTCAGTGTCTTTAATAAAATAAAGAATTGCTTTATAAAGCACCCCTGCTTTTATATTAAAATGTGTTAAGCTCAAACATTATTAAACTTTTTTGAGTTTTCTAATATAATAAATCCAATGACTTAATTTAATTAAGCAAACAATCTTTAGTGGACTAACTGTATTTTCTCCAAAGAAATTACTGGTTTTTAACCTTAAAATTTTTGACAAAAAAGATAGATCTGCATTCACGTTTTACCATATAACATTTTAGATCACATAATTAAAAGATTTGCATTTGTTAATAGGTAGACTATCTGATTTAGTGATAATAGAGAGGTAAAATGATATAAAATAATCAAGAACTAGTGAAAATGTAAGATATCTGGTATGAAGAATTGAAAAGGGAGAGTCAATTAAGAAAAAATTAACAGCTGTACAATTAAAGCACTTGTTGCAAAAGCAAGAACTTCTACATTTGTAACAGAGCTGATCAGCTCCAAGCAATGTTCAATGGGCAATAACATGACCAAAAACAAGAGGACAGATACAAGGTGTATTTATGAAGATGAATTAATAATTGATGATCTGTCAGTATAAGAATCAAGACTGTCTAGGAAGACTGCAGTTTTTCTGGCTTAGAAAATTTGTGGATCGCATTACTCTTTCTTAACATAGAACAGCCAGTAGTAAAATGTGGTCAGATGGAGAAGATAACAAAATCTCTTTCAGACTCTTGAGGTCAGTTACTTGAGATACATCCCAATGGAAACTGTATAAAAGGAAGGCATTCAAAAACAAAATAGAATAAAATTTATTCAGTTTTGACTTCTAGTTGTTGAATAAACTAAGTCTTGAAAAAATATTTTTGGCTTCATTAGGATCAAATGCTTCATCCCAGATAAGGAAGAATGAAAAGAAATTTCTTTATAGTTCATCTATGACACATTCTCAAGAGAATGATGCTGACCGTTCATAATCACAATCTAAGGCAGATGTCAGGAGACTATTAAAAATACAGAGTCTGATGGAGAATCCATATGTTATGCTTCCTGTCTAAGTCCAAAAATATGGGATATGGGGAAATATCTCATTCAAGTGTGCTTAACTAGGCATTTTCTTAATATCTGTTTTGCATATATTTATTTCCTAATGTGAATGAAGATACATGAAGAAGAGCTATGTCATACAATTGACCAACAAATTATTCTTCATTGTTTTTAACAGTTGGTATTTATATGAACAGGTTTCAACCTATGTAATTATATAAGGGATTTCTAGCATTAGCAGAAATGTAGTAATATTTTAAATACTGATATATCAATATATTGTATATTTTAGGCTTTATAGGTTCATTATATATTTATATTTTACTGGAAATTTTCAGAAACTGATTAAAACTGTAAATTCTCTCCTTTTTAGAAAGATATAAAGTAAATGAAAATCCAGCTCTCCAATTCCTTTCCAAGAAGTAACCATAACTAATAATTCTTGTAATTGTTTCAGTCTTTGTATACACTCAGTAGGATAAAGGAAACTGATTTCAGATAAAATAATGGAAGTATAAAAAAAAAAGAAGCAACTGCAAGAAGAGTAAATATGAAGAGCTACCAACTATTTAAAGCAACAAGTTTACTAAATCACTTTGGGAGAGGTGGGGTTATAATATCTGGATATAAAATATGTAGCCAAAGAAGACAACAACTTAGAAAAGTTAAATAAAGTTAGAAATTGTTTCCATTTATTTACATTATACTCAGCTGGTCTAATTTAAAGTTCATGATAATAACTTAGCTATGTCTTATAATTTCTAAAGTGACAAAAAAATGGATGATAGTCAAAGAATTATAGCAAAACACATAGCTATACGTGCTATGTAAGCATGCTATACAAACAAAAACAAGGTTGGTTTGACTGTTCTAACATAGTATGTATTATATTTTTAATTTCTATTAACATAGTAAGATACACATGGAATTTTAGAGTATAGCCAGAGGGACATCTCATGATAAGTAATTTAACAGAAATATATAACAGCAGTAAATTTATATAACTTAATAACATAACTTTAAAATATATAGGTAAAAAATGACAGAACTAAATGAGAGATCAAGAAATCTATAATATTAGTGATTAAAGAACACTTTTCTCAGCAACTTATAGAAAAAGGAGGCAGTTAAGCACATTTATACATTATGATTAACCCATTTGAGCTAATTGACATTTGAGAATACGACATCCAAAAAATGCAGAAAATGTTTTCAAAATACTCTGGAAAATTAATCATGCCTCACCATATTTCAAAAGTTTTAAAAGGACTTTATTTATACTGTGAATACTGTAGAATTAAATTAGGGCTTAGCAGGAAAAACAGCCAAACATTTTCCACAGTTGTGGAAATGAACCAAACACTTAGAAACCTATGGGTGAAATTTTAAAGTCATTTTCAAGGGGAGTTAGAAAATATTTTGAATCAATGATAATGAAAATACAGCAAATCAAATTGTTGTGGATGAAGCCAAAGCCATAAAAAATATGAAATTCTCATTCTGTAGTACTGGGATTCACACATACAGTTCAAGATAAGATCCATGAGTGATGCCATGCTTTCAGAGTGACTAGGAGACTAAGATCTTGAGAAAATATTCATGTCCTCTATGGAGGCAAAATACCATTGCACTTTCCCTTTGCTTCTTGCTAAAGAGTATCGTTTGACATTTGGCTGAACTTTCTAGTATCTCAACCTCCTGTCAGATTATTTGCTTTGTCATAGGAAATCAAATTATAAAATTAGAACGTGGCCTAATTAGTATTTCACAACATAAAATCTTAGCACACATATCAACAGCATACAAATCGACATTAAGCTTCAGTTGCCTGTGCTTTGAAGACTGAAATTGATATATTTTAGAACTGAGACAATGATATGTAAAGCTGACCTGCAATCGTAGGACTTAGATGGCTCCATGGTGATTTCCAGTCCCTACCATGGACAGACTCAGGATGACCTGGGGAATTAATCAGCAAGAATCAAAACTATTGGTCATTTTAGCTAGTCTGCCTCGTAGATTATGCTGGCATACAAACAACAGAAGTAGCAGGTATGATTTAATAAAATCACTCTGCTCCATTTTTTATAAACTTAGCTAAAAAAGGCTCACTAGTTTTTAAAGAGGAAGATTAAGATATTTCAAGACATAAAGAAATCAAGCAAGAACATGGAAAAAAATTCCCTATGTTCAACCAGGCATAATAAACATTACAGTTAGTAGCAGCATGTTAAATTATCCCTAATCATTAAAATTAACTTTTATTATATATTCTTCCCATTTTGTATCTTTCAAATTACTTCAGCTTTAATTATCACAGTAATATTTTCTCTTAATTGCTTTCATGAAAATGAAAGTTTTCTCTAAAAGAGTCCGTTACATTGGGTTCTCTTACATCCCCAATCATATTTCATTTTTAGGCAAATTTTTTAACTGATGATAAACATCAGATAATCCTTATTTCCCTCTTCATTTTAGAGATTTTAAAAGGGTTTCCTGATCCTGGGGTTATTTTCTTCTTAGTCTGAGTTTGCATTTTAATAATTCAGAAGTTAGAGTGTCTTATTTTCTCTATCTACTTATAAATTTAATGTTCCTACTTATTCATGCTAGATAAATTGCATATTTTAAGTATGGCAATATGTTCTGAATAGGAGACACCAAGTTACCTCCTCATACACAAAACAAAATCATGCTTAAACCAATGTATTTCAAAATCTGGTTCTCAATCAGTTTGCATCCGAGTGCTTTTTCACAAATGTAGACACTTTAAGCCTTACTCCAGGTCTACTGAGTTAAAAAAGGAGGAGAGGAGCAGGCACCTGTATTTTTAATAAGCTCCTCAGGTGAATTCATATGCACATATCAATGCATAAGAATGCTGAAGACTGATACCTAACATTCACAGTTTTAATTTTACATAAATTACTACCTTTTTAAACAGTATAGTGAATGACAAATTCAGTGTGTTGAGCGTGAATTTTTTTAAATGGAAGCTTCTTGATAAAAAGTTTGGAACTGCATCCAAATTCTTTCATAACCAGAATGGGTTAAATTCATAATTTAATGAAAAACAGTGCAGGTCAATCAGAACTTGAAGAGTGGGAGAAAGAGAGATGGGGAAGGAGAGAAGGGAAGCGGAGGGAAGAGAAGAGGACAGTAGAGCAGAGGAAGGCAGAGATGTAGCCAAACTGAAGAATAATTAGCATTCTCATCACATCAAGAGCAAATAGTTTCTGGGGCATTATGAGAATTAAAATTAAAGCTGTTAGGCACACATATCATTCCTGACTACCGTGGAAATAGGAATTTCACCTTATCAAAATGGCATTGTGCATATAAAGTGCATGCTAGTGAGGGGAGGAACCCTGCTTATTCTAGGTAGGCCATTTGAGAACCATTACTTAGGCCAAGTCAAAATAAGGGTATGAGGGGAAGAATATGACTGATGTATATGAGGTTAGACTTGAATCTTTATACCTAAGAAAGAGACCTTCTTTCCAGGTATTGCTGAGTTGTATTTAATGACTTTTTCGGAAGATTTCATCATTAAATTATCCAAAATGTTTCTACTTACTCATGCTATATCACCTGGTTAATTCATTGGCCTCTATGCTTGAAAAGAAACAGGAAATCAGAGATGCTGCATTTGCAAAAGATAAGTTTTAGCAACTCAAGCATCTCATTCTTAGATGGTGCTCCTCCCAGCTCTTCAGACCCAGGAGGAAAAAACTGTTTGAAGTATTATATAGTCTTTTCATTCACATAGGTAGGCTTTTTATTTTGTTTTATTTTCTGCACATATATAGTAATCGAAGTAACACATTTACATTTTAAAGGTCTCAATATAACAAACAATAGCCGATCCTTTCCTTTTCTCCCTATCTGTAAATCCCTCTCCATAGATTGTATAGCAATTCTTTCTGACAACTTCTGATTTGGTTATAATTAATAGCTGTACTTTTAATTTTTGAGTCATCAATTTAAGACATTAATGATATTCTTGTATTATATAGGAAGTGTATTTAGACTTCCACTTACTAGCTCTCTTTTATTATTCACTTATAATATGTATTAATTTTTTTATTGCAGGAACATTTCATCATAACATTATATAGGTTTAATATGTACATCATAGTAAATCCACTTTGTATATAATATATTGAGTTCACCTCCATTTCATTTTTTCCTTCACAATACAATTGATCCCTTCTACCCAATTTGCCCACTCTTTCTGCAACCACTGACTTGCTTTTATTGACTAAAAGTCTATGCTGTTTGATTAAGTTAATTTGTTAACAGAACTGTTTTTTATTTAGTTCATTTATTTGCTTGATTTCTCTATATACCACATTTGAGTGATATAACACAATGTCTGTCTTTATTTTTCTGGTTTATCTAAGCATAATTTCCTTTAGGTGCATCTATGGTGTTGCAAATGGCAGAATTTCATCATTTTTGATAGCTATATATTCCATTGTGTGTATATATATATATATATACCACATCTTTGTCCACTTATCTGTTGATGGGCACTTAGGTTGTTTCAAGCTCTTGGCTATTATATATAATACAGCAATGAACATTAGGACATATTTATCTCTGAATTAGTGTTGTAATTTTAGGGTAAATACTCACCAGGGGAATAACTGAATCATATGGAATTTCTATTCTCATTTTTTCAGCAATTCCAGTAGGGCTTTCCATAATGATTGCACCATTTATACTCCCATCAACAGTCTATAAGAATTCCTGTTTCACTACAGATTGTCAGCACTTGTTTCTAGTCTTTTGAATAATAGCCATTCTCACAGGTGTGAGGTGATATCTCATTATCATTTTGATTTGTTTTTTCTAATGATGTGCATGCTGGCCATCTGTATGTCCTTGTCCAAAGCTTGATGTACAAATTCTTCTCCCAGTCAGTAGGATGTCTTTTTGTTTTGATGAGAGTTTCTTTCACTGTGCAGAAGCTTTTTAGTTTGATGTCGTCCCAATTCTTTGTTTTGGATTCAGTTTCCCTTGCAATATTGGAATTGAGTTCCCAAGTCCATTTCTTATGTCAGTGTCAAGTAATGTTATACCTATTTTTCTTCTATATATTTTATGGTTTCCAGACTTACATCTAAGTCTTCAATTCATTTTGAATTTATTTTTCATATGTTGTTAGGTACTGAACTAGTTTTAACCTTCCGCATGTGGTTGTACAGTTTTTCCAACATAATTTATAGAAGGGAATTTCCTTACCCCATTTTAAACCCTTACTCCTTTGTCATAAATTAATTTTCCATATATGTGTGGGTTTATACTTGGGATTTCAAATTATATTCCATTAATCTGTAGCTCTGTTTTTTTTTATTCCAGTGTCATGACTGACTTGCTTACTTGCTATTGCTTTACAGCATAGTTTGAAGTCAAAGAGTATGAAACCTTAGTTTTTGTTCTTTTTCTCAGAATTGTTTTCGCTATACAGAGTCTCTTGTAGTTCCAAACAAATTTCATGATATATTGTTCTATTCCTGTGAGGAATGTCTGTAATTCTGATGGGATTCTATTACAGCCTATAAATTATTTTAGGTAATATACAGGACAATTTAAGTTATTTTAACTATGTTAATTCTTCCAGTCAATGAGTATGAAATATTTTTCTATTTCTTTGCATCTTTTATTTCTTTTAGCAATATCTTATAATTTTCATACTATGTCTTTCACTTATTTAATTTTATTTCTAGGTATTTCATTCTTTGTGATGTAATTATAATGGGATTATTTTCCTGATATCACTTTATACAAGTTCATCACCTGCACAGAAAAATACAACAGGTTTTTTAATATTAATTATGTAACCTGTCACTGTACTATATTCATTTATTGTTTTTAGCAGCATTTTACTGGAGTCTTTGTGATTTTTTAATATACATTTTATATCATTTGCAAATAGTGATGGCTCTTCTTCCTTTCTAATTTGGATATATTTTATGTCATTTTCCTATCTGTTGCAGTGGTCAGGACTCCTCGCAGAATACTAAGCAGTAGTGCTGAAAGCAGACTTTCTTGACTTGTTCTGATCTGAGAGAAAAACTTAATTTCTCTCAGCTGAGTATGATGTTGGCTTTGGATTTGTCATATATAGCCTTCATTATACTGAACTTCATTCCATCTACACACATTTTTGGAGATTTTAACGTAAAGGTGTTGAATCTTATCAAATGCTGTTTCTCGTTCAATCAAGAGATCGTATGACTTTGTCCTTCCTTTTGTTGATTCAGTGTATCACATTTATTGATTTTCATATGTTACTTCTTACATCCCTGGAATAAATCTCACTTGATCGCGCTTTATGATTCTTTTAGTGAGTTTCGAAATTTGGTTTGCTAGTGTTGAGTATTTTTGTATCAACATTCATCAAACATATGAGTATGTCATTTTTCATTGCTAATGTCTTTCTGTAGTTTTGGAATCTGAGTAATGCTGGCATCATAAAATGTATCTGGAAGTTGCTTTCAAATTTTTGTAACAGTTTGAAAAGGATTGGTATTAATTCTTTGAATGTTTGGTTTAATTCACTAGTGAAACCATCTGGTCAGGGGTTTTTGTTTTCTGAGAAATTTTTAATGACTGTTTCAATTTCCTTGATTGTGATTGATCTGTTTAGGATTTTTAGTTCTTCCTGATTTAGTCTTGGAATGTTACATGTTTCCAAGAATTTGTCTGTTTCTTGTAGGCTATCCAATTTATTGCCATAAAAGTGTTCATAGTGTTCCCTTATATCCTCTTTATTTCTGTGGTATCAGTTATAATTACTCCTTTTTCATTTCTAATTTTATTTATTCATGTTTTTCTTCTTTATAAGTCTGGCTAGTGGTTTTTCCATTTCATTTATTCTTTTAAAAATAAGCTGTTGGTTTCATTGATTTTTTTAGACTTTTTTTTTTATCTTCATTTTATTTATGCCTCTCTTAAGTTTTATCATTCCCTTCCTTCTACTTCATTTTGGGTTCATTTTTCTTCTTTTTCTAATTCCTTTAGTGAAGGTTCAGGTTTTTTCTTTGTGATTCTTCCTGTTTCCTGAGGTAGGAGTTTATTTACTATAGTTTACTATTTACTATACCACATTGTGAATATATCCTTTAGCATTGATTTTGCTGTATCCCATAGGTTCATATATGTCATGCCTTCATTTTCACTTGATTGCGTATATTTTTAATTTCACTTTTGTTCTCCTCATTGACAAGAATTTTGTGCAGCAAATTCTTTCAGCATTTGTTTGTCAGGGAAAACTTTTAGTTCTCCCTGATATTTGAGAGAGTTTTGCAAGATAGAGTATTCTTAGCTAGCATTTTTTTTTTTTTAATGTTGAGGTATTTCAAATACTTTGTTTCACTATCTCCTGGCTTGTAGAATTTCTGCTGAGGAGTTTGAATATAGCCTAATGAGAATACTTTTATAGTTTACTTGCTCTTTTTTTTTTCTCTAGTCACCTTTTGTATTCTTTCTCTATCTTGTGCTGTTGATAGTTTTACAATTATATGCATTGATAAACCCAGTTGGCATCATTGACTTGTATGTTCATTGATTTGTTTTGCTTGTCCTCTTGTAGTTCATTGAACTATTTTTATGAAATTTCTTTTATTTCTTTGAGTTTCTTTATAATCTCAATGTTGAATTCCTTATGTTAAGAAGAAACCATCCTTCCCATCTTCAAAATTGATTTCTGTTGGAGTATCATCTCCATAATACCTTAGATTTCAAAGTATATTGAGTTCTTCTTTTCCTCATGGATAGATTCTTGCAACTAATCTGCTGTTTTTGTCCCATTGGCAGGTGACACTCTGCTTTGGTTTTATATTTTTGACCCTTGCAGGTTACCATAGTAAGGATCTCTTGCTGAGTCATGGAGGTAGAGAATAAATGCTGCATGGGAAAGGGTGCAAATGGGGGGAAGGGGTAGCTATTATTGTGGACTGCAGGTGTTGGGGGAGTCTGTTCCTGTTGGTGTGACCCAAGTTAGCACTCCTCTCAGGAAGTCTCTAAACCTGGATCCAGTGTTCTATCCAGGATCTATCCTGGATCCAGTGGTGGCATAGCTTCTCTCAGATGGAGCACAGGTTCCAAGGTGTGAGGGAAGAGGCATGTAATCCTCTCCCTTGTGCTCTTTGCTGGGCTTCCAATTTGTGTGGGTGCTTGGGTTCTGAATCCAACCCCTTCCTCTTGGGCTTTATTCAAGCTAGGCATATGTGCCACCAGAAATCTTTATTTCTCCGTCCCTGAGACTCAAGGCTGTATCCACTACCATATTAGTTCACTGCACTGCAACTGCAGCCTCTGCCATTGCCACCCTGCTGCTGCTACCATGCTTGTCTTTTTAGACTCGTCTTCAGATTCTTGGAAGCATTCAGTTCTTCAGAGGATCCTCTTGATGTAGTCTTGGCTGCTTCTGATTTGCTGAGGTTCCCTGGGGTTCTCTGTAAGTGTCATTTATGGAAAGAGGTTAGTCGTATCCCTCAAAATCAGTGTCAGAAACAACCTCAGCAACCATCTTCTCCTGAATTAACATGTGGAATTTTACTAGCTCTCTTAAATGTCAGCTCTCTCCCTCTGTAGTAATGTCTTGGGTGTCTTTGGATATGAAACCTCTGGTATGTCTTCCCACCAAAGAAACCTGTAATCTCTTGCAGGAAGTCATAAAGTCTGCTGCAGTGCTTGTCAAAACAAGGTTGGAAAAGAACCTTGGGGTTAGCGATTATTATTTAAAAACACTTTCAATTCATCTACTTCATTTTAGTTCATGTCTCATGCCATCTCTTCCATATCTGGGCAGCCAGTAGGAGAGCCCTATCAATGGCAACTATCTTGCTTGCCTTTGAGATTCCCTTTATAGCTCATATCCACTTTCCAAGTCCAAAAAAATCATTGTTATCTCCTTTTGACTTTTTTTCATATGTATTTATTTATTTACTCCTACTCAACCCATATTTTAGAAAGGAGCAAATATAAATGCATATATATATATATATATATATATATATATATATATGTGTGTGTGTGTGTGTGTGTCTCTCTCTCTGTAGAGTATACCATATTTAACCCCAAATATTCTCAGTAGATAATATGATTTCTTTATTGCTTCATAGGTTCACACTAGTTTTTTTTTATTAATTTGGTTTAATTTTATGGACAATATTCTTATTAGTTTAATTTTGATAATGCAATTAGAATACAGGAGAACAGGCACTCTCATACATTAATAATGACCATGTAAATCAGTACATCTCTTTTAGGAAAAAATTCAGCAATATGTATTTAAAATTTTTTAAAATTACATTGCTCTTGGTCCCAGTAAAAAATCTATTTTGAAAATCTATTCCAAGAAAACAATCTTAAATGTAAGAAATAAGAAATTTATTTACAAAGATATTAAACATGTACTTATTATGAGAAGATAAGATAGTCAATAATCTCATACTACAGTAAGAAAGTAACTAAGTAAGGGAAGGAATAACACCCAGAATCATATGTAAACATTTTTAATTGTTATTTTCAAAGACTATATGCTAACAGTGAAGTTTAAAACTGAGCTAAAGGATCACTCAAAATTGTTCTAGACTCAGTGAGAAAGGTGTTCTTAGAGATAGAACATACCTGATAAATAAGTTTATTGAGGATGTATTTATGTATTATTAGTTGTATTGCTATAAGCCCAAGTCACTCAAGTCTTGGGCATAATGCTTTCCAATCCCAAAGAAGTCACTCGGAGACCCAGCAATGTGAGGAATGCATTTACTTACAAACCTAAGGAGCAACCAGTCAGTAGGGGAAGATACCACCAAAATGGCACTGAATGGTACTGTGGTTATATAGGCTGACACAGCATCAGTGCTTGATTAATCGTTGATTCTAAAGCTTAAGAAGAAGGGGATAGCCCTCTAGGAAAGATAATGAGGACTGGCATACAGAAACCAGATGTACCCCCAGGTATTCTGCTAAATGTTCTGCCCTCTTCTTGGGCATGGCACCTTGATAGATATCATTACTGGTGCTTGCCCTTGGGAGGGGATTGGAAAATAATGTGATTTTAGGTTTAGGGTCATGCTCTGATTCACTGGGCCTGTGTTAATATATTAGAGATGTAAAGCATTCATTGTTTTCTAGGATAAGACTTACTAAGTATTTAAAATATATTCTAAGAATTAATTCTTAGGGAAGTGTAAGCTGTTGTCTTATAAAATAGAATCCAAATATACTTACTTGAAAAACACAAGGCAGTTGGTTCAAAAGAATTTGAGGTTTATTGGAAACATCACTTATTTTTGTAGCTGTACAAAATAGCTTCTGAATTTCTAGTTTGATAATGATGTATGAATATTCTTACTACAGGGGACAATGAAACTAATTACTATGGAATATTTTTGTTTTCAATTTATGCCAGAATTCTCTCTCTTGAGGTAAGTTCAAACCACTTCATATAAATTAACCCATTTGTTTATATAATTTCTCACTATACAGGTATGAAGCAAATAGTTTCTCAAATTTATCGTTAATAAGCCGCAAGGAATATTTGACATCTTGTTGAAGTCTACAGTACAGAATCTAACTTTCCTGTACCCTAAGTCATTTTTTCTTTGCACTGATCTTCATTGTCATTTCATTAAATTGAAAAACATTTCTCTGGGATGATCAACTATAATGCAGAGGAGATTAACCTCACATCCTGGTAATGATTTTAGAGTACTAAAAAATAAATCCTATATAAATAAATCATTTGCCTGAAGGAAATGAGAACATTAATAACAAATATGTTGATTGAGCAAAGTGTGTGGTTGAAAATCAATGACTGATGCCATTGTGACATCATTTTCACAATGACTTAATGATCCATGTAAAACAGAGTATCACTCTGTATCAATATCATAAGAAATAACTAAGTGATGAGATATTTTATGTTGATTGACTATCTAGAAAGACACTTTAAATGTTTTTAAAAGGGCTTCTTAATTACTACTATTTCAGTCACACTAATCATGTATTTATTGTCTAAGATAAAAATTTAACCCATAAATGGTATTGTTCCTTAAGTAGATAGAATTTCTCCAATGTAGATAGAATTTCATTTTAATGATTACTATTATAACATTTTATTCTATGCTATGACTATTTACATTTCCCAAATAAAAGACCTCTAACACTACTTTGGTGCTGTAACAATAATGGTCTCTTTAAAAAAGTCCTCCACCCGCAAACATGTGTGCTTGTAAGACCCTACCTATGTATTTTTTTAAATAGTATCCTTTTGGTTCAGCACTAATGTGTATTTTCACAATTACTTTATACGAATGTGCTTATAAAATTAAACTATTAAATTTCAATATGACAGTTTATATCAAGAGGTGCTGATATCTTGAGGGATGAAAATAGAATTATAATAGGAAATTGTAGCATAAATGAATTCCCTTCTTACAATCATGGTACTAGTGACAATAATATAGTCATCTTCCTTAAACCCAGTGGTGATTTGGAGGAAAAGAAAACAAACAAAAACCCACAAAGATATGTGTAACCTTGGTAACCTCAAAGATATATTTCTTAATGAAATATAAGATCCTTTTCATAAGGTTGAAATGAGAAATAAAACTGCATTAAGAATGAGATTCAAGTAATCAATTCTGTGATGCCAGCTCTCAAATTCCATAGGAAGAAGTTTTTAACCTGAAAACTAAAAATGTCTATATTCACAAGTCATTAATGATATTTTGAAATAAATGCCAAATTTGACTGAAATGTATTCAGAATACATTTGCTCTCTTTCTTCAAGACTTTACTCAAATAACTCTTGTTTAGGTTTCCTTCATAGTTTATTTCTCCTCAATAGATTGTTGCTCAAGTTTTAGGATTCCTAAAATATTTTTACTTTAATTTTCAACAATTATCTCACAGTTGTATAATAATTTGTGTTCTTGTCTAGTTCTTCTACTAATCCACGAGCTCTTTAATGCCTGTAGCTATCTTATATTTGTATTCCAGGTGAGCAACACAGTGCCATATAAACAACTAACTCTAAATAAATGCTTGACAACAGTTTTTTATCCACAAATATCTATCAAGTTCTTACTATGTGCAAGTCTAATTGGGAAATCTTTAGTGAATGAGAAAAAGATTTTCATGGAGTTTACTAATGTTAAGTGATGTATAATACGTGTGTGTGTGTGTAAATTACATATAGCACAGTGTTACCAGATGTTCACAGAGCAGGTGATTGCCCAATCGTCCACCTAGTAGAGGAGCTAGGAAAAATACCTTGTCTGGGTCTTTGTCTCAAGGCTCTCAAAGAATGAGTCTCAGACACTGAGGTAAGCAAAATGAAGGGTTTTATTGGCAGTAGACAGACAAGCAAGCAGCTTTCTACATGGAGAGGGGGCCTTGCCAACACAGTAGCTCTGAGGGTTTTTATTCCCCTCTAAATTCTCACAAACATCAGTGATTGGTGTAGAGGTGGGCCCCATATGCTAATGAGGCATTCTGAAGTGTGTTTCCATATTTGTTCTTTTTCATGTTAATGATGCATTTTAGCACTGCACATCTGATTGAGTACCATTGATTGATCCTCCTGGTATGCTGTGCTCTTTCTGCCTCTGCTTTCTGGCTAATGTCAGCAGCTATCTATTTCCTGCAGGGATTTTTCCATTCAGAGGACTTCCCAGTGCTCCCACATTCCTACTCCTGCCTATCATGTCTACCTTAATAGGATGTGTTTATGTGTAAATGTATATTTGTACATATGTGTAAATATATTCTGGAAAAATTTACTCTTCGTTGCCAGCCAATACTTCATAAATAAGTCTCTGTACACTCTTTTATACAGTAATTTCTTTAGAATCCTTGCAATGATAAACCTTTCTTTGTCTCTTTAAGACTTAACTCTCCTACTACCCACAACTGTATTCTCAAGAACTTGAGACCCAGCATCTTTTTGAAATGCAAACAGATATTCCTACTCCCCATGAAAAGGAAATGGCTCAACTTTAGTAGGCATCTTGCTGTAACTTATAACTGCCTCCTGTCATAAAGATTTAAGATCAAATTTATCTTCATTTGTTTGAGAAATCTACATACTGTTTTCCAAAGAGGGCACACCAATTTATATTCCCACCAACAGTGTAAGAGAGTTCTTTCTTCTCCACACCCCCTCCAACACCTGAATTTTCAGTCATTTTTATATATTCTACTGGTGTGAGATGATATCTCATTGTGGGTTTTTTTGCACTTTCTCTGATGATGTGTGGTGTAGAACATTCCTTCAGGTGTCTATAGGGCATCTTTGTGTCTTCTTTAGATGGGGGTCTTTTCGGTTCTTTTGAGTTTTTGAGTGAGTCAGTTGCTGTTTTAAGCTGAGGTATATGAGCTCTTTATATATTTTAGAGATTAAGTTCTTATCTGATGTATGTTGTATGAATATCTTCTCCAATTTCCATGGGTTGTCTTTTCGTTTTAGTGGTGGTTTCTTTTGCAAGACATGGAAACAAACTAAATGCCATCAAGAGATGACTGGATTAAGAAGCTCTGGTATATATGTTTAGTCGAATTGTATGCATCTATTAAAAAAAGATGACCTTGTGTCTTTTGCAACAATCTGGATGGAACTTGAGGAGATCATGGTAAACAAAATAAGTCAAAAAGAAAAAGAGATAATGCAGAATGGTTTTACTCATATGTGGAATATCATGAAATGAAACAAATGACCGTATAAATTCCAACACAGGAATGTGTCCTAGGGTTGGGAGACAAGGAGGGAAAGAAGGAGGTGGTGGTAAAATGCACTGGAACTCTAGTGATGGGTGTGGTGTGAAATATAGACTGAGATGCAATTTCAGTATCCTGAAATGAATATAGCATTGTGAACAAAAGAAATAATAAATGTTACTATTAAAAAAAAATCAAGTTCCTCCTCTGGCTAAAATCCAGTTAGCTTATCTATGACCTAGTCACAGCCCTCTAAATGCCTTCAGTGCTTTTCCTTAGCACCCCCCAGTTCTTAAAATGTATTCTGACTTTGTTTCTGTGGAGTTCAACTTATCTTAGACCTTTTTCCCTGTTGAAATAGTCGTTACTATAATCTATCTTCAGCAAGTTAACAAGTGTCTGCCTTTGTTTGTCTTTGGCAGGTGTGTATGTGAAAAATGACGTTAGGCAGAGGGAAAAACTCTCAGGTTGAAGTTTGCTTGGTGTTTTTGAGGCACCTCATGGATACAGTGAGATTCAACAAAGTGGAAGAGAGACAGGATGGTGGGGAATGAGCTCAGTACTGGATTGTATACACTGGTTAGTACTTTGGATTTTACATGAGTCAGATAGAAAGTTCATTGAAGAGCATTAGCAGGAAATATGATCTGATTTACTTTACAAGAATTACTCTAGTTGCAGAAGGAACAGACTGGTAATGAACTGGAAACAATAAAAGGAAGAAAGACGGATTAGAAGAAAATGACAATGTCCAGAAGAGTAACAGCTGGATTGCAACAGGGAAGTGATGGGCATAGAGTTATTAAGAAGTGATCAGGCATTGCACAGAGTTTAGAAAAAAGCCGATAATTTGATATGGATTGGATTTCTGGTGTGAGAGTCAAAAAAAGAGTACTTCTTACATGAATATCAAGCAATAGGAGAAATAGATATACATATTCCCACAGTTAAATTATAAGGGTTCACTTTTAGAAATCATAAAACCTTGGTTATCACATAATTCCAATTTGTAATCCTTAGCAAATAAAGAATCTACTGAAAACTGGTGGGAAATTTTGAAATTCAGTGTCTGTCCTCTGAACATGCAATTTTAAAGGAATTCAGTTCAAATGAGGTTTATTTATTATGTAGCAAACTTTCCATAAAAATAATTGCATCTACCTGGTCAGGAGTGGATAGTATTCCAGGTCATCACAATATTATTTTATTTTTTGAATAAAAGAAATCAAGCGTCTCATCTGTCAGCCAACCATAACTGTGGTCCTCTTGGCACCAGCTGTGCTAATTGCTATCATCTTTTTTAATGATGAATGCATAAGTAATTTTGCACAAATCAGTCATTTAATTTTGCTTTGGAGGTAACTTGATGTGTGTGTTTTTGACCAATATGCCAAAAAATCCTTAATAAATAAATTGGTCTGCTCTACTTAACTTAGGGCGGTTGGGGGACTACTTAAAACCATGGGGAATATTACTCTGACATAAGATGAGCAATATCACCTCACCCAGTGATTTTACTCAATTTCATCACCATTAAAGACCCTATCTTGACTATTAAAGGCTTATACAATTCTGAAAGAATATAGGAAATAAAGTCAGGAGAGACCACTTAAAAAAATTCTACAGTCAAGACTTTACTCAAGCCTCTGTATGGATCCTGAGAAACATTGAGTTCAGAAAAAGGATTTTAAAAAAAAGATCATGGAGTTCAACTAAAATCTCTGCATAAAATATAATCCCAAATGAAACCATTTAAAAACTAATCATTGGGGAATCTATTTTAGCTGTGTTTAGGATCTTGGATGCTGCTGTTCATACATTCATACTTTGAAATTGTAGTGGTCATCAAATATGCCAGACATAGTGTTCCACACTGGGTAATAATTCAGTGCATTCCCTAAAGTGCTTGTAATTAATACCCTAACAGTAAAAAACCTCATCCCCTTAACCTACAGACAAAACCTGACATTAGCTTAATTGCTTTCTTTATGGTACTTACCTTTTGTGTCCAAGGCAATTCACATTTTCACGATCTCAGATCCTGACCTCAGGTTAGTTTTATAAACTAACAAAATCTTGATTTACTCTTGTCAAAAATGGATTGTGGAAGAGGTGATACCTAAATCTCATTTCTGTATTCTTCTCTCGAAGTGTACTAGCATTTTAGTTCATTTAGAATACTCTTTAAAGATCATGTAAATTTGTCTCTAGCTGATTTATTATTTCAAAGATAGTCTCACTAATTTACAAATGACTCTAAGACCACATAGGATTATGGAAAGTCTTCCAGAAATGTTTTGAAAGCTGTAAGAATTTTGTAGTCATACTAAATCACTCTAAAATAGTTATGTATTTTTCTTTAAGGGTTTAAAAAGTTTTCAGAATTTAAGACTTCCATCAACAGAGTATAAGAAAGATTACAATAATCTCTCCTGAGTATGAGCCCTCCTGAAAAATGATTTTTTTATCATTCCTTTTCAGATATGCTTTGGATAACTTCTCATTCACTCTTCATCATACTGCTTTTAGAATATATGATGATGAAAATACATACATACTATTTGTCCTTATATATAATCAATTTACAGTTATTTCAATATTAAGATGTAGCCTGGAATTATTATTTTCAAAAATTAAAAAGAGACATTCAAAATTATAATCTGATTTATTATATCATCCTTTCTTTGCTTTTGACACAGGAATCCCTTTTTATTTTATTAAAAACTCCAGGTTCTTAGCAATATGTCTTTATAAAGTTACACATAAAAATAAAATAAGAATGAATAAGACATTTGAGGTAAAAATATCTTTACTTTTCTGTCAGGAATATTATTAGTATCATTAAAATAATTGACACATTTTTCAGTTTTTTATTTTTGTCTCATAAATATTGAAAAAAAATTAAAGGGAACTTTAATTCACATTTTTGTCAGATAAATGTATACCAGATACATTCCATTACATTAAAGTGTTTACTTTGTTAAATGACAATTACATATTAATCCTTTTTTACCTAGCAAAAATCCTATGTAAAGAGCATACTGTCATTTTCAAATGAAGAAACATTTATAAAATCAATAGTAGTTACTGAAGTTAACTTCCATTTTTGAAAAAACTTTTGTGCTAAAAAGAAATCTTTCGGCTAACTAAAAAAACCTCAGATGACCTGTCTCTATTTTTAATATAAAACAATATATCTTATAAGAGGTGAAAAGAGCATTAGTTAACCAAAAAAAAAGGAGGAAAAGAGGAAGACAACAGAAATTGACAGCAGAACTAAATAACAAATGGGACAGTTATAAAAGCAATGGTAATTAATTTTGACATGAACTAACAGGACAAAATGTAGACTTTCATATAAGTAAAAATACATAAGGTGATTTAAATACTTAGGTTTAATAATCATATTATACACACTGAAGTAATTAGAGAATTAGATGACAGACCAAAAGAAAATATTCATACTAAATAATAAAAATAGGAAAATATTTAGCAAAGTCTCTAAGAAACACAACTTTATGAAATGGTTAAAAGGATTAACACACATTTAACTACACTCCAAGAGAAAAAAGAAAATTGGTAATTTCTAAAAAGATAAATACTGAATTTTCAAAACTGATGAGATACCAAGTCAGAGACTCAAGAAATGCTAGATTCTAACCATGATAATTGCAGATAAAGTGATACATAGAAAGATCATAATAAAATGATAGAAATCAAAAACAAGAAAAAAATGTTAAAAAAAGAAAAAAGACATGTCACTTTCAAAGGAGTTTAAAATATATCAATTTAAAACAATGGAAAACAGAAAACAATAAAATCATATATTCGAGTGATAGCAGTTAAGTGGACACAAAACTTGAGTTCTATACCAAGCAAAGGTATTGTTCAAAAGTGTATATGTTTAAGGCACTTTCTGAGTAACAGCACAGATAATTCAATACCACCTCAACACATGATTAACACTAAAATAAATATTACAGATTTTTAAAGTAAAGTAAAAGATATCATTGGTAATATAGAATTCAGGAAAGAATAAAAGTAAGTAGAAAGGATATATATGTGAGAAAATATAAATTCAAATTGACCACATTTTAAAAATACAATAAAAGCTCATATGTATATAAAAAAATACCACAAAAATTGGGAAGGCAATAACTGGAGTTAAAGTGTTCTAAAACTCTTGTGTTACTGAGATGTGGGACTGTCAGTGTCTCTTGAAATAGTGATAAAGTATCAACAAACTGACAGAAAGAAAACTGGAATAATTTTCATTGGACTGAATCAATTGAAGAAAAGGAAAAGGAAAATAGTAGTGGGACAAATAAAAACTAAATTTAAGATGGTATATGTAATTTAATATATTAAATTCAAATTAAATATCCCAATTGAAGAGAACGCAATTAGTAGATAGGAAATAGAAAAAAATCAATTCAATTATATGCTATTTAAGCATATTTAAAAAACACACCTTAAATATAATTGCAGTAAAAGATTAAAAGTAAATAGATGGAAAATTTGTATCATTCAAATGCTACCTGCAAAACTGATAAAAAAAAAAATTATAAGAAAAATGATAATTTAAAGAAATATTCATAGGTAGTCATTTCATAGTTATAAAAGGATCTATCAGAATTATATGACAATTCTAAATTGGCATATTATATATCAATTACATATCAAGTTGATGTGTAACAAATTACGTATTCTTACATTATATAAAGGACAAAGTTAATAGAAAGTCAAGGACTGATAAAAATTCACAATTATACTGAAAGTTCATATGTCTCTGTACTAGTAAATCAGTGCAAATTAAAAGTAATAAAAAAGAATGATTTATAAGCTAAATATATGTGTGTATATGTGTATAGCATATCTAGCACTATAATAAACATCTCCAAATTAAATTATTGTAATAGATTTTTAGAGAAAATTTAGGCTTACATAAATTTGAGTAGAAGGCACTGATATTTCTCATATTCACCATGATCGCATATACATAGCCTCCCCCATGATCAGTGTAGTATTTTTTAAAAGTGATAAAAGTCATAGTTTCTTTTATGGTTTATTATTGGTGTTCTATGTTTTATGGATTTGGACAAATGTATAAATACATAGATGTATCATTATAGTATTGTGCATAGGAATTTCACTGTCCTAAATATATTTTTTGCTCCATCAATTAATCCCTTCTTTCACCCAACCCCTAGAAACTAAATCTGTTTAATATCTCTACCATTTTGCTTTTTTTTGCAAAATTTCATATAATTTGAATCCTACAGCATGTTTGCTTTTCAGACTGGATGATATTAGTAATATATATTTAACTTTCCTCCATGTCTTTTCATGGCTTGATAGCTCATTTGATTTTTTTAATAGTATAAAGTTTCTTAATTGGCAAATACCAGATGATCTCATTCATGTGTAGAATTTAAAGAAACTAAGCAAACAGACCAGTCATTTTAATGCCAAATAATATTCCATTGTTTGATATACCATTCATCTACTGAAGACCATCTTAGCCACTTTCAAGATCAGGCAGTTACAAATAAAATACAAATAGCAATGCGCAGGGTTTTGTGAGCCTATAGTTTTCAACTCCTTTCAATCTATATACTTTTGCTAGTTTATATGGTAAAAAGTTTTAGTTTTATAAAAAATTTACCATAGTGACTGTACCATTTTGCATTCCCACCATCATTGAATTAAATTTCCTGTTGTTTCACATTCTTGCCATTATTTGGTATTTAAAGTGTTCTAGAAATTGGTTATTATTCTACTAAGTATGTAATGGAAAATCTTGGCTAATTTAATCTGCATTTCTGATAAATGGTGGAATATATTTTATATACTTGTTTTTCCATTTATATGACTTCCTTTGTGAAATATATTAAAATATTTTGGCCCATTTTTAATTGAGTTATTTGTTTTCTTATTGTTGAGTTCTGGTGGTGTTTGTGAATTTTGGTTAACAGTCTTTTTTTCAGATTATGTCTCATAGATGTTTCCTCCCAGTCTGTGGTTCTTGTTTTCATACTATTGACAATGCCTTTCAAAAAGTAGAATCATTTTCAATAATAATTTTATCATTATTTCTCTTCTTTACAAAGCCATACTTACATTAAAATTTCGAAATCATTTCTCACTCCCTGATTTTATACACTTGCACCCACCACCAGAGTTCTAGTCTCCTTCACTAACAGTATTCCCTCCTCCTTCCCTCCCACCTTCAGCCCCCCTGGGAACCATCATCTTGTGTACTTTTTCATTTTACTGGAGTTTTTCTGTTTATTTACTTCATTTCATAATATTCCACATAAAAGTGAAACCTCCTTTATTCTCTTTTTCTGTCTGACTTACTTCTAACATGATCCCCTCCAGTTCCATCCAGAGTGTTACATTGGTCACAATTTCATCCTTTATTAGTAGCTACACAGAATTCCATTTGGTATATATACCACGCCTTCTTTATTTAGTCATCTGTTGATGGATATTTAGATTGTTTCCATGTCTTATCTATTGAGAACTGTGCTTCTATAAACATAGGGGTGCAGATTATTTTTTTCTGATCAGGGATTTTGCATTTTCTGGGTATGTGCTTAGGAATGGGATAGCTGGATCAAATGTAGTTCCATCCTTTTTTTTTTTTTTTTTTTTCCTTGAGAAAGTGTCATACTGTTTTCCAGAGAGATTGCACTGATTTACATTCCATCACAGTGTACAAGGGTTCCTATTTCTCCACATTCCCTCCAACACTTGTTTCTAAATTTTTTTATACAGGCCATTCTCACTGGTGTAAAGTGGTATCTCATTGTGGTTTTTATATGCATTTTTCTGTCAAGAGTGATATAGAACATTTTCATGTGTCTATAGGTCATCTTTGTGCCTTCTTTGGTTAGGGGTCTGTTCATGTCTTCTGCCCATTTTTCTCCCATTTTCTTCTGAGTATTTTAGGGTTTTGGATTTTGTATTTAAACCTTTGATCCGTTGCTTTGGATAGGATGGTCACTTTAAAAGTTAATTATTCTAATCCATTAACATGAATATTAGTCCATCTCTTTTTGTCTTCTTTATTTATTTTGTTAATGTCATAGGTTTTTACTATAGAGATCTTTCACCTTCTTTGTTAGGTTTATTCCCAGGTTTTTTATCTATTTGATGATATTGAGAATGGGATTTCTTTTTCCTCTACTTCATTCCTTGTATATAGGAATTCTACTGATTTTTTGTGCATTGATTTTATATCCTACCACTTTACTATGTTCATTTATTGTTTCCAGCAGTTTTTGTTGAGGTCAATAGGATTTTCTAGGTATTATATAATGTCATCTGCAAATAATTAAAATCTTATTTCTTCTTTTCCAGTTTTTATTCCTTTAATATTTTTTCATTGCCTTGGTGCTCTAGCCTATAATTCCAGAACTATGTTGAATAATAGTAGTAAGAGTAGACAACCTTGTCTTGTTCCAGATATTAGGGGAAAGGCTTTCAAGTTTTTCATTATTAAGTATTATGTTGGCTATTGGTTTTCATAAATTGCTTTTATTATGTTGAAATATAGTCTTTTTAACTCATTTTGTTGAGAATTTTTATCATGAGTGGTTGTTGAATCTTATCAGTTTTTTCTGTATCTATTGATATGGCCCCATGATTTTTGATTTTCACTGTTTCTGTAGTATGTTCCATTGATTAACTTGCATATATTGAATTATCCTTGCATCCTTGGAATAAATCCCACTTGATCATGGTGTATTTTTTTTTTTTTTTAATGTACTGTTGAATTTGGTTTGTCAGGATTTTGGTGAGGATTTTTGCATCTATATTCTTAGTGATATTGGTCTGTAGTTTACTTTTTTGGTGTTGTCTTTGTTTTGTTGGGGATTGTGGTAATGTTAGTCTCATACAATGTATTTGCGAGTTTTCCTGTCTCTTTATTTTTGGAAGATTTTAAGGAAGATGAGGATTAGCTCTTCTTTGATAGGTAGACTTCACTGGTGAAGTCATTTGAAACTGAGCTCTTGTTTGTTGAGAAATTTTGATTACTGCTTTAAACTCTGTGTTTGTGATTGGTCTATTGGAGTTGTCCATGACTTCCTGGTTCAGTTTTGGGATGATTTAGGATTCTAGAAACCTTTCTAGTTCATGAGTAATGAATTTCTCTGCATTTAACTAACTGCTCATAATAATCTGTCATGATGCATTATATTTCTATGATGTCAGTTATAACTCACCTCTTTCATTTATGATTGTTGCTATTAGGGTTTTCTTCTTAATTTTTACTTGCGAGTCTAGCTAGGGGTCTAGCAATTTTGTTTATTTTCTTTTCAAAGAACAAATTCTTGGTTTTATTGATCTTTTGGATGATATTTATGTTTTAAATTTCATTTCTCCTCCAATTTTTATTATTTCCTTTATTTCACTGATTTTGGTTTTTATTGTCCTTCCCTTTCTAATTCTAAGATATGTTGGTTAGTTTTTTAATTTGAGCCCTTTCTTAGTTTTTGATGTATACTGGTATGGCTATAAATATTCCTCTCAAAATTGTTTTTTGCACACACACATCTCACATGCTTTAATGACTTACCTTTTCATTTTCATTTATTTCTAGGTAAGTTTTAATTTCATCTTTAAATTCATTTGATCTGAAGCACTTTGTTCAATCCCCACATCTTTGTGCTTCTTGTGGTTTTGTTCTTTTGATTCTAGTTTAGCCTATTGTGGTCAGGAATGATGCTTTCTATAATTTCAATTCTGCTAAGTTTGCTGAGACTTTGTTTGTATCCCTAATAGTCTATCCGTGATAATATTCTGTATACATTTGAGAAACACACACATATTTTTTGTTCAGGTAGAACACTATATATGTGTCTGTTAGGTCCATATGATCTACTGTTTATTTTAAACCCTTATTTTGTTGCTGATTTTATGCCTGGATTATCTATTTATATAGGTGGAGTACTGATGTCCCCTACCATTATTGTGTTACTGTTAATTTCTGCCTTTAGCACTGTAAGCATTTGTTTTATATATTTAGAAGGTATATAGCATTGGGTACATATATGTTAATGACAGTTAACTCTTGATAAATTACCCCTTTGACGTAATGTAGTGCAGTCCTTGCCTCATGATATCTTTTAGGTGGAATTTTATCTTGTCTAAAATTAGCATTTCAGTTCCTGATTTCCTTTTATTTTTCTTGCTTTCATATATTTTTCCACAGCCTTTGACTTTCAACTTGTGTTTGTCTTTGGACCTTGTACGAGTTTCTTGTAAGGATAATATTGATGAATTCTGTTTTTTGATCCATCCTGTCACTGTGTCTTTTTATTCATGTGTTTATCCCATCCACATGTAGAGTGACAACTGATATGTAAGGTTTTATTGATGTCATTTGAGCCTTTGTTTAGTTTTTTTTTTTCTGTCTGTTTCTTCATTACCCATTTGTTTTTATTTCTTTTTTCCTCTCTATAGTTTTCAGTGTCAGTTCTTTCAGTTTTATCTCTTCTCAGCTATGTGTGCCTTTAGGACTAGGTTTTGTGACTGTCATGTGGATAATCACTTCATTTATGACTCTGATCACCTTTTATGAGGCGATGGAATATCATATTAATATTTTTCTACAGATTCCTTGATTTTCTTTTCCCCTTTATTGGATTTTTATTTTCTTCTATTGGCCCTGTCTTTTTTTCCTCCTTTTGCATTTTTGTTTGTAACCATTCTCTTGGTTTGTAGAATCTTCATTTTTTATTTCCCTGTTGTAGGACCCGTTTCAGGATTTCTAGGATGGAAGACTTGGTGATGGAAAAAGTCATTAACTTTTGTTTGCCACTGAAGACCATCACTTCTCCATCAGTTTTGAATGATAATTTTACAAGGTAGAGTATTGTTGGCTGGTATTTTTGTTTTTAGTATTGTGAGTATATCATTCCACTCTCTCTTGGTCTATGGGTTTCTTCTAAGAACCCTGTTGATAGCCTGATGTGTGTACCTTTATAGGTTATGTTTCTCTTTTCTCTCACAGCGTTGAGTAATTTGTCTTAGTTTTTTGCTAGTTTACTATGATGTTTCTGGGATAGTTCTTTTTATATTTAGACATTTTGGAGTTCTGTTCCTTGGAGCTCCATGATTATTTTTAATGACAGATGTAGAAAGGTCTCTGCTATTACTTCCTTGAGTAAATTTTCTGTTCTTTTTTCCCCTTTTCTTTCCTTCTGAGATACCTATTATCTTTATTTTTGTTCTCACGGTGTTTGATATTTCTCAGGGTTTCTTCATTTTTCATCAGTCTTGTTTCTCTCCCCCTCTGTGAGGATTGCCTCTGTGATCTTGTCTTTCATTCCTGTAATTCATTCATATGCAAGATGGAGTCTGTTTATAAAGCTTTCCATGTTTCTTCAATTTCGTGATTCTATCTTCATTCTCTATCATTTCTCTAGGACTTTCATCATGGCCTTAAACTCCTTTTCGAAGTATTTTATTTGATCTGTCACTTCTTTTCAGGTCATCCATTTGCTTTGGGTTAGCCTCCTGCATCCATTATAGCTTTTTTTTTTTTTTTTGAGAAAAGATGCAGGCAGGAGTGAAGGCAAGTAGGCAGGCAGGCAAGAAGAGAAAGGAGGGAAAAACATATTTTTCTCTTGGTTGTTTTCTCTAGGCCTATGTCTTGAACTTTGGTTGTTGGGATGTATGTAGACTATATCTGGTGACCTTATCCACTTGGACACAAGGGTGTGCCTCATTCAGTTTTTTTTGTAACTATTATTTGGAACTCTTTATCTGTTAGGTTGTCCTAATCAATGTCAATAGAGTTCTTCTTTGGGGAGGTCCTGGCACTTTCCTCTCTTTAGGCCATTAATATATTTTTGGATGACTTTGATTGTGGCATTGCTTTCTTCTCTGCCTTGGACTTAGTGCTGTGCTTTCTTTTTCTTTTACTTTGGATTTTTTCCTGAATAATGATGCTGAATCCTGGTGTGACTGGTGCAAATTACATGGCACTAGTAGGAGACAGGGCCTGCTTCTATATCTAGAATAGTCTCTTGGTTTGGCCTACTAATGATATTTCAGTGGTATCTGCTGGCTTCTGTGGGGTTGAGAGGGCAATTCTCTTTTGGGCCTCTGATGGGAGCGCTCCAATTCCAACCCCAAGTTTCCAAGAAGCTCTTGTGAGCTCCGTAAGCTCCCTGAGGCAGAGGCAGTTTTTACTTGTTGGTTCTGGGGACATGGGAATCACTGCCCACCACAATCCAGTACAAGGAATTTCATAGATAGGTACCATGTTTTCTTCTGAACACAGAAACTGAAGATTCTTGTGATGATGGAGTTAGAACTAATCCTCTCTGTAGTTCCCCAGCCAGGGGGCAAGTTCAAAATCAGCCCATGAGAGTTCTATTGATCTCTGCATGGATGATACTGCAGCTCTTTATCACAGGGTAGTTTTCATGTAGATCCCTTGTACTCTGCTGAGAACAGAAACTTTAGCTTCTTTGGCTGGTAGGGGCTGAGCTATCCCTCCTTGCAGTTTCTCAGATGGGGAGCAAGATCTCATTTGGTACTTGTGTGGTCCTTTGATCATTGGAGGGAGGGGTCTCATTCCCCACCACTCTCCAGCACAGGGATGACCCCAGGCAGGTCCCATGTACTCTACTAAGCACAGAGACTAAAAGGTTCTTTGATGAAGGAGTCTGGGCTCATTCTCTCTCTCTGCATCTCCTTAGGCAGGGAGCAAGTTCAAAGTCTGCCCGCATGATCTCTGTAGATCACTGGGGGGATGATACTCATTCACCATAGCTCTTCAGTGCAGAGGTGTTATCAGTTAGGCTGACCATATTTATTTGAGGCAAAAGTGAGACATTAAGATGGCAAAAATGGGACAGGGTTATAGACTGGAGATTAAAGGAAGGGGAGGAGGTGGAGCAATCTGAGTAGGGGCAGACCAGCTAGGCCAGCAACAAGTAATACTATGTGATGACAATGGACTATCTCATAGTAATGAAATGTGGTCCAAGGGGACTTCATACAAATGATCAGGACCTGTTCAAGGAATAACCTTAGGTGAAAAGCAAATTTGGTGTGCCTATAAGTCCATCTCTAAATGTCATGTCTGAAACACATGAGGCTTCAGCCATCCCAGTACCATAAATGCCCAAATGTGCAGTAGCAAGCCTAGTGCTAGAATTGACCAATAACCCCCACAGTGCCAGAAATAACCCCTTAGTGCTTACCTGAGGTTCGATCAGCCTGAGGTGTTCTGCTTCCCTTTGAAGAAATAGTCGCAGGGGTGGTGGTGTAGGTCCTTTTCCCACAGCTCCTGTTTCCTCACAGGCAGAGGGGAATGGCAGTAGTGGCCTTGGCATGCAACAGCTCAGGAACGGGTCATCTTTAATGCAGGGCAAAAGAAGCAGCTGTTTTGACACCCCTCTCAACAGACTGGGCCCCAGCAACTCAAATGCCCCTTTTGCCCCACATTAAAGACAGCCTTGGTTTATTTTTTTTAAATGGGACAAAATTGACATTTATATTAAAACAGCAGGACAGTGAGGAAATGTGGAAAAAAGATACTGTCCCATTTAAAATGGTACATATGTTCAGCCTACTGGTCAGAGCAATTATGTTAGCCTGCTTCTCCATCCCTCTAAAATTTTTCTCCATAGTTTCTTAACAGTGTAAAAGAATAAACATTAATTGACCACATCACTCTTGCTTCTAATCCAGTAATAACTATCTACAGTGTTTAAGATAAAATATAAGTTTTTAGCAGGTGTACAAGTCCCTGTATTTTTAGTCAACTCCCAGTCATTGCAGCATTGTCCACATCTCCTTCTACTTGCCCTGTACTGTATTCATACTGAACTAGATCATTTTCTAGAATTTTCCAAGTTTTATATCAGATCTATATTTTGTTATGTTTCTGTCTTTCTTGGGATTGAATTCCCTTGTCTTTAACATTGACTAACTTCTCATCCTTTCTAATTCCAACATTTTTTCTACCTAGAATCTCTATTTCCCCCAGGTGAGTTTTGGATCACTCTCCCTGTGCTCCCAGATCACCTTGTACAAACATCAATTTGAAGACTGGGCATAATGCATTTTGATCATTTGTCTGTGTGTCTGTATAGCCTTACTGTCAGCTATAGTACTCCACAATCATACTAAATGTCTGGAGCGCTTAGTTCCAAGTACATTTTTAGAGAAGGGATTATAAAATCTACTATAATACCAGTTCAACAATAAATGAATTACTTTATTTGATTTGGGAACTCTCCCTTCAAGTTACAGTCTACCACTGAACTTCCTGACTACTGATCTTTGAAGTGTTAGAACACTGAATTGTCAGCAACCTGAAATCAGGAATGCCATCTGTGTTATAGAAATTGTAATGTTATGTGCTCTCTGTATACAACTCCTAAACAGATAATTATCTGATTATATTTAGAAGAAAATTTTTATAGTAATGGATGCTCTAATGCCTTGGCTCTAAGGTGATATTGGGGTGAAACATATTCAGTCTCGAAGTAGGGGACACCTTGGTCCACTCCCCATGGTAGCCTGGAAAGCTGTGTCTGAATCTTCTGCTCCCTTGTGGTAGTGCTCAAGCAGTGTTTGCTGGGGGTGATTCTCAGCCAAATATGTCCCTTTACAATATTTTATGGATATTTCTTTACCTTCCTCAAATTGATGGAAATTGAGCATATTTATCTTAATGGAAAATGTTCTTAAATATTTATGTAACAGTGTATACTCCTATAATGAATGAGACTTGAATCATCAAAAACCATTTGATTCCTCTGCCTCCTTGGATATTTTTCTATTTACATTTATTCCTAAATAATTAAACATATCCTGTTATTCAGGGATACTTTTCTATAAACCTCACAGATGGCTGTGCATATTCCCTGTCGTCTCTCTTTCTTCTGCTAGAACATGAAGTTCAAAGTTAATCACAAGTAAAAGTGCCATAAGTTTTCAAGGTTATAGCATAGAATAACATCACAAATATATATAAACTTGAAACTCTGGGCTAGAATGATATTATCTAAAATTCACTTTATGCTGAAGAAGTGAAGATAATGTAATTTGCATTTGCTAGGCCAGAGAATGACAGAATACCCTGGAATACATGATTATTTCAGGACAAAAACATTTGCTTCAGACTCAGAAAAAAAAAAAGTGCAGAGATTTTTTTTTAAAGTCTTTATTGCAAGCTAATCTTTTAAAAATCCAAAGGGTTTTAGAAGTCTAAACTCGCGATCTGGTAGTAAACTTGAATATAATAATTAATGCCTTACATAGGATATACTACTCCTAAGTCAAATTAGATCATTGGAGCTCTTTTCTTTCTTTTTTTTTTTTTTTTACAAATAAACACTTTTAAATAAAATTTTTAAATCTACTCTAATATCAGTTTAATATTAAATAAATTACATTAGTTAGATTTGGAAAACTTGGGTTCATGTTAGATCCTGTCACTAAACTTCCTGACTACTGAACTTCTGGAAGATTTACAACCTTTTGGAATTTTACTCACCTCATCTATAAAATAATGATTACAAAATAATACACATATTACAGAATATAGGATTGTCATGGGCATATGAAAATTTTTTTCTTTAAAGAGCTATACATAACAAAATATTCTAATAATTATGTTATCATTTTTATCATTATCATTTCCTTCTTAAATTCCCAAGTTATAGATTATATGACCCAGGGAACAAATCTGCTTTTAACCGAGGTATTTAAACATTATTTACTAATTGATTCAGATAATAAGTACCAACTGGTTTTTGGTTAAAGAATGTCAAATGGTAGAAAGAGTTTGTAGATGTCATCATTTGAAATGACATCTGGTCTCTGAAAAAAAAAAAAAAAAGTGTCATGCAGCCCCTGAGCTCCATTAATTATTGTTTGGCCTAACTCCTCAATTATTGCAGTTCATTTATCCATCCCCTTTATGATTCAAACAGCAAGTTTCTATTAATTTTCATGTCATGTTCCACTTATTGAATTACAGGAATAAGACAAATCCTTAAACTTAAAGGGGACATACTTATTGCGGAGAAACACAAGCAAGCAACTACAACACAGTATGACAAGTGCTAGGATATGTTCGCGGAGGGGGAGGTTAACTGCAGGAAAGAGTTTGTAAAAGTAAGTCGTAGATACAGTTAGCCAAGTACAGCAGCAGACAAAGGGTAGGAAGTGCTGAGGGGAAGGGGTTGCAGAAGGCAGCAAATAGCATGTCTTTGCCAGAGAGAGAGGTGCATGTAATGGCAGTGGAAATGACAAAAAAAAAATCACCTACTTCTGCAAAATCCCTGTAACATTCAACTGTGAGATTCTTGCCCGTGTTATGAGAAAAGAGCAGAGCACATTCAGGGCTCTAAGAGATTCAGTTTGGTAGTAGAATGAAAATCACAAGTCTTCTGTCAGCCTGGAAAGAGAAGCAGAGGATGAAGAGCAATGTGTGCTGACTGAGGAGTCTGGAGCTGGTTACTGCAGATTATGAATAACTATGGAAAACTTTTAAACTGAGCTGTGACTTGTTTTGGATTGCATAACTCTTAAAATCTGATGGTAATGAGGCATATAATTGACCAGGCTAAAAGGCGTGACCTGGAGGAGTAAGGAAAATGGTGTGAATTGGAACTTACCAATGGAGACAAACTTAAGTCTCCCTTCTTAAGTACCATCAATTTTTTTTTTCCAATTCAGATAAAAATAAAATCCAAGCTCCATATCATAACTTTAAAGTGCCAGCACGGTATCAGCAGCTTGCCTATATTTAAATCTCCTCTCACTGCTTAATACCTATGTGACCTTCTGTAAGTCACTCAACCTCCTTGTGAGTCAGTTTCATCATTCCCAAAATGAGGATAAAAAGTAAGATAAGGAAAAGTAAGATGAGGGAAAATGTGATAATTCACTTAAAGTTTAAGGTCTATAATTGGACCATGAAAGCATTCAGTCAATATTAGCTATTCAACACAGCTTATGATAATCTCTACGTTTACTATATTTCAAACTCACTGACCTTCTAAAAGATCGAAGAAGAAGCGCTCCAATTTTGGAGGGTTGAAACTTTTTGCCTTTTAGCCTGGAACACTATTTTTCCCAATAGATTAATAGCTTTATGTTCTTTCCCTCAGGACTTCACAACTCACCTCCACAGAAACCTTCCTTGAATACTCTGTTAAAAAAAAAAAAAAAAAAAAAAAAAAAACGTATATATACACACACTCTGTATGATTTTCTATCATGATAACCTGTCTATAGTGTTCATAGCACTTAGTAGAGGCTCTATTTAGTTTATTTGCTTACTTGTTAATTGCACGTGGCTCTCCAACTAGACTATAAACTCTGACAATGTCCAGGGTTTTTGTGTTAGTTCTATATCCATTGATCCTAGATAGCATCTGGTGCACAGTTTCAATAAATACATGTTAAATACAAAGTAGGTGAAGAGCAGCTGAGATGTTGAAGAAAAAGGAATTTTCAAACTTAGACACGTGTGGAGCTATAGAGAAAACAATCAGATATAGGCACTGGAAATACAAAAGGGACTTGAATTTAAGATAAAATCAGTAGAAAGCAGAAATTATAACCATGAAAATAAATGCATTCACCCAGAAAGGACTTATGCAGCAAACAGAGACAGGAGCTGGATAAGGAACCCCAGGTTGCACCATTACTCAAGATGCAGAAGGAGGAGATGCAGATGGATAGGGGAGCTTACGAAAAATAACCCAACAAAACAGGCATGAGTGCCATCATAGAAGCTATGGGAGAAATTATTTAAATCCTTAGTGATAGTCCAGTATTCCAGGCTCTTAGCTCTTTCTGTAAGCATCAGTAACTCAAGAGGCTCTTCATGAAGCATCACTACTTTTCTCTGGTGCCATCCTCTCCTCAACCAATACATTCTTCATGTGATCTTAATGTCTTGGTTCCCTGGCATCCTTAGTCCTCATCCTTAATGTCAAGATTTTAGTTATGCCATGCAGAGACCTCACTTTCAGCTCTAATGTTTCCTTCACTCTCATTTAGTAGAGAAGTCTCTAGACCACATGATGAAAGCTACTTGAGATGCCTTCATTTAGGACCAAAATCCCCCAGGTTGGGCTGAGAACTAGCTCTTATCATGGCATTCCTTACCCATCACCAAGTGAGGGAGCACAGGCTGGACACAAAGCGTGTATACTCAGAAAGTACTGATTTGATGGACTCATTCAGTGGAATGCTACATGAGCTAGAGAAGTTAAAAAAAAAAAAAAAATAGGCAAGCCATCCCAGAAAGCTTGATTGCTGATTCTTTTTTTAGAAAAAAAGTAAAAAATTCTTCATACGAAAAAAAAAAAAGGAGATTCTTTTGTTAGGAAACTTTCCTGATTGTATAGAAACAAAGGTAGTTCTAAAACAATTTGAAACAGATTGTGAGGAGGGACTATTCTCTGACAGGTTATCTGCTTTGAGTTGAATAAACCCAGGTTTAGAAATCTGTGCACAAAGAATCTGGAATCAGTTTTCTCCTACTGGTAGAGAAGATTATTTAGTGAAAACAGAAATCCACAGTTTCTCCTACTCCAGATGTGGGGTGGTCTACTAAACTTCAACACTGAGATTGAGGCATGATAGATCTTTGTCTTACAAAAAACTTTTGAGCATCATACGTATTGCTGAATTGTTGTTAACAATAGTCTAAAACACTACAGGGGTGTTCAGTTGCTGATTCCAACTGAAAGTTTTCATCATTTGGAATTCGATTTCAACCTGTCAAGCTCAATGACTGGAAAAATTAGCTGGGCTATCCTAGAAAGTCCTGGCAGAAGAGATCTTAGTAATCAAGTAACAATACAAATGATTCCTCTTTAAACACAGACTTATTTTGATTCCTGTTGATCTTTTCTTTTCACTCCTAGCCCTTTTTGAATGTTTGTGCAGACCAGCTAAATGCAAAAAAAAATAAACGAATGCATTAAAACAGGTCATAGGAAATGAGTGTGGCATTAATAGAAAGGACAGAATTAGAGAAAAAATGAATAGCAACTAAAGAAATTGTGCACCTGACTTTTAAAAAAGGACAAGATCAAATGAAATACCTTCCATTTATCAGTAGATGAAATCTGGAGATAATTTTTGACTTAATAAGCAGGAAATTAGACACAAGATTCAGGTATTGTTAATGTGACTTTCATACTTGAGTCCTGGCTCATTGTAATGAAAGTCACCTTTCTCCCTCTCCTGAAATTCTACTTTTTATGACATTTTTGCTGAGCTAACCCTCTATCATTTAGTCATTCATCCTAATAGTCTACAGCAGCTCAGAGGCCACATCACAAGGTACAGTCTTTCTGCTTCTGTAAATGAGTTCAACCACTTCAAAAGCCACTCCCTTTGTTCCTTGATTTCTTTGTGAGCTCCTAGCAACCACCATTGTGTCAGATTCTAAATTTAGATGCATTTCATGCATCTCTGTGAACCTCCAAATTATACTCCATCAGTGCACAACTGAGATTAAACCAGGGCCTCTTCAGTCTGGGTAGAACTACTATACACTTATTTCTTTATGCATGGCAGCTTTATTAAAGCAGATTTACAGGAACAAAAAAGGCAATACTGAGATCTGTTACAAATGTGGAGCTACTAAATCAGTTATTTCTGACTTCCTGAACACCCCTCTTTCTCCTCCCCTCTTCCACTATGAAATCCTCACTGTAAATTCCATGCTTAATTTCGCAGCATCTTTCATGTAATTTCAGGTAAGAGTGACATGCAACATGGTAATTAAATCAGATGAACTCACTTTAGAAAAAAATTAAGAAGGTGGCAAAGGGAAAACAATGTTGAAGAACCATTTCTCAGCATTTAAATTTATAAAGCATTGTGTCAGTTTTTTTGTGTTTTTATGTTTTGTTTTTTTGTTTTTTTTTATAGCATTTATCTCTTGCCTAGATTTCCAGTTCTATTAGGGAGAACTGTAATGTTGTATTGAAAACCTGAAGGCACAAGATATGTTACAAGTCAACTGCAGTGTAACCCTTTTACCAACCTCCCAAAACATTGTTACCAAACCTCTGCTTCTTGGGCAGGTGCTGAATGAAACCCCAACACAAGATTAAGGCGAAGGGAAGGACTCATTTATTTTCTGCAAAAAATGGAGACACGGGATCTCTAACTCTCAAATATTCAGTCTCCCAGAGTGAGAGCAAGGAGGGATTTTGAAGCAGGAATCTGAGCTTGGGAGCCTGCCATAGGGAGTGTCCTCAACAGGTGGCCATCTGCTCATCCCCAGCTTTAGTGTCAGTAACATAACTTGGGACCAGATCACAGAGAAAGCTGACGTGCAATATGTGAGCAGTCAGTCCTTGGTTTCTCCAAACACCCATGTGCCACCAACACAAGGGGAAACAGAAACCAGGAGAATATTATCCCCTAGTAGGAGGGCACATAGGATAACCAAAACTCATTAGTCATACTTTTAGTGGGCAACAAGAACTTTGTTATTCTTACTCGGACTGGGGTTTCAGCCCTAATAGTTGACTTTTCTTTTTGCCATACCCATGCCAGATTTAAGCTTTGTTGCTGAGGCTTCCACTGCAGTGAGGGCTGGTTTGAATAAACATGCTGCTGCCACTCCCCACTAAATCTGTTTTACAAATCCTGTTTTATTCAGATAACTGACTTCTTGCAATTGGCTTCCGTTTATTCCTTTTTTTTTTTTTTTTTTTTTTGGTGGGGGTGGGGACTTTAACTTACCACTCTTGTTTTCAATTTACTACTAAAAAGTGACAGGTGGAAACCCTAGGACGCCCCTACTCCTGACCCTAAAAATAGCATAGGTCTAGCATATTCTCTTCACTTGTACCCTTCTCTGCTACAGATACTGGTGGGGGGTGAGGAACCTGAGTGATGCATAGAAGTATCCACCGCCTGCCTGTATGTTTAAGCTACTAGTGCCTTTTCTTCTCATTGTGTAACTTTCAGAGTGGTTTACTTCCTACAATACCCCCTTTTAAATGTATTCAGTGTATAAATATAAAACATACACTTCATTGTGCATTGTAAAAATTTGTGTTTTCTCTGAGAGTTGGAAAATATTAGGATTTAATTCGTGATACACATAGTATTTCCTGATTAGCTAAAGTCAGATCATTTCCCACCATTTCTATTGCAATTTCTAATAATATATATAAACATATACATATATAAAATCTATAGATAGATAGATATCCCTTAACTAGCTTACAGTTCTATTCTTTAACCCAATTGTATATAGATCTATAAAATTTTCATGAACTGAACATAGATTGAAAGACAGGGAATTTCATACTCTGTTGATTTCCAAATTCTTTCCAGTTAAAAGGGATCCCTCACATAGAAAAACAAAAAAAGCCAAAACCCTTATTAGGAAAAAGTTCAAGTTGAGTTTAGTTTGACATAAGCAGTGTGGTTCATCTTCAGTTAGACCATTACTTGAAAAGACAAACCTGAATTTATAGCTAAGTGAAGGATTTTGTCTTCACGATGTGAAAATTTTAGATTGAGCTGTGATGAAATAGTTCTGCTGAAACTGGCATATGGTTACTGGACAGCATCAATGTTATTAGAAGATCTATTGCTATATTAAGAGATTATAGTATAATAGTTCCCTCACACTATTATTGGGAAAATTATATGCTGTCTGTTCAGCCTGAGTATTTAACATATGTGTTAGCTTTAAAATGAATAAGGATTATTATCCTTACTTTAAATTCTGTTTCAGGTTATTATGCTAAAAAGTGGATTTCTCTAGATTCCTGCAAATGTACTTCTTGAAGCTGAGAATAATTTCATTTTCTTGGTGATTTCTTTCTAAGATTATTGCTAGCTTCCAGATTTAACCTAGAT
The DNA here is from genome assembly GCA_004363575.1 of Solenodon paradoxus. Classification (NCBI taxonomy): domain Eukaryota; kingdom Metazoa; phylum Chordata; class Mammalia; order Eulipotyphla; family Solenodontidae; genus Solenodon; species Solenodon paradoxus. The sequence continues at coordinate 1,584,405 of RJWH01000027.1, forward strand.
CTACATTTCACATTTCCTATTACCAGGCCAAATTTGGTATAAAGCTTTCTCTTAGGTTTCCCTATCATGGGCATGACACAAAAACAAATGACCTATTCCTCCCTCCTTCATTTCTATGTCCTTTTCTGGCTTTGTCATCTTAACTCCATAATCTCATTCTTCTGTATTAAAAAAAGGTAGGAACTTGGCTACTGAAAGGCTCTCTTTCATGTGTCCAGAAGTTTGAGGCTGACAATTCAAGTTAAAAAGTCTGTAATGTTTTAGCATTGAATAACAAATTGTAAAGAGGTCAAAAGATTTTTAAAAAGTATTGAGTAAATAAATATGAGTATATTTTAAAAGTATGAAATGCTGAGTGTATGCAAGATCCAAGGTTGAAAGGGGAAACTGCTGATACAGATAATGAGATCATTGAAGGAAACTTAATTTTCCTTTTGACTGCAGCTAAAGGAAAAACAGGCAATATAGACTAAAGAATAACAGTGGTGAAGAGGCTAAGAGACAAACCTAAACTAGAGCTCTGATGTCTTCCAGCTGTCTCAAACATGTTATAAAAAAACAAATCTTGCATTCCATTATCTTGATAACTTCTTTTTCATATTTTAAATATTTATATTATTTTTTCTCTTTTAATACTGAAATTTAAAATAACCTAATATTATTTTTAAAAGTTTAAAAGATTTATGGAAAAAACATTATATTGTATTTTATTTAATGGTCTTATGAACTTTTTAAATATACTATTGAATTTAATTTGCCAGTATTTTGTTGAGAGTTTTTACATCTCCATTCATGAGGGGTATTGTAGTTTTCTTTCACTGTGGTGTTTTTATCTGGTTTTGGTATTCAAATAATGCCTATGCAGAGTGGGTAGAGGGAGGTCACTGCCTGAACTCTAAGGTTAGGTGGGTCTTTTCTGGGATCATTGGTCAGATGGGTCCCCTAAGGGGCTCTGCAATTGCCTCTCTGGTGGAGTTGCAAAGTGTGTTGCTGTTTGGACTGTGATTGGGCAGGACTGTGTTTCTGAACAGGAGGGTATCCCTAACTGGCCCACAAGCAGGGCTTGGCAGTCTGACAAAGCAGAACCTCAGTCTGTGCTCTGCCTGCTGCACAGTCTGCTCTTTTCCTACTAGAGAAACTGCCTAGTAGGCACATGTGTGGTGTGTGTCAGTGGGGCTGGAGACCTTGCTCTACAGCAGAGGTTGGAGAGCTGCCTAGATTTCTTGGCTGGTGTGGCCACAGGTTATGCTTTGCCACTGAGCCGTGGGTTCTCTTCCAGGGTGAGGCCAAGATTATGTGCAATAGAGAGGCAGAGCAGTAGACAAACTATATCTGATATATAAGGAACTACTAAACTCAATAGCAAACCCACAAATAATATAATTTTCAGATGAACGAAGGGCTTGCCTAACAGCTATTTCTCCAAAAATATATACAAATGGCCAGCAGGTATCTGAAAATATGCTCCATATTATCAATTATCAGGGAAATGCAAATCAAAACTACAATAAGATGTCCCCTCAAACCCATTAAGATAGTTATTAGTTAAAAAAAAAAAAAAAGAAGAAAGAAAAACTAGAAAGAGTATGGAGAATTTGGAACCCTTGTAGACTCTTGTGATAATGTAAAATGATGCAGCTGATATGGAAAACAGCATGACTATTCCTCAAGTAATTAGGCATAGAACTTCTACATGATCCAGCAATGCCATGTCTGAATACATATCCAAAGGAATTGAAATCAAGATGACAAAGAAATAACAGTATCCCCATGTTTATTGCAGCAAAATTTACAATAGTCAAGATATAGAAACAATTTAAGCATCCAAGAGTTTTATAATCTTCCTTAAATTACGCAATTTAAATATGTCTTCTGTTTCCTGTCCAAACTCTGAAGGATGCAGAAGATACTGGGTAGAATGAGTAAGTAGAAATACTTCCAATATTTTAATTTGTTAGCTGTGTAAATTTATGCAAAATGCTTCAGCTTCTCTAAGCCTCATTTTTCTTATGTGTTAATGAGGATAATTATTCCTATTTTTGGAAGACAGAATAATTGACCCTCAAAGATGTCCACTTTCTGATCCACACTGACTGTGAATTGTTTTTGTCCATTGCAAGGATGGAATCAGGTTTCAGCTGGGATTAAGGTTGCTAATCAGGTCTATTTAAGTAAAGAGATTAGCCTGGTTTATCCAGGTGGACCCAATGTACTTGCAAGCATATTTAAATGACGAAGAGGAACGAAGAAGTTTCATTGTATGGAAGGGATGAGATGTGAGAAAGGCTCAAGGTGCCTTTTCTGATGTTAAAGTTGGAGGTGAGACCCACAAGTTGAAAAATGTGGGCAGCAGGGAGACGGATTGTTGTCAGAACCTCCCAGAGAAGCATTGATCTTCTGATACTTTCACTTTGGACTTCTAGTCCCTGGAAATGTAAGCTAATGAATTTTTTTTACCACTTTAAACTCTATGTTCTTTTAAACTGTTGCAATTTTTGGAGCTCTGCTACAGAAGGAATAGAAAACCATTAATATACTGTTGTTTCATTTTGTATTGAGAATTGGCTGAAATTAATGTAAAACCTAGTATTTCAAAACAGTGCTGGATGTCTGTGTTTTGAGTCTCTTTCAAAACAGCAACTCTCTCACCGGACTGACCAGCTTCAGGGAGCTGTGGGAAAATATCATCTCTAACGGGTTGTATTTTTCCATTTGACATAGGCCTGTGGCTCAATAATGCAGAAGAAAATAAATTGGCTGTTGTTTTGGAAGCTGCCCATTGACAGAAAACTAAACACGATCTATCGGAATTACCCTTTTATGCATTGCAGTCATTGCAAAAATTTATATGAACTGTGTGGACAGTCCTCCCTCTTCACCAATTACATTGTCCCAAAATAAGCACTTTATTATTCCCAGAGTGTAGTGTCTCTGATATCTGAAGAGATGGGTGTTGAAGATGATCGGAAAAACCTGACTCCTGTTTTATTATTGAAAAACAAGTGAAATATCCCTAGCCTGTGAAAGATAACTCCATCTCCGTGGAGGTTTACTAATTCCAATTTCAGAGGATTGAATGAGGGAACACATTTATTTGGGAAATATCCTGATTCTAAATTTGATGATTATTTCTAGTAGAGTTTCTCACAATGCAAGATTAAAATTAAGATTTCTTGTAGTTTGGAACTGATAGATATATGCTCTAGGAAACGGTTTCTGTATTTTGACAAGAAATAGCTTGGGTAGTTTCTCCCTATGCTGGCTGTTTTTAGACTCAGAAATCCCCTCTTCATTGTGGGATTGGCAACAAGTGAAGGCAGACAAAAAGCCTGGTAGATGTGTACACTTATGATATTTGCCACACTTCTAATTATTTACATAAGACCATGTTCATTCAAATGAACTCTTTAATTACCAAGCAATGAATATAGACTAGAGGACCCATTTTAATTTATGACCATAGATGGATGTTAACTCAGGGTTTGTGTTTATAAACGCACATTTCTTCTACAGCAAGCAGGATGAGCAGACCTGTAGGAGGTCTAACCAGCTGTTGCAAATGTGGGCCCTATGGGCCTGATTGCAGAGGCTGGTGGACTTGCCTAGTGCATGCAGGCCTGACTCCAGCTTGGCTCCGCATGCTGAAGTCACTATCTTAAGCTGGCATCCAATTTGACATCATTTATCTACATGAACAGGTGCTCCCATAAAATGAACCACATAAAAAGCAAATGCTATGGCAGAGCTTGATGATTTCCCACTTGATGTTTTTGTAGAGGGTATGTTTGGAGAAAAGCAGGGTTTCTCTACATTCTCAAGAATCTGAACAGAAAATTTAGGATCAACATTTTCTAGGGCAGACTAAAACATCGAGACAGTTTTATTTTAAATACCTTCTTTAAAAACATACCAACTGACTAAATGTGTTTAATATGATTTACCTTACATTTCATTTGTATTATTAAGTAGCTGATATTTGGTTCAGTGTTAAAAGAACAATGGATAGAACGAAGGTACAAGTGATTAGGTGGAGTAAAGAGAATGCAGGAAACATCAAAATGGATAAACGGAGGTTTTGCCCACTGGAAAGCAATATAGTTAATTCAAATCAATGTTTTTGGAACTCTCAGTATTGCCATAGTACAGGTGACTACTAGAAGAGATAAATCTCTGAAAAAATTCAGGAGACCGGAGCATATATTAAAAAAAGAAATGTGAATCATGTATTTACCTACTAAGAATAGCAACAAGTTGTATAACTGATCTTCAGGATTCCAGATTTGTTTTAACTCCTACTTATTTAAAATGTAGAAGTCTTTTTTGGATTGAAAATTTTATAGAATAAGATCATTTTAAAAATATTTGTTAGAACTCTCAGGAACTTCTGAGAACTGAGTAACTTGAGTGGAGTATAGAACCTGTCCAATCTGAATAAACACTCATTTTCCAAGGCATATCCTGTTCATTTCACTGATGAACAAAATGCTAGGTCTTGTCAGTTCTAAGAGGACATAGCATTATTTTAGGGATAAGAGACACTTAGAAAATCAGTGCATTATTCTTATGTTACTGCTTTCTCAATCAGTTATCAAAAAATGAAATGTCTCAGTGAGGGAAAAACAAAGAATGCCAGAGTCTTTAGAAATAAATCTTCCATTATTTTGTTCATTTAACTTGTTTTTAACTTTGATATTTCCTTTCTATCTTAGTTACTTGCAATATAAAATAAGATACAATTCGTTGTTATGTATTTTAGTCCTTAAAATTTTTTGGATTGTAGTTACATTGGTTTATAACTTTGTATAGGTTTCAAGTGTGAATCATTATATATCAGCATCTCTGTAGTACAGTATGCTCACCGCCAAAAGTCTAATTCCATCCAATTCCATCCTTCACTGGGCAGTTAACCTCTTTTGCTAATTAACCCATGTCCCCTCCTCCTTCATTCTGGTAACCATTAATTTGGTCTTATAGTTTAAAAGTTTATTTTTATCTTTGTAGTTTGAGTTCAGATATGAGTGAAGTGATATGGCGTTCATGGTGTTTCTTATATTAAACATAAACCTTTATTTTATTTCACTTTGTGTAATATCCTTTAGATCTATCCATATTGTTGCAAATGGCAGAATTTTATCTTTTTTGTTTTCTGTCTAGATGAGTGGTATTCCCTTCTGTGTAGATACCACGTGTTCATTATCCAACCTGTCAATGGGCACTTGGATTGTTTCCAACTATTGGTTATTGTAAATAATACTGCAGAGACAACATGGGGTTGTATATCTCCAAATCCCCAAATTTTACTATTCGCATGTATAGTTTTCAATTAAAAAATATATAAAATTAAATTTAAAAATAAGCTAATCTGACACATAAGTAGACATTGTGTAAGTGAACTTTGTTAATGTTAGCTTTACTTTGAATCTTGTTTCAGGTTTGATATTTTAAGAGTATATGTTTAGCCACATGGCATGTAATGTAGTTGGACTCTACTTTGGTCTACTAAAGTTAAACTGAGATGTTTTTTTAAAATATTGTGTATAAATTGAGTATCTAGAGTTGTTATTAGCAATTAGGATGACAAGTTAAATGTTACAAATCTTTCCTGGCTCCAATACTTTTATCTCCAGGTACATCTTCTTTACAATTCATCTTTTCTCTTGAAGTCTTCACTAAATCTCTCAGAACAACTTACTTAAATTTATGAAATTTAAGTTGTAAATAGCAGTTACAATTTAGTTTACAGTAGAAGAATTTTGATTAAAGAAACATTTGTTCAGTAGTAAACATATGCTGGTAGCTACATACCCTTAGAAATTGTAAATATCCAAAATATCCAAAATATCCAAAAGCATGTAGAAACAAGAATGGACTGCTTCTTCACTTCTTTACTGATGTTAATATTTTGGTCTTATAAAGTCATATATGCCATCATGTTGAAGCAACCTTACTCAGGCTATTAAATTTTATACTTCAAGTTATTCCATTAATAAAAATGTGGTTATAGTGGGAGAGCGATGATTACAAAGATGAGGTATGGTTTATTGTCTGCTTTCTGCAAGGTGAAAATAGATTCATCTATAAAGATAGCAGCCTTTTTCCATTTTCTCTGTGAATTCATCTTGATAATTATATCCTCTTTTGATTTGGGGAAGACAGAGGTCTGGTGCTTATTTTCATGTGTCTGAGAAAGAAGCTTTATTAGAAATCACATATGGGTACACTAAAAGCAATGTTATTTATTTAGGTGACTTGTTATATGATTGATCAGAAGAAGTAATCACCAAAAAAGGAAAAGCCATATATTCAGTGAATATCATTTCATAATAGCCTTTTTTTTTTTTTTTTTTTTTTTGTGGAGTAAAATAGCAATGATATTGCTTTAAATTAGACATCTGTCTTTGGTATATTTTGATTATAATGGTCACAAAAGTGAAACTTGATAGTTTGTATATCTAACTACATTTGCTTTTTTCCCCCCAACTCTGCACTACTTCCATGGGAACATAAAAATGATTAGAATGCTGATTATTAATATGAACAAAACAGAAAAGAACATCTCCAAAATTAAAATTCAGAGAGAAATTGAATTCCATAAGAGTATTCATTTATATTCAAAAAATGCTAATAATCTTCAGTCTTTGTGCATGAGATCTAAAATTCAATCAGTAAATCACCTTAACAACAGAATACAAAAATGAAAAGGCAAAATAGATTTTTCCAAGATAACCGCTTGCTGCTATTGATCAAAGCTTGATCTAGGTTTATATACTATTGACAAGTTGCAGATGGAATTTTATAGATTTATCAATGTAAAGGTATCATTACCAAATGTTTTAGTAATGTTTTCTGTCAGCTATCGCTCTTGGTTGCAACATGAAAAAACACAGCAACTGTTCATTTTTCTGTTTTAATAATCATGCTCCAAAAAATGAATAGCTTTAGGCAAGGAGGCGATTCACATCTTTGTTTATTGTCATTAGCTAGTCTGAAGTGCACAGGTACTTCCTACCCTGCTGCTTGCTTAAAAGCTAATGTTGTTACCATCCAGGTTCAATATAATTTCAGGTTTGGAATTTTAGGACATTGTTTCACATATAAAGGTGTCAAAATATAATGATATCAGAAAATAAGTTATTTTTGCAGTAGATATAAAAAACTACATGGAAACTCTGATTTAGAGTTCTTTTCTTTATCTTTCTGAATTTAGGGACTTAGTGTTGAGAAAGCCAGTGAATCTCAAGAGCCAAATCAGAGTAGCAGAAATATCTAGGGCATTTGAGACCAGGGAGAGAAGCTCTATAAGCAATACAGCCTACAAAACGTAAAGAGGAGGCAGGGACATCTTTGTTTCCTTTTTAACTAAACCTTGCTGTTGTCCTCCTTTTCAGAGGTGTAACAACACATTAAAAATCAAGACTCCCCATTTGAATCTACTTTCATGTTTGATGCCCCAGCTATGTTTTGAGTCACCCTCTCCATGTATTTTGTATCTATCCTGAAGGACCTGCACACAATTCTCTCCCTCGATCCTTTGATCTAGAAGATGGCAGCTGAATTCTAGTTGCTCCCCAAAGTGAAATCCAATATACATATAGCTACATCTTAAATCATACCACCTGAAACATTCCCATAGTTGATTAAAATTCATCTGCTGTTTTTGCATGACAGGTGATACAATATTTATATATATGCATGATTATCTTTCATATAGCTATTTGATCTTCCTTAGTTTAAGTATCCTTATGTGGGTGGAGCATCAGCCCAAACCTAGAAGGTTGGAGTCCCAAACCCCACTGTTACTGGAGTCCTTTAACTCTAGTGAACCAAAATTTCCTCTCTGTCTAAAAAAGTTGCTTTGTTGTCAGCTCCTGTTGAGGATTTGGTCAGGAAGAATTCATTATTTCATTAATTTTAAGACAGAAAATACATATATTCTGATCATAAGATAGATCTTGCTTCAAGGCTTCTTTATTATTAATTTCTGATATGAATTGTATGAAACATTCCCTAATAACTGTACTTGATATTAGCAGTGACATTGATATAATCATAGAAATGTTAGGAACTTTTATCAGCTATTAGGAACCAACAGTATATTACAATGGAAAACTACATCTCTAACCATTATAAATCAGAAAATAGAAGTGACATATCAATAAATTCATAAAATACATGTATCTGCATACACTAGTGATATTCTGGGGAGTCTATTGAAGGGAAACTGGCAGGAAATAAAATCCTGAAAGCTCTGTCTACCTCTTTCTATTTTACAGCCAAGAGTGAGGGGAAGAGAGTTATTGAAGAGATGAGTAAAAGAAAAGGGGCTTAGGTTTATATTTAGAAGAGACCTTTATGAAGTTTGGAGGCTTTCAAGAGTCATACTGGATCTAAATCACGTTGACAGGGTTAATTATCTCTCTTAGGGACAATTGGAAGTCCCTGTTTGTCTTAGAGTTTTGGATTTGCATATTATACTTAGGCTCAAATGCTTTAAACTGTTTGGACGATAACCACACAAATGCTTGCTAGCTTAACTGCATGATAACCTAAAGTCACCATAGTTACTTTCATTTTAAATCTGCACTGGGGAAAAAAAACATAAATCTCTTCAAATAAGTTCATTTTTATAATCAAAAATGCTAATTTGAAGCAGTTGGAAAGGTGTAATTATAGTATGTACGTGTTATAGTTTGTAACTGTTCGAGAATCATTGATAAATGCTTGCTAGTACTCCCAACACCTGAAACATCAGATTTTAATCAGATTTTAATTAACATAGCAAAAATGAAAGAATATGTTCTATAGTTTATGGGTTATGTAAATGTAGATTCATAGGGATGGATATAGATCATGACTTCGTCCTGAAAATAAATTACTGAAAAACGTGGGTCTGAGTAGGGAAAATGAAAAACTTAGTTGGTCAGTGATCAACTATGATCATTTTTAATTATTCAATAATATTAATGAAAAATATTTTTCCAATATAGCAAGGAGTTTTAATCTAAGACATAGAGTTGGTTTGAAAAACTTTATGGTGACTATAATCCAAATTTATGCAATTTATTAATTCTTAATATTATGCCATGTGAAAGATTCTAAAGATTTTTTTCTGTTATAGCACAGAGAGATCAGGTAAAGTTTTATGAAAAAATTTCAGGAAGTTTACAGTACATTTATTCATTTGTTCCTGTGTTCATTTAAATATTAGAGATTGCTGTTTTTGTATTGCTCTAGCATTTCATGGAGAATTTTTTGGTGGTTATAAAAGTTTAATGGCAGGATTTAATTGTGTTGGCTACATTTTTGGGTAGCAAAATATTTATGCAAATTGATACTATTATTCATATTCCCATCCTATAGAAAACATTAAATTATGATATTTCTATATCTGGAATTCCTACATATTTTCAAAGTTCTTATAAACAACCAAGAGCAAGTTTCAGATTGAGAAAGCTTGTTAACTGTAACTTACTCAAATCCAATGCTATGGCCAAATTTCCTTTCTTATAAAGTTTCCTGAGTAATTAAGCTGATGTTAAAAGTAGATTTATTCTCGTTATTGTTTAATGTGATTTAATAATTTAACTTTAAAACATTTGAAGAAAATGCAATATTGATAAATATTTCCACTAAAAATACAGTTAGAAAGCTAAACATTCTCCTCAATGACTAATCATTTTGAAGATTTAAATGTCAGATCAACCTTGGATAATTTAACTTCTGAGAACTTAGAGAGATTAATGAGAATAAAAATCACTCTCATTTATCTAATATATATAACATGTTTTCTAGGTCAAATAGTATTAGTTTTTAAGGGGCATTTTAAAAAATCTGGAAATAACTAAATTGTGTGGTTAACTGTACAACTCATTGCAAGAAAGAAATTTAGAAAGTTGGTAAATATGCCTCAAGCAACTTCATCATAAGATCATAAACAAAATATTTTGGTAACTTTATATAGTTTATTAAAGCAGATTAATGTTCAAAGATTTTAAATAAATCATGGTTTTAAATGGTTTTTTTAAAGTGCCTTTAAAGTTTAATATTAATATGTATTTTTCTCGTGTTTCCCAGATAACAGAATCATTTTTCCAGAAGGTAGTAGGAAACATAGACTTCCCAGTATTTCCATTGCTGTAGCACCCCTTGCTAGAATACACATATCTTTATTTTCAGGATACAGCTACATTCCTGATCATGTGGTCTGTGTAAATGTCGGTTTGTCACTTCTCTGCAAGCAGCATGTAGAAGTATCATAAGCCTAGGGACTTGGTAGTATACCATCTGGATACACAGATTATATCTTTCTAAATAGCAGAAATAGGAGCTATTTAGTCGCAGTGATCTTCCTCTCTTGCTTTGGCACCCTGAGTAAATATTCTTTATGATTTCAGAAAAGAGATACATGCTGGGCTAAAACTACAAATAGTCAATATGAGGGCCTCCATACTGTTTTACAGTGGTCCATAAGCTTAGAGTATGAGTAATACAATAAGATTCTGAGCACTCATTCTGCAGTTGCAATAGCCAGGGATATTTTGCAGGAAAAATGTGGAAGCCATCCCATTCCATTTACTCATGGGTGAGACAGTAGCAAGCAGAGGGGATCTTGACAACTGCTGTAGGGATGTAGTTTTCATCAATTTAAAAGGATTACTTAGAGCTGCCTCTGCATCCAAATTTACATATATAATCCATGAGTTAAATATTCAGGTTTCCAAAATAAAGATAAAATACATATTATGTTTTAGAAGTTAAGGTTTAAGTTTGGGAAGCACAAAAGTTAATCCCAGATAAGCGAAATTCAAATAACAAAGGAAAACAGATCTGGTGGGATCATCCCAGATATTTGAATGCAGTGCAGGCCAATGAACCAGTACCGTTTTGAAGATTAAAAATCTAGTTGCCTTCTAATTAATTTCATAAAATTATATGAAGGACTGCTTATAATGAAAGATTAAATATCTGGTGGGGAACAAATGTTGCAGACTGTGTTCGACTGCTTAATTCCTGACCTTGTCACATAATTTTTATTGATAAGTAGAGGTGCTTAGTTCGCTTTAGCAGGTTCAAAACAGCCTTATCTCTGCAACAATCCAGAGTTTAGACAGGGTTGGGGGAAAAAAACAACTGCCGAATCTTAGATTAAGTCCTTTAAGTGCAAATTCAACCTTTTATTAAGTTTCATGTTAGACTTGTGATTTATTTAGCAGACTCTATTCCATTTTGTCTCCTGCTTCTGCGTAACTATGCTTTTCCCAGTAACATCCTGTCTTGGTTTTTGACCATTATCTCAGTCTTTTTAGGACCAAGGCTTTGTAAAATTCAGAGACTGAGAGGTCTCTCTAAATCTCAATGCAATGGTCAGCAAATTGTTAACAAAGCTTAAAGATACAGGCATTGAGTTGACATAGACTATAAAATATCATCTGGTATCATATTTCCCATATGAAGAATGTCAATGCCAATGCAGTTTTTTAAACCTTTGTCTATGTTTGGATGTCGTCTATGATGGAGGCTCTGAAGTTTCTCCCAACATCTGAACCACTTCAGGGATCACGTTTAGTTTCACTTCATGATTTTTCCGACTGGCTACATACCATTATGGTAAGCCAATTCATTCATGCAAAATGTAACATAATGCATCCTTCTGTTTATTTTCCCTTTATATTAGACTTTAGATACTCTCCTTTGAAATAACTACAAAAGACCAATATCTGTGTGACCTAGTGAATAATGAAATCTATTACACTGCTACTCATAAATTTTCCTTGATTATTCAACAAAATTGGGAGCCAGATTTATTATAGGTAATGGGGAAGAATAGTTTGGACACATTCCCCGATTTCAAGCAATTTACGTTATTATGGAAGACGCTTAGAAATAAACAATTATGTTTCAATATGGCATGTTTAAAATAGTGTTAAATAAAAGTAATTGAGTGGCAAAGAGGGGTTACAGCTTCCACCAGAGGGGATAATACCAACAAACGCTGATTATTTTGACAGTTCTGTTCAGTGCTGCTTTTTTATTCTAGACAAGTGATTTAACTCCACGATACTGCAATTTCTTTACATATAACATCTATTTTTTCCATGTTTTTAAAGCATACTGATTTTCAGAAATTACATGTAAGGTTCTTGGTATGCTTGTGATAATTCCACTAGTCTCATTTTAAAATATACCTTTATCAGAAAATGATTTTCTTGCTGCTTGTTACTTTTGAGACTATAGTCAATTCTATTATCCTCAATGTGGAAATCAGTGAATGAAACATTTTTAGAAAATATGAACTTTTGCATATTTTAGTCACTCTACTCAATTTTAAACAATATTTTCATAACACACTAGAAGAGATTTATCATCATAGCATGTTCTGAATCAAGTTGATACAGCAGTTTTCCCATAACCTTTTCAAAATTGCCTTATTTCTTAACTTTTTCTTGCACATCAGGAGACAGGCAACTGTGTGAAGTCATCTAGGGAGCAGACTGAAAACCTGTCCTAAGCAAGGCGCCTGGTGACCTGAGTTAATTGAATACCCATCTTGAGATCTCTGTGTAAGTGAGACGTGTTAATTGCATTGCCTTATCACAACAGAATGATGCAATTAACTTGTATCACCAGTCTGAAATGTTTGTTAACACACATTTTATTTCAAAGATATCAATACTCACAAAGACCAGCACACATTTTTTTCTTGCAAGATTTGGCATATCATTGTGCTGAGATGAGCTTTTTTAATGGATATTCAACCTCTAGTGACCATGATCTTTGGAGAAAAAAAAAAATGACTCTCAGCATGAAGAGAAAGGGAAAGAAAAGAGCTCTCTTGAAAAATTCAACCAATTTACATACTTTTTCCTTTTTCAGCGATTTTGTATCTAGTGCTTCTAGTTGAGCTGGCATTTTCTTCCATCTTTCAGCATGCTTTAAGCTCCTACACAATCTCGATTTTACAAATTATTGGTATCTTATAGACTAGAGGGTTTTGATTTTTTAGTAGAAACTGTATACAATTAACAGCAATATCTTGTGTTTTGCTGGATAGTAAATCTGCCATTATTTGGGTGGCCTAAATATTACAACTCTGAAAAAAACATAGAAAACAAATCCATCGTACACTTGTGTTTTCATGTGTAGATAGAGATGCTTTTGACTGCACAACCGTAAGAAGCTCTCATAATTGCTATGGAATTAGGAAGCAAGAAGGTTAAGTTCTGTAAGGATTGTTACTCTATTTCTTTTATTGTTTTGTCTAATCTGGTGCTGAAAATAGTGTTAAGGATAGTAGTGGCATATTTGAAGTTAGCATTTTCTTAATGTCCAAATATGGAGAGACATGAGTACACCACACTCATGCACATACACACACATGCACACACTCCTCTGTTTTCATGGTTCTGCAGAAAGCAATTAGACAATTTAAGCATGTATATTATGCTTTTTCCCTTTCCTGACAAAAATCACTATAATTTATTTTAATATAACTATTTTGTTATCCAAAGGTGAGGACTTCTTCCATCTGTTTTCTACAATGACTGTGTATTCAGCAAATAGTTTGGGGTATATGAAATATATCAGGAATTGCTTCACAGATGTGCTTATCCAGATGTAAGGCACATACTCTTTTCACCAGTGAAAAATTCACACAATCTTACTTTTCAGGCAATTAAATTTCAGATTTTAGTAACCCATGATTTTTGAAATTTATTTGGTCAACTTCTCTTTGATTAAAAATATTCAAAATTGTTCTCTTGTGATTTTCATACTGTTTTTCCCAGTTATTTGATTTTGTCTTATGTGTTGTTTTCAGAAGGAATATATTAGTTTTTTCATTTCTTCCTTGTCTGCACAGCATTAGATAACATGGAACCCTGAGAACCATGATGCCATATGAATGTTGGTAGAATAAAGAAGAAATGGTGACCCCCTATGAGAATATATGGGATAAGTTCATTAATAGTGGATTCTGAAAGCCATTTTTATAATTTTATCCTAAGATCATTGACAAAAGTAAATAATCAATGAAGGGAAATAATTTTCCTCATTACTATGTTAGTCACAAGGTATAATAATTTCATGCTGAGTTGTATTTGTTTCTGCCCATGAATTCTAAGACATCATAAAATACTTTTTGTAGAGATAATTGAGGGACTATCATTACCGATCAGAGTACTGTAAAGGCGGCATAACTAATAAACAACTTGACTCAAAATGTTGTGATTTTTGCAATAAAATGAATTATTTATGGTGAATTTCATTTTTCCCAGTGTAGCAGAGGTATCATTTGTTCTAAGAAATTCACAAAAGACATACCTATTAGATCCTTGAAAGAAAATGAGTTTTTCCCCTTAAGAGAAGTTTGATACTAACTGGCTTCAATAAATCTTTCCCTTGTTTGTTTAGAGATAGACAGAAGCCAATGTGAAGTAAAGAAAATTACTGATGATTTTAGTCTCTAAATATTGGATAACGCTATTCATATTTATTAATGCCACATGTCATGTTGGCATCTGTCTTTTTTTGCAATGGTTAATGGACAGTTTGAGGATTTTTATTTCTTAGAACCTTAGGCTAACACTAAGATTTTTAAATGATCCAAAACATAAAACATAGGAAACACATATGCACATAAACATATATAAGCACAATTATTAAGCAGTCTTTTATATTTTATCATAAATATATCATATATACCCATATGTTGTCTTGATACTATATTAAGGTAATATTACATATATGTAATCTTAGGACTGAGTAATAAGTCGAATGGTGAATATGAAAGGTATGATTTGATTTATGAGACATGTTAGACTGAAAAACTTGTTTATATCTTTAAATCATTCAGCTCATTTATCAGCTTTGAGATGCTATTATGACGCCTTCTGCAGTCATTTTCTATAGCCAGAGCACCAATCGAATTGTGTATGCCTAAGGAGCTTCCTCACATGCTCAAATATCATAAAATATTCCATGTGAGAAAGAAATGTCACGCAGAAAACAAATCTGATTTTGTACGTTAATGCCACCTTGATCAATAAACGTGTCCTAGCCTATTAAGTAAACATTTTTAACTCATGATCAGTCTTTTTTTTGGTAATTTTTATTACTCCTTTGACTTTTGTCTTTTCAAGCCTTGTTCTTTTGCTTATCAAGTAATTATCTTGATCTTAAATGTAACCCCCTGTTCTTCATTTTACCGTGGTACAAAATGTTAAGCTCGCCAAAGTCATTAATAACATGATGTAACAGTCATATTAAACTCAAAAATGTTTAAATGATAATTCCCTTGTACTCCAAACAAGAAGTCAAGAAGTAAATGGAGATGGCATGAGATGATCTGAATTTTAGTATTAATGTATTTTTGGGTTATGATATAATTGATTATATATGCTATTGGTACACAGGCTTTTATCTTTGGATATTCAGCAGCATAGTTTCCTTACTCAAGTGAATATTCCATGTATACAATGTGTAATTGAATAAAAAACTGACCATGATGCTGTCTTTTAAACTTCTCTTGACCGGGAGTATATTTTTGCTATAGTATTTTCTGATTCCTTTAAAGTTATTTTGGTATAGTCAACTGTTGATTTCTTTTATTCTAAAATATTTAAAGTCTTCAGTAAATCCTTAATTTATTTGAAAAATCAATAAAAGAATTCTTCAAACTTTTCTTTGTACCTAGGAACTCTGAATATTCGTTAAAATAGCATATATATTTTACCTCCAATGTGGGTCTCTGAAGAATGGAGTGCTTGCAAAAGGATAGTGCATACATGTTCTATTGATCCCACTGTGTAATATCTCTCATCCATCCCTCCCTTTCCATTTCCAATGCTTGTTCTCCAGACTATCACACACACCGAGACACCAGCTTTCCAGACCCATCTCTGATTTCTATTATACATTCTGATATGACACAATCTTCTGAAAGCACATGTTTAAGATTTTGCAACATTAAAAAAAAAGCTTTCGGAATAAAACATAGTCCTAAATGTGACATGTAATATCCTTTATTATTTGGACCTTTAAAAAATTATCAGAATTGCTTATTTTCTTCTGTGAATTTTAACTCCATACTTATCTGTGTGGATGGTTTGAACTTTCATGCATTTGTTTAAGCAGCATCTTTTGTGTGGAAAGGCTCCTTAACACCTCATTCTGAAATCCATCTTTGATTTTCAAGCCAAGTATTTTCTAGCACCAGGAGAACTTTTAACTGTGACCCTCTTAAGCATGTACAGCTTGCCCACATGTATAATTATTTATGTATGTGAGTCTCTCTTTTTAAGCAGTAAGCCTAGTAGAGACAGAATCTGCACATGAATCATCTTTGTATATCCCTAGTGAGCTGCCTTGCACTTAATGAGCTCTTAATAATTACTTGATAAATAAAAATTAATTGGTAATTTAAATGATGTATAATGTTCTGTAATGGTTTATACTTAGAACCCATGCCTCATAGGTCAAAAACAAAATACTTAAATCAGACTCCTCATATTTCAGGAAACTTTGCTATAGAAAGGCTTGTAAGTTTATCTGTTCTGAAGGTGATCACAATATAGTTAGGGAGACAAGGTAAAGCACAGAAATTATAAAATGTAATATATACAAATATGAAAGATGAGAGCATTTCTAAGAAGTGTGGTATGTTAAGGGTTTGCAAAATTGGATGGCAAATCAGCCATGTACAGTTGATAAAATTTGTGACGGAGAAGTGGAATGACCTTTAGAACTGAACTCCTACTAATGGCTTTGGTAAAGGAAAAATAAGTGCCACCCCCCCTAAAAAAATTGTAAATTGGATGCTTTCTTCCATGTTTTTCTAGATCTTATTTCAAAATAGTGATTATCAGGGTTGTTGCTAAATTTGAATAAAGGTCAAAAAACTTTGTATATATCCCTTGACTTAAGGTGCTCTCAAGGACCTAGAAGTTTCATATAAGGAAAAATATTCACTCCTTTTAAGAATAAAATATAATTTCTAGATTTAGAATGTATATAATTCCTCTTTATATAAACAAAAATATCACAGTGGACATTTAATGTTTGTAGAAAAGTTATCATCACTTTGTTTTAACAATAGGTTTAGTCTCTTTATCAAACCCTGGTAATTATTTTAGCAGTATATTTTCTTTATGACCTGCCCATACCTACATCAATTCATGTTACTTCTGTTTTTAAAACATTGAATCTCTATGTATTTTCAAATAATAAAACAGTACATGAATAATTGCATTTACTAAATTTAACATTTTCTGTAAATTTTCATGATCCTCAAGAAGGCTTGTATTAAATGTTCCTAAAGTTCTAATGAAACTGGTGGAGATTTTGCAATTTGATTGATACCCTCAGGAGATGACCTATTCACCTACTGAGATACCAGCCACACAAAGGTTAGTGTGTGAAAGCAGAATTATAATTACCTGGGATTAGGCCAAGAAGGAGTTCACTGTCTCATTTAATGGTGCATTTAATAGTTTACCAGAGAATCAAGGTTTTCAGACTTTCTTTTGGTTATCCATTTTTATATATTTCATACATCTTATAGTTCATCTAATGATATAACAGTAAAATATTACATTTAAAAGTCATTAAAAAAAAGCCCTTGTTTTCTCATCTGTTCTAAGATGCAGATTTTGACTTCATTTACATTTAACTTTCTGCTTTCTATAGAACTCCTTTCCTTTTTCTTAACTTAAAGGATCACCTCACTGCTTCATTGCTACATGTCCAGATCTAAAAGCTGTCACAGTTGTACAGGTCCCTGTGGAAATTCCACTCAACCACAAAAACTTTAATAATCTACTTGGTTGGAAACAGTCTCTTTAGAAATCTCTTCATACTTAAACATTCCTCTTAGATTTTGTACTTTAACTGTATATTTATCGTTTAGTAATATTAAATTAATTGCATTTAAAAATTATAGTCTAGCATCAAATTTTCTTTAGTTTTGATAAATATTCTGATTATTATGTTGACATAAGGGGAAGCTGAGTGAAAGTATATGAAAACTACTAATTCCGTAGCTCTTATGCGTCAAATTGAAAAAAAAAAAAACTACATTATCAGTTGCTATACTTTAACAAAATGTTTGTGACCAGTCAAGCAATGGTATCATACACTCACAGGTCTGCAAAATGTACAGACCAGAGGCTGTATGATATCAGACCATGTTTGACAGCTTTCCCTGAGGTCCTAAAATAAAGGTTGGGACCACAAGAGTGCGATCCCTCATTCTAACAATTTTGCCAACCCACAGCTTTCTTGTAATCACTTGCTGATGAATAATCCTTTCCCATTTTTTTTTTTCCTTTAAGACCAAATTAATGGCACTGAGGTAAATTATGAATAAATTGCCAATGAAGGAAAAAGGAAGTTTTGTTTAAATGAATCTACATAGCCTTGTCTTGACTTTTCCTTGTATTAAGTGCCTGCTTAAAGGAAAATGAGGTTTTTTTTAAAGGGTTAATTAACTCAAACCTGAAAAATAGAAAATCATACATATCCTGCATGTACAAGCAAAAAAAAAAATTTGACATCTGCAGTTGATCCATTCATTAAAATAAGACAATCTGTGCAGCCCGTTTCTGTAACTCTTCTGCCGACTGGCTTAACTTTTCATTCTCATAAAATTGGAGATGGGCTGTTTGGTTTATTGGTAATTGCAGCAGAAACAGAATGGTCCTATGTTTGCCAGCCCACAAACCCATCACTGTTTATCCACTCACGGCAGTGCCAGTCTGCTGCACTATTTCAGCAAGCGACGCTACTCCATGAAAAAAGAGCAGCTGCTCACTCAAAATAAACTTTTTCTGTTTATGCTGTCAGCAGAAATCTGTTTTAAAAAATCATTAGATGTATCTTGCAGTATGTTAAATTGTGAAGCATAAAGATGTATTCCTGAAAGAAAGACACCATGTTACCTCTGCCTTCATCAGGGAGTGTTGCTTTGTTTCTGAATTATTCAAATACAGGCATGCTTGACATACTCAGGTATTTACACACTATATTCATGATGCTAAGTTGATGGGCTGAAGCCCCTTCAGGCTAGTGACACTGCATACAGGAAACACAGTGACTACTATCTGACTTTGGTCAAGAGACAGAGCCAATCTGAGCTGCAGATTTTTTTTTACCTAAATGTTCTTTTAAGAACATCGCACTTTATGCAGTGTTTTTATTGTTAGCATTTTTTGGGGAGGGGGGGTTCGCAT
The DNA here is from genome assembly GCA_004363575.1 of Solenodon paradoxus. Lineage (NCBI taxonomy): Eukaryota > Metazoa > Chordata > Mammalia > Eulipotyphla > Solenodontidae > Solenodon > Solenodon paradoxus. The sequence continues at coordinate 1,603,628 of RJWH01000027.1, forward strand.
TTGTCATCAATTGTGAAAGTATGCATGACTAATATGAATTTATTTGGATCCCGAGTGAAAACGAGGCACTGTTTTATTGAGAGAAGCTATAAAGATATCTTTGAAGAGTGATGCATTTGTCAACTTAAAATATCTGGAGGTGGATATTGAATTATTTTATTTTGATTTTATTGAAGGAGTTATAGCATTAACCAGGCTTAAGGTATACATCATAGAAAATTTACATCCGCATATAATGCAGTGAAATCACCGCTATTTCCTATTTTCCTTCACTGTACCTTTACCCCATTTGTGCCCCTCTTAACGATCTCTTCCTGCGGGATTTTGAATTTTTTTCCACCAACGAGCATTGGTAAAATAAACTATAGTACAGCTATAAGATAAATTGCCATACTAGGTGCACACTGATGGGAGTAGCAGTTGAATTCGCTGCCTCTGGATAAGCGTAGTTTATGAACACTAACCAAGACCAGGTTTGCGTTTCTGGGATCAGGGGCAACAACTTGTGAAAACTAACTTTAAAAAATGAAATGAAAATGGTCTTATTCTTCTCTCTTCCATCATTCCTGCCAGCACCTTTCCATTAAAAAACAAAAAAATATATCACTAGTGGTATTCATTAGAAAATTGGATAACATTTATTAAAATGACCTGTGAACTCAGAGCATCAGAAACATAGTTTAAAAGACAGGTGGAAAAGTAGGGTACATGTAGCTTGTCCACTTTGTAAAGTAAAAAGTATGTACACAAATGTGTGTATATATCCACACTGAAATTTGTAAGATATAAAAAACTATTGTAGTTTTCTCAGAGTTCAATAATATAGATTTCCATTTTCATGTTTTATTTTTTTCTAAAATATATTAAAATATTTTAGTGATAATGTACTTTATTATACATTTTGTAAGGTTTAACTTAAAAGTAGATACATATATTTCTCAAAATTCCTGTATATATATATGTTCACCATCACCCTGAGAAGTGCTCAAGAACCTTTGTAGTCAGTCTTTCCACCCCCAATCCTTGGCTCCAGAAACCACTAATTATATTTTTAAGTTTACTTTACTCCTTAACACAAATGTAAGCATACAGTATTCTCTTCATATTTGTTGTCTTTTGATCAATATGTTGATTTTTTTAAAATTTGGTCATGTTGTGAAATAAATCAATTTGTTCCTTTGTTTTGTTTTTTTTTTGAGTGATATTTTGTTAGTTCATAATGCTATGTTCATTTTAGGATATTCAAATTGCATCAGTCTATGTTTCACAGCACACCCCACCAGAGAAGTTTGTTCCTTTGTGTTGCTTACTGTGTTATATGAATAAGCCACTTTTGTCTTTGTGAGCCTATTCCCCTCAGTGGATATTTGAATTATTTCAAAAATATTTATATTATGAATAATGCTGCTATAAACATTTATGTCCAAGTATTTTTATAGACAATCGCTTTATTTCTAGCAGGTATATTCTGAGACTAGAATTGCTGGATCATAGGGTAGAAGCATGTTTAACTTTGGAAAACCCCTTAGCAGTTCTTGTAAAGTGTTGGTACCGGATTGCACGACCAGCAAAAGTATGTAAGCAGTTCAGTCTTTCCTTATACGTGGCAACACTTGGTACTGTCAGCTTTTTTAGACATTATTCTTATTGGAACCCATTGATATTTCTTTATAGTTTAAATTTTATTCCTTCAGTGATGAAAGGTGGATGACTGTCTATTCATAAACTTATTTACAGATCTTGTGACTTGTCTGTTCAAGCCTTTTACCCACTTAAATAAGTTTGCCCTTTATTATTTAGATAGAAGAGCTCTTACAAATATATCTTTAGCTATATGTGTGGCAAACATTTTCTTCTTCCCTATGTCTTGCCTTTTTTTCTGAACAGTCCATTGAAAAATAAGTTGAGTGTTTTACTTTAAATTTCTATTAATTTTTAAGGTTAGCATTTTTTTGTTTTCTAGAATTCTTTGCCTACTTCTAAAGGGTATAAAGATAATTTTTTGTTTTCTTCCAGAAGTTTTTAATTATTTTAGCTTTTGTGTCTATGTATATTTTACTTTTACAATTAGAATATTTATTTTTAGTGAACATATGGCACTTCTAACATAAAAATATAGACTTTTACAAGCCACTTTCAAATTGATCTCTTGATTATGTTTACAAAAGTTCTGGTATAAGAAGTTATCAGAGCCTGTGTTTCTCAAGGAGGAAAGCTATAAATTAAATTGTATCCTCAGCCTACTTGTGGAGGAGAGGGGTTTCCCCCTCTCATCTTTTCATACTAAAACATCATTTAGTGTAAGATGTTTCATTCAGTGGATTGTGTTTGATACAACAGAAATATTTTCTTAATTCTTACCAGGTTTTGACATTTAGCTAGTTGCTAGAAATAATGCATTATTTCTGTAGGAGTTAATCTATGCCATGGAAAAGTGAGGTCAAAAGGGAGTTGGGAAGAAGTTGAAAGAATTTAAGTATGGAAAAAATGTAATACAATTTTTGTTAGTATAACTTTTGCAGTATGAAAAAAATGAGATTCTTAATAATGAAAAGTACAATTATTTATACAGTATTAAAAAAGAAGAAATAACAGGAAACACACTAATGTAACTTTAATAGTAATGCCCATGAGATGTGACAGTAATTTCAACTAGTTATGATAAGGAAATCATGATTATAATCTAAATATACTTTAAAAATGATAATTGCAGATGGCAGATGGAGAGGGAGAGCTCAAGGTTGACGATGGGAATTATGGTTTGGATAACTATTTAGAGAGGTATTTACTGAGATGAAAATACTGAAGGTATGTTTTGGGTATATTGAATTTAAGATATCAATATGTTCCCTTAGAGATATCTGGTGGTCAGTATAGGTATGGAGCAGAAGTTGGAGGGGAAAAAAACGATACAATAGTCTATCATGAAAACAATTTTTCCACGAAATGAGAACAGACACCTATGTTAAATCTGATCATTCCAGTAAGATGAGCAAAGTATAATCATCGGATTTAGTAATAAAGAGTGGTACTCTTAACAAGAGTGGTTTTGGTAAAATGGTGTTACAGTTCAGACTAGAGTAGATTAAGTAGTCAGTGGAGAATGGGAAAAGGGATTCTCAAAGTTTTTAAAAGTATTGGTCATGATTTTCAGCAGCGTTTTTTCATAGTGAGGAAAAGTTTGCATTGTCCTTAAATTTTTGTGTTTAAAATGATAGAATGCTAATCAATTCACAAGAGTGGGATAAGCAAAAATAAGATTAAAAAAGTGTTATTTATCACAGATTACCATCACTATATATGTTAAACTCACAACCTCTCTTCCATAAATTACCTAGGGCCTCAAGTAATAACCTAAACACTTGTTCGAAAAACTTAACTGAAAGAATAACTTTTGACACTATTTTAGAGCAAATTATATCACATATAACAAAGAAAAATAGAAAATTTCTCCATTATAGTACTTCTTTAGAAGCTTTAGCCTGCTTGGATTTCTAAATTGACATTCTAACAGAAGATGATTAAGGAAACTCCTTCAACCATCAGAAAGTACATCTGATAGCACCACACAATAGACTCTGGCATTGGACTAGATTACTGAAGTGTGGACTATGAATGGAAGAGAACAGAGGTGAAAGCATCATCGTTAATCAAGGTGCTTCGTAGATGACTGGTTATTAGACACACAATTCATATGCTCCTTCATTCACTTTCATATGAAAAATATCAGTCACTGGATAGGATGAATTAGCATGCTAGAAATAAGATGAATTGTGTCCTATACTGAGAACTAACTCCAATAAAACTATTTGTGAATGTAGGGGTGATTGAAAATGTGATTTTAAAAATTCACATTGACCAAAGTATTACATTTCCTATTCTTTGCTAAATTTATTTTACTAAGTGGGAAAAAAAAAAAAAAAACATTTTGAATAAGTTGTAGCTTAATAAAAGCTTCTTTAGATGGAATATATTAAGTAAATTGATGTTGATTGTGGAAATAAGTTAATTTTAAATATTCCAGTGTCTCTTGTTAAATAATAGCCTATCATTTATTTATCTTTGTTCTTCCCTTTATCCTCTGACTGACCAGATTGATGAATGGTATATGCTACAGTCTACAAATAGTCCTAATGAGCCAGGCCAATAAAAATTGATTCTCAAAATTTTTAAATATTATCTGGAAGGATTATCCTACTGGTTTGTCTTGAATGAGTTCCAGCCTGTTTATTCTTTGGAGAATACTAACTGAATTTAAAACTTCTTTTTCACTTATTATTTGTTGTAATTTCTATGCTTTGAACATTTGCTGTGGCCAGATCTGTTCAGAAGTAGACACATATATTGTCCATCAAGTAATGGACTTGTGATGATGAGAATATGCCTCAGCATAACCACAAATGTTGCCCTGTCTTTGAGCCAATGCTTACATTGTTCAACTTGAAAGGTGAGAACTAGTCTTCAGAAAGGAATTAGTTAAGGGAGAACAGACATGGGAAAATAGACAAGGAATCTCATGTTTTAACTTAACTAAATTAGAAAAGAGCTTTTCCTGCCCTCACATTAAATCAGTTTTAATGATGGAAGCTTTGGGGTTAATCAGCTCCAGCCTTAATTATCTAGGAAAGAATTTATCTTGTTCTGAAAGTGTAATGTAGGGGGGTAGGCAGGTAAGATTCATGGGAGGATGAATGTGTTTGTCCGTGCATAGTGATTGTTCTTGTAGGCATCTTATATATGCATTACTCTTTTCCCTCCTCCCACCTTCCTCTTCAAGGGCAAATTTCAACCAATGGCAGACTCATTTTATTTGACTTTTCAAAATCCTTGCATTGTTTCATTTCAAAAGCAGTGTAGATTTATTGAATAGTTGTTATAATTCATTGCTTTCCTCATCCGATTTTGTAATAGCACCTTGACTTCTTTGGAGAAATATCTGCCCTCATTTCAAATTGTACTGGGGAATTCATTATAAAGATGCCAAGAATCACTTGGCCAGGAGATGGGCATGAGACTTAGTCGATCAGACTCCTCCTGAAAGTTGGATATTTAATGAAGTGGTAAGAGAGGAAATGGTTGAATATGATTTATTATAATCATGGGACCACTGAAAATCTTTCTGTTCCTGTTCCTATTCCCAGTATTCCTAGATTTGCCTTGGTTCCTGAACCTCCCAAATTTGTGTTTAATTTCCTTTCTGGTTTTCTTTCAGTTCTGTGAATTTCATCCATTTATTTCAAAAAATTGTCATGAAATTTTTTTTGTGGGCAAATAGCGATAATTTTTTGTTAGATTGTTCAGAGCCTTAAAAAAAAAAAATCAATTTTATAAATATTTTTTCGAAAGTACATTTCTGTCTTACCAAGTACATATAGACTTCCACATGAAGATACAGTGGGTCATTGACAAAGGCTGAGATTTGAAGGTTGAAAAGCAGTATGGTATGGTTGTTTCAAATACAGTTTCTGTAGGTGTACTGTCCAGTTAAAATCCTGGCTCTGCCACTAGCAGTTATATAACCTTGAAAAATTGTCTGAGTCTCTAAGTTCCTCCCTTTTTTCAACTGTAAAATAGAAAGAAAATAATGTGCTTAAAACAATGCCTGGCATATAGTAAGAACTCAATAAATAAACAAGAGCTCCAAGCACAAGCTAGTCTGTACTTGTATGTCAAAATTCACTTTTGAGCTTCAATGTAAGCAGAGATATTTTTTAGCCCTCTTTACAGTTCTCTATATTTGAGCCTAGCTGACCTATTTCCTCAGTGACTATACTGTGGTGAAGCATCTAGAGTATTTTTTTTTTTTGAATGCTGTTGTATCAATATTCACACAGAAACCTGATTATCAGCTATAACTTCTTTGACAATTTAATTAGAATAGTCAAAACCCGATATTGTTCTCCTACAAAGTACCCTGGCTTTAAATGGTTATAAAATCATGTAATAATTTTTCATTGCTTACTTCCTTCTCAGCTAATTGTGTTAGAATAACTATTGAATAATTAAGACTCTCCCTATGGTTTTCAAACTTGGCTCCATATTAGAATACTTGGAGAGCTTTCAAAACAGTGATTCCAGGTCACTACCCAATCAGACTCCCTTGGGTGAAACCTGGATATTAATGATTTTCTTGAGTCTCCAGGTGATTCTAATGTGCATCCATCTGAGTCCATACTCGGACTACCCTAAGATGCCAAGAGGCCTAAAGTATAGAAGACTTTATTCTTTCCTATTAAGTGTATATAATTTTAGAATTAAGGAATTTTGAATTGAGACTGGTTCAATTTTCAGACTATGGTGTGCTTGTAACATTAAAGAACAGATTGATAAAATTCAAGAAAGACATCTTTTTTTCTATTTCACTCTTATTCCTTTCAACCTCCAATGGTATGAAACTACAGTATATTTCATTGAAAGCAAATGAAATTGAGGGGAATATACTAGCCAATTTACTCTATTTTTGAAGTTTGATATCTGTGAGAACACTTCTGGCTCTTAAAGCCGTAATCCATACATGATCTGATTCCATAAAAGCAAAGATTAAGTCTAATCCAAATCATTTTGTCTAAATTTACATTAAATCAAGATCTTTGGTGGCATGACTGGGAATAGAGTTGATTTGCATTTGTACAGGCATAGCATTTGTATACACACACACAAATATAAATATGTATATATACCCATATGTATGTGTGTATACAAATATATGATATATATGGCATTTATATGTTGGCATTATTTTTGATACATATATTAATTGTAAAGCCTTAACTATTTAACTTTTCAGATGTTTGAAAGCAGCTATATCGTGCAATTTTTCCCTTCTCTAGGATAAGCACAGGCAGTTCTATACATGTCATGGCTTCATAAACATTCAGTATACTCATAATCTGTCCTGTTTAATCATGGTAGCTGGCATTAACCAAACATCTATGTGTCAGACATTGTTGTAAGTGCTTATCATATACTAAGTTATTTAGTTTTCACAGCAACACTGAGTGGGTAGCTAAGTTTGTTACAATGAGAAACTGAAGAATAAAATGATTGACTTGTTCAGAACTCTGCTTTAGGTAATAATACAATTGTGGAAACTGTGTCTACAGTCTGTTGCTACATTATAATGATTTATAATCTATGTAGTAACCTCTCATTCAATCTGTAAAAAATTTAACCAAGCATTGGCGAGTGTAGATGGGGAAAGGGAATTTTTCCTTAAATTAGTTTAAAAAGAGCTCTTCAGATTCTTATATAAAGCAAGAATTTGTTCCAACAATTCATGGAACCTTTTGATACTATTATATATCCTAAGTATAATGCCTGGAGCTATCAATTATAATCTACTAAAATATATTTTGTTACATGATGTCACACAAATTTCAACCCTATTAGTGAATGGCAAATTAATTACATAGTATAAATTCCATTTTGATCTACTTTGCATGTGTGCCATATTTGAAAGGCAGTGCTTCAAGAAGTGATATCTAATGTAAGGGTCCCCAGTGTTCATCACACCTGCAGGTTAATCTTTTCTTTAATGCCTTATGGACTCACAAGCAATGAGGCGGGATAAATGTATCAATCCCAACACATCTGGGGTAACAGGCAGGGGAAGTTTATGCTCAGTGGTGCAATATGTCAGGAGAGAAGCTAAAATCAACCAAAATGTGCACCACTGAATTTAGGCAACTTGCCAATGTGTAACACTGCCAGAGAAGTGCAATTTTATTTTAATCATCTATTCTTATGTCAAGGCCAAGAGCAGCATTTCCACCAGCTTCTACTTCCCCATCAGTTACAATATGCACTTCAGAGCTCTCAGTGCAGAGAGCTTGCATTTACATATTAGTAAAACAGCAAAATATGTTTGTTCCTTTCATCTTTGGAAGGTGGAACAGAGAGATAAACATGCAAACCAGGACTAGAGGCTTCCAAGCCTTTCAGTTCTAAAACATACAGCCTAGGCAGATAACATTTGAATCATTTGAATCATGATGTCAAAATACAACAAAACAATGTAATATTTTGGAATCAGTAACTAAGATGAGCAGACACATTAAAGAGGTGCTTTTTTTTTAATAAGGATGATGTTTGCTTACATCCACCTTTCTAAAGATTGGAACATACAGATTTGCTACGTAGTCAGCTTAATTAATAAAGCTAGCATCTTAAAGAAAAACAAAAATTGAAACTAAATTTGGTATTTGGATGGACTAACCTATCAAGTTGTCCACAGTGCTTCAAGTTGACTCTCCCCATCCCATGGAATGGCCTAGATTACAATATTTATTTGCACTTCGTATAAAATGCAGTTCTAATTAAGGGTGACAAAGATCAACTCTATCACAGCTTATAAAATCTTCAAAGGAATGAGTTCAAGTTGAAATGTGTTGACATTTTCTCTTGAGTACATCAAATACAGAATTTCCCTTTTCTTCCCACTCCAGTATTCTGCAATGTAATCTCATTTACAGTTTATGTATTTCATCCAACGTAAGTCTGATCATCCTGCTCCACATGCTCCAGTTCTTAGAGCACTTCTTTCATTAAATGTTAGCCTCCTTTGATCTCTTCTGAAATTAATTTTCTTATAATTTCAGGACATATTTTCTCCTTTCTATTTTTAATAACAATAACTCCTTTACTGAAAATTGATCAAATTTTTCTTCTCAATGTGCATGATATATAATTTATTTGCATTTTTATTTTAAAATTTATCTTGACCCAAGGCTATTAAAAATCATGAATTATTAGACCTTATATGAGCTATGAATGTCAATACTCAAGTCCTCTCTTTGACGTTTAAATCTTCTCTATAGTATTCTAGACAAGTGATTATTCAGTTTTGCGTGGATGGTTCTTTCTTTTTTTTTTTTTTTAAAGGAACGGTGCAGGCAGGAGGAGAGAGGAGAAATAAGCTTTATACTTTATTTCTATTTAGCTGTTCACACTAGTTCCACTTCCTCCCCACCCCCACCCCCACCCCCCCCACCCCCCGGACCCTGGACTCTGGACTCAAACCCTGGGATATGTGGCTTGTGACTTTTGGAGGTAATTGATGTAACCGCTACTCCAGCAGGGTGCTCCTATCTCAACGTTTTGAAGATGGAGAGTTTAGCACCTCACAAAAGACATCTAAGCTTTATTATTTAATATCATTCATTTTATTGCACATATATGTGCCTTTAAATAATTGACAGTTGGTCCTAATTTTCTGTGATGATACTTAAGTTTAAAATCACATCCATTTTACAACTTTCCATATTTTTTAAAACATCACCCAATATTTTCTCCTCTAGACTAGACATACCTAATTCCGTTTGCAACATGGTTTCATGAACATTCAATATAATTATAAGCCCAGTTCTGCCCTCCTTTATGTGCTCCCATTTTTCTGTAGGTGTCCTAGACATGGAAATGTCCTACACGGACCCCTCTTCAATCTGCTGCCCAGGTAGAGAGAGTGGGGTCAGAAGATAACCTCCAATTGTCAGTTCCCTCAGAATCAGTCAACTGAAGACCAATCTTAAAATCAAGGTCAAGGTACTTCCTAGAACAGTCCACAACCTTTGAAAGAGGGAGGAAGTAGCATAAAGGCTCAACCATTTCTGTAAAAAGGGGCATGACTGGTGGGCAATGCAAGTTCTGTAGCACCCTACTGGATTGATCAAGGATTTGTTTCACTTTTTGCTCTGCCAAATATGGCTGCTTCTCCAACTGATTCTGCTTTTGCTAAGATTTTGATCCATAATAAACATTTTGTACTTCAAATTTGAACTAATTGTCTATTTCTAGAGAACCTAATCTAAAACTACTACTTTCTACTCTTTCTTTCTACCTGTATTGCTCCTTGTCCAGTCTATTTCAGAAAATATTTTGAACCAAGTATAAACCCACTATATTCAATGTGGTTTTTAAAATATTGAACCACAAAATAATCAAATTCTAGCTTGTCAGGATCACTTTAGATGTAACTTTACCCTGCTCTGTATTTGCTTTAACATATGATTACTACCAGCTATCCCCAAAATGTTAATAGAATGTTAGGTAGGTCATTTTCGAATATTGTCTTTCAAGTTTAAATTAACACACATCAGTTAATTAGGATTATTTAGTGAAGAATATATTTTCTTCTATTTCTATATTGTTAGAATAACATTAAAGCCATATTAAATAATTGCATTATAAAAATGTACACAGAAAAGTGTACAAAATCTAAGTTTAAGATGAATATATTGGCACACTCATGCATCCATCAAGTCAATCATGGAATCATGGTGTTACCAGAAGTGCACAAGCCCTTCAAGCTCTTCGCTTGACCCTCCCCCCTAAAGGTGACTGCTTTCCTAGCTTTAACATTATAGATTGATTTTCAATTTAATTTTAGTCCTTTTACATAAATTGAATGTTATAGTTGATACTCCTTTGTTTGGCATTATTGACTAAATGTTATATTTGTTTAATAAATATTGTATATAGCAGTAATACAGTGGTTTATTGTATCACATTTTATTTAGCTCATTTTTTTCATCTATTGTAGATAGATAATTTTCTAGAGTTTTATTATTTCAAAACTGTTACCTTGAGTACTTTTATGTTTCTGGTGTACTTAGTATGGGTTTCTCCTGATTATATGCATAAGAATGTAACTGATGAATCATGCAATATGTCCCTATTGTCAAAGAAAGATATCACCAGTTTTCCTAAGAATTTGTACCAATTTGCACTTCTGCTTATATAGTATAATGGTTCTAGTTGTTCCACATCCTTATTAACTCCTAAAATTATTGATGTTTTTCATTTTAACATTTCTGGTGGTGAGAAGTTAGTGCCTTTGGCTTTCATCTACAATTAGTGAAATAGAGCATTTGGTATTGACCCTTGGATTGCCTCTTCTGCTAGTTCTTGTAAGTGACTTTTATCATTAAAAAAAAAAAATCCTGAATTGTTTTACCTTCTTGATTAACAGCAAATCTTAAATAGCTTGGATATAAGCAGTTTTTTGGTTCTATGTACTGAAAATACACTTTTTCACTATGTAGTAATATGCTTTGTAAATTTCTAAATAGGTTTTTGAAAATATTTATGATATTTATATCAATAATTTCCTTTATAGTTCATATTTCTTATGTCCTGATAAGAAATTTTAGCCTGCTCTCAAGATATTTAAGATTTTTTTTTATATTCTGGAAACTCTTGGTTTTTCTTTTTAGATTTAGATATATTATCCACTTAAAAATGACTTCCATGTAAAGGATCAGTGTTCTTTTTCTTATAAACATATGCAAGTTTTTAAAAAGATAGTGTGTCATCCCCTAATTTGCAATGCCTATTTGTATTTCTAATTTGCTGAGAACTTTCTTTTTCTTAATGATAAATAACTTGAATTTTTTCAAATGCTTTTTCTCTCTTTAATGAGATGATCATATGTATTCCCACATTATATTAATTTGGTGAATTCCATTGATATTTTTAATGCCAAGTTCACTTTACATTACTTGAATTAACTCATTTTTGTATATTTATTTTTGACATTTTCATGTACCACTAGAGTTCAATTGTTTGACTTGTTTTGTGTTTACTTTGTGTTAAGATTCATGTGAGACTTACATCTATAGATATACATTTTTTTTTTTCCATCAGTGTTCTTCTTAGGTTCATTAAGAATTATGCTAGCTTTATAATATGATTTGGGAATTAGTATCATCTGCCTAATATCTGAAAATTTCATACATTTTGTTTTATTTCTACCCTAAAATGTGAGGGGAAACTCAACATTAATGCCATCTGGGGCTAGCATTTTCTTTGAGAAAAATATTTTAGATGCAAACTCAATTACTGTAACCAAGAGGTCACTAACAATTTTCTATTTCTTCTTATAAGAGTACTGATAAAAATTCAAGGATTTTTCCATTTTATCTAATTTTTCAAGTAAATTGCATACAGTTTTTCAATATTTTTAAATTTATTATATCTGTAAGAACTATTGAAACTATCATTTTTTTTTCTTTATTGGTAGTAATTTTATGTTTTCTTTTATTTTCTTGATCAGTTTCGCTAAGATTTTTCAATTTGATTAAATGTTCTCAAAAAAACCAGCTTTGTTCGTCATTCATTATTATTTTTCGTTCCTTTAATTTGTTTTATCCCTTTTCTTATTTTCATGCTGAAACTTTCTTAGAGTTAAATTTTTTGTTAGATTGTCTAATTTCTAAAAAAACAAAAAGTTTGCTTCTTGAGATGGGAGATTTTATTATTGCTTTCCAAACTTTATTACTTTTCATATACACACACGCGTATGTGTATATACAGCCATATTTGCTTTAAGATGTGGTATATTTCATAATTATGACTGGTTTTAATTGCATGTTCAAAATATTCATTTCCGCTTTGATTTCTTTTTTGACATGTGGATTATTTAAAGTATATTGACTAGGTTCTGAATACTTTTTTATATTTTCTACTTACCTTTATGTTGATTTCTAGTTTAATTCTGTGTCAGAATATTATTTAAATACTTCAAGTGTTGAGATTTATTGAAACCTCTGGATTTCAGCATATGGTTTCTTTGGTAAATGATCCTTATAGTCGAGGAAAATGCGTATTATGTATTATATACTATATGGTGTACATATATAATTTATTAGGTCAACTTGGTCAACAGATATTCTGTATCTTTATGGGTCTTATGTTTGCATCTAATTTTATGTAAATTACTGAGATGAAGTAGTAAAATCTCTAACACTGATTATTAATTTTTCTTACAATTTTGACAAATTGTGTTTCACATATTTTGAAGCTGTTTTTTGATGCATATACATTTAGAATTACTGTCTTCTTAATGAAGTGGTCCTTGCATCCTTTTTATCCTTAGAAATATTACTTAATTCCTATTAACACATCTAATTTTAAAGCATGTATATATTGAGCTTTATTATTTGTCAGTTTTTGTATGATGCAATTTTCTATTCCTTTACTTTCATTAACTTATGCATTTTGTTAAAGTATACTTATAAACATATATAATTGGATTTTATTATTTCATACATTCTAATAATATTTTAATTACACTTTTAGTTCACTTACATTTAATTTAATTGTTGGTATATTTGAGTTATATAGTCTGTTATCTGTATATTTTTATTTGTCTCACTGATCTTCAGTCCATGTCTCCTTTTGTTTCATATTATTCTCGGCGTAGAATCTAAATTAGTAATGATTTGTATCTTTTCATAAAGAAATCTCTCTTCCTCTTTCTTTGTATATAATGGATCTTTAATCTTCAAATATGTGCATAATTTTCTGTCTTGATATTTATACTTTTATTCTGTTTTCTTTTACTTGCATTGAGTTTAATGAGCTTGTTAAATATCTTTCAAAATCAGATTTTGAAAATTACTGATCATGATCATGTATATGTATATATACACACGCTATATATATATACATAAAAGCATCTACACATGTGTTTGTATGTATAGTATGTGTGCATATATATTATTTCATACATATATTCTGTTCTGTTTTGTTTTTACCTAACTTAGTTTAAGAATCTTGTATTCTATAGTATTTGGTATGCTGTTAATTCATATAATGAATTTTTAGTTTTATACTTTTTTTAGTTTTATAACTTCCATTTTATAACATCTATTTAAGTATTATAATCTCCATTGAGTTTCTATTTTATTAATTTTTCTACACTAAAAATAAGTTGTTTCTCAAGTCCATTTCCACTGGTCTCAAAATTTGGATAATACTTGGGTTTGCTTTTACTCTTTTTACTTATCACATTTTATGGATCTCTTCATATCTCATAATATTTGATAATAATGGTATTATGTGCAACACCCATAGATAAGGAAGTTGATGCCATTTATTCCTAGAGCATTTTCTCTTTTACATGGATAGTGTGAAAGCTGATTCTTCATTCTAATCATATACTGAGCCAGGTTAAGACTCTGTTGCAACTCAGACAAGTCTGCTCTGCTTTCAGAAGTCTCATAGGTGAGACTTATATCTACTGTAGGCTCTGTCTTACGGGGCATAATTTCATTAAAGTCGTAATAATACAGAAGAATACAAAAACGTCTTGCCTTGGTTGCAACCGTTCCCATCTTTTATTGCGTCTGACCATTCTCTTTCTACCTTGTTGAAAATTTGGCCTACTGGATGTTTTCAGATTAACTCTTTAGTTTCATATTTCACAAATATTAAAAATATAGAGAATGTGTTGATAGAAGCACTCTCATGCATTTCTTGTTAGGCCTCTTTCTCTAACATCATTTGGTCCCTTTGTAGGAAATTTCACTGGATCAGCTAGTTGAGCTCTCTGGTCTCTCATGCTACTCGGGCACTCAGTAAATATCCTGGGGGAGGTGGGGGTGATTAATACTATAATGGAATCTCCGTTTTAATTCTTTATGGCAGTGTCCTTCATCATAAATTCAGATGCTTTTTGTTTCTCCTAGTAGAGTTCTTTGAATATGTCAAATAAAATAATCAGTGCTTGCCCAGTCTTGGGAAATGTTTCCAAGAAAAATGGCTGGTGAAATCATCTTGTCTAAAAAGCACTCTTCTCTCTCTGGGGTTAAATTCCGTTCAAGTTATATTGATGTATATACAGTTCTCTTCTGTCTTTACATTTTATTTTTTATTCAGTCCTAGTTGTTAAAAGAACAGTGGTATGTTTCTTTTTGATGGTATAACTGCCATCAGTCACAGTATTTCTGAAGAACCACCAGCCTTCATTGTAGGCACCTGCCTCAGTATACCTTTTGACATGGGGAACACAATGTAAGGTGTTATTTGTAAGTATATGGATCATAAGAAGTTATCCTATAACTTTGAATAATTATCTGTATTTCTAGGTTAATAGGATTTTTTTCAGAGCTTTGACAATTTTATTCCATTTTTTTCTAACTACTATAGTTAATACTAAGAAGTTAAATGAGAGTATCATGTGCTCCTCTAAAAGTAATATACCTTTCCATCAGCTGCCTTTAAAATATTCCTTTATCTTTCTTTTCCTGCCTTTTTATGACATGCTTAGGTGTATTTTTCTTTCTATTTATGCTGCCTGGAGTTTCTTAGTTTGCTGCAGTTGTAAGCAGACACTGGTTTAGGGAGTCCTAAGACCACCTTCATATTCAGTGCTTTGCTAGAAGGACTTGAGGGATTTGACATATAGTTTCACTCATGCATAAGATTGATTATAGTGACACAGTAAGGATGAATAGCTGAATCTGTAAGGGGAAAATGCACATAAGGCAGAGTATGAAGAAACTCAGAAACGTGTCTCTTGACTGCTCTCTCCCAACTCAGGAGGGTCACACTATTTCTTTTTCCAGCAGTGAAAATGCAGCAGCATGTCTACAGTGTTTCTGTCCAGAGAAACCTGCTTCAGATTTCAAGATTTTGATTGGAGAATAGAAACATAAGTACACTCTGTTCACCCAATCGCAGATTTAGAAGGAATGCAGTTTTCACCATAAATTGCATTGTTCATTCAGTCTAAGCAGCCTGATTTAGCAGGAACAGCTTTAGAGAAAATTTCAAATTCCCAGGCCAGTAATGGGTCAGACCTGTAAGCAGGTCCTTCAAAAGATCAACTATGTTGTTTAACACCTCCCTCACAATATCTTCTATCAGTTCAGAAAATGTTAAGCCATAACTTCAAATATCACTTCTTCCGTTCTCTCACCTCTCTCTGCTCTCCAGTTCCATTTATTTTGAAAGCTTTACCATATTCTATATATCTCTTACGTGCTTTTCTCTGTTTAATCATTTTTATTTCTCTATTCAGTTATATGCTTTATTCCTGTTCCGTCTTCCATTTATTCTTAATTCAAAGGTGTCTAAGTCCGCTTGTGGTAAGCGATACACACATAATAATGCCACAAGTTCTATTCAGTTTCTCAGCTACTCAGCTGCAATTCTGTGCTCAACTTCCTAGTCTCTTAGCTGTTGCTTTAATATTAGCACTGGCTATGTTGTTTTCCTCCTTGGGATCTATTTTCTAAATTTTGGCTTCCCAAGTCCTAGCTTCTAACTTTTTTCTAATTTTTAACTTTTCAACTTTCTCTCTCTGTCTCTCTCTGTCTCTCTGTCTCTCTCTGTCTCTCTCTCTCTCTCTCTCTCTCTCTCTCTCTCTCTCTCTCTCTCTCTCTCTCTCTCTCTCTCTCTCTCTCTCTCTCTCTCTCTCTCTCTCTCTCTCTCTCTCTCTCTCTCTCTCTCTCTGTCTCTCTCTCTCTGTCTCTCTCTCTGTCTCTCTGTCTCTCTCTGTCTCTGTCTCTCATAAGAGAATATTTTAATAAAAAATGGTTTCCATTAAAAATAAAAAGCTTTGCATCATTTTAGATAGTGCTTTCATGCACGATTAATGGAACCTTGAATGTTTTCCTTTCTCCTACTTCTGTCTTTCCCTCTGAAAACTGAAATCCATAAGATTCAGTTAATTTATCATTATTCCCAGACTCCAAGTCACTTTATCCACATTTCTTTTTCCTTCTGGTTTCTGTTAGAACACATCACCTGAATCACGTCCTTGGCTGCTAATTACACAACTCATTTTGTGTCAGTGTAATTGATATGTATGTGTCTTATTTATAAACTGGATTGTGTTGTTTTGCAGAAAAAACATCAATATGGTTTCCAGTTTTAAATCCATTAACATATTTCATCCTGCCCATAACTTTTCTCCTATGATTTTTTTACCTGTTTTTCCTTCGCTTCGTGCCTGCACCTGAAATGCAGAGCTTGAGTGAACAGGCTGAGGAAGGAGGGCCAAACCCTCTGTGCTGATACCACTGTAGAGGAGCTTCTGCAGGGAAGTGGGGTGATTAAAATTTAGAAAACAACTCCAGCTTTGCACAGATTTTCTTGATTCTTGTGGTAGAATGATAACAAACCAGAGACCCTCATTTTTAATCTGGTCATATGCTGGTCAATAGAATTTCATAAACTGTTTTATTTCTTTGTAACCCATAATGGAGGAGGCTATGCCTGTGGGAGACTGTTTAATGTGCATTTTTAGTTGAAGAGTGAACCTTTTTTCCAGACATTTATAGCAACATAGATGCATTTCTCAGTTAACTGTGAAATCCATTGATTAGAATAATTATTAAATTTTTTATTTTACTTTTTAGTATTTTATAGCAGTAACTTTGTTTTACAAATTAAAATAAACGCAAATGTATAGATTCCCTATATGTACAGTTTCTCCACCCTGCCCTCCACTGAATCACCAAGTGTTTCTCACCATTGTCTAGTGGGTCCGAAACTACTTGCTCCCCCGTGTCCCCTGTCCCAATCCTTACTGGTGACTTCAGTTCTACTGCAAGTATTCAAGGTGTTAGGTGTTAGAAGTCTGACTCAACTAAATGATTGCACTCAAATAAATGTGTTGCAGGAATGCATTTCTTTCTGGAAACTTTAGAGAAACGTGGTAAATAAAATAATTGACCTTCAAATATTTCTACACCGTAACTCCTAGAATTTGTGAACATGTTATATATTTCATGGCAAAGGATAACTGAAATTGTAGTGGAGTTAAGTTCACTAAATTTGCTTAAAATAGCATTTATTCAGGATTATTTTGGTGAACCCAGTGGTACATAAATCTAGAAGCAGAAGGGAGAAGAGTCAGTGTCTAATTAATGAAGCATGAGATAGATAACCAGTCATTGTCAAGTTGAAGATGGAAGAGAGTCACAAGCTAAGAAATGTGGACAGCTGACAAGCTGAAAAAAAGCAAGAAAACAGATGCTTTCCTAATACCTTCAGAAGTAATACAACCCTTTCACGCTTTGAGACCTATTTCAGACCTAACCTCCAGAGAATGTTAGATAATTGTGATATTAATATTATATAAAGTTTCAATGTGTCTAGGTCTCAGGACTCAGATATCTGGGTAACCCAATCTAGTCACCGTGAAAGTATTGTATAGATGATATTAACACTTAATTCAGTGGACATCGTTTTGTGTTTTTGTTTTTTATAATCATACTATTTCTTCAGTTCACAATGCTAAATTCCACTTAGGATATTGAGTTTGCATTTCAGTGTGTATTTCACATCATACCCACCACAAGTGTTCCAGTGTCTGTTAAAACCACCTTTTCCCCTCATTACTCCTACTCCCCTTAAACAGCCCTGAGTCCTGCTACTTTTGTGGGAATTTATGTGTTCATCTGTTTCAATTCATTATATTCCACAAAGAGTGAAACCATTCTGCATTTCTCAAATCAGTAGACATTAAACAAAGACAGTGGGTAGTGGGTCTCCTTCTATCAGTAGCTTAAGATAAGACTGACCTCCACCAAAAGAAAGGGAATTCTTCCAGCATACTGCTTCTGGACTTGAACTGCAGCATAACTCTTCCCTAGATGTTTGACCTATCCTATGAATTTGGGGCTTGCTTGCTCTAATAATAGCAAAAGAATATTCCTTAAAATAAATCTTTCTCTTTCTAGATAGACACATATATGAAAAAAAACACACTCATGATCATGTATTTCCTATTTCTCTGGAGAACATTGATCAATATAAGTATGTGTTTTAAGCCACAAATTTGTTAGTTTATTACATAAGTAGAAGGAAATGAATATAAAGACAACCGATTTCATTGCCTTATCTTTGTAATCCAGGATAATCTCTTTTAAGGTCAAGGGATTAGGAATCTTATTACCATCTGTCACCTTAATTCCTCTTCATCTTGTAACATAGTATATTCATGATCCTGAGCATTAAGATATGGGAATTTGGGGGTGGGGGTGGGGGCAGGTAGAGGCATTTTCTCTACTGTTACAACCATTATATCAAAATGTGAAACTTCTAACTTTGATATTTTAAAACAAGCCAAGTTACATGTTTGTTCTGATGTTTGTTTAGTCCAAGGAATTCTTGTTTTTTTTTATTCTTAATTTTTAGATATTTGGGTATTTCCTGGATGACTCCTAGCCTAGTTGTTTAAAATTCTCATCCAAAATGAGAAGAGAGAAGCACTATATCACTTCTTGGAAATAACCCAAGTTATTATTTCAAAGATAAAAAATTGGAGCCAAAAATCTATGATTACAATCAGCTTAAACCAGTTAAGCCCATTTTTAATCTTTTCACATTATCTCTATTTAAAATTTTATGTGCTTATTTTTTCTTTGCAAGAAATCTTAGAATGTCTTATTTGTTGTTAAATATAGTTGTCAATTCATACATTATATAGGAATATTTTAATAGTTAACCTCTGATGGGAAGTGTTATCTAAAAATAACGAAACAAAGTTGTTCAGCTTTTAATCACCATGGTCTTAACATAATCTTAGTTTGTCATTTGTCACTTGCACAGGCCTGAACACATAATATTTTAATATTCAGAATATTTAGTGTGCAGTTTGGTTTGTAATGCACAAAAGAGAGATAATTCAGCTTTCTATTTCACTTTCATACCTTTTAAGAACTACAAGTACAAGGCAGTATATTTTTACTTTCCAAGGCCAACGCAGTGGTAAGCGTTGAGTCTCTGCAGTTTAGACTTTGACAAGTGATTTAACTACAGAAAAGTCAAAGGAGGTTTGAACTCAAGTAGAAACCTGGTGAAACCACGCTGATTGATAACAGATATGTTCCTGAGCACACACAAGTCACTACTGAGCCTTCCAGGAACAACTGGGTAAGTGGATACCACTAGCCGTGAGCCGTCTCAGTTGTATTCATCCGAGGAGTACGTGTGTTTTATTCTAGAATGTTTTACCAGTGTTATTACTGAGATTTTATGCTTCCGTACAAGAACTATCAGCAGGAAATATTTAAATTGCTATTCTAATATATAAGAATAGAAAACTATGGTTAACAAGCATGCAGGCTACAATACGAAGAGCCCTCATGTAAGATTATGATAGCATATTTAGACCTAATACAGCACTCAAGTGCTCTGTGTCACTGGGCAATTCACACTCCAACATACTTTTTCTTTTTGTCCTTTGCTACATACACTAGATTTTCCTTCAAGTCTCTAATTCCTATGTCCCATCATTCCGATTACATTTTTTTTTAATTTATAAGAACTCCACCTATCATCTCTTTGTCTTTACTAGACTGTTAGGAAATGGACTGCTTTGTTTTTTATTCAAATAGTTCCTAAGTGCTAGTCATATGTTTCTGGTTGGATAGGCTGACCATATTTCTTTGAGATAAAAATGGGACGCTGGGATAGCAAAAACAGGGTGGGGCTACACACTGATGACCAAGGGGTGGGGAGGAGGTGGAACAATCTGAGCAAGAGCAGAGCAGCCAGCCCAGCAATGAGTAAGTGCTATTGGATGCCCATCTGATTGCATGGTAATGACGTGAAGTCTGGTGGGAGCTTCACACAAGCTACAAGACTGGTGCAAGACATTTTGGCATCTTAGGCCAAAATCAAATTTGGTACCCCTATAAATTCTGCTCTACTGTCCTGCCTACAACACATGCTGTTTTAAGCATCCCAGTGCCAGAAATGCCCAAAAACAACCACAGAGCCAGAAATAACCCCCAGAGTACTAACCTGCAGCTCAACCATGCTGTGGTGTTCTGCTCCCCTTGAAGAAACAGGTGTGTGGGTAGAGGGAATGGCGAATCCTTTTCCTGACACTCCTGTTTCCTCACAGGCAGGCACGAATAGCAGAAGCCATAACCCGCTGCAGTCGTTACTGCAAGAGCCGTCTTTAATCTGGGGCACATGGGCTCACTGCTTTTGGGCTCCTCAACAACTGGACGTGGGCCAACTCAACTGCCCCTTTTGTCCCATGTTAAAGACAGTCTTGGTTTATTAAAAATGGAACAAAATTGGCATATTAAAATGATGGGACAGTTGGAAAATATGAACAAAAGAAAACCATAACCTCCATTTAAAATGGTATGTATGGTCAGCCTATGGTTAGAATATAAATCTTTTTAAGTGCAGGGGCTGTCTCATATCCTTTATATTCACTTTAGGAATAAGAAAGTACTTGTAAAATAGATATTTAATATTCATTAAAGAAAAATAAGCTGATCCAAAATGTTTCTTATGCATGACATATATTGGGGGGCGGGTGAGGTGGTGTTTATTTTTTTAAAGGAAAGGTGCGGACAGGAATAAAGGTGAGTAGACAGGCAGGCAGGCAGGCAGGAAGAGAGAGGAAGAAGTAGCACCTTTATTTTTATTTAGTTGTTCACACTGGTTGTGTCCCCCCTGGACCAAGGACTTGAACCCTGGTGTATGAGGCTGGCCATTCCTTTGGAGGCAATTGACCCAACAACAACTGCTCCACCAAGACATGCCCTTATTTTTAAGAAAGGTTTTACTCTTTAAGATTGTAACTTTTAATTGTCTATGTGACCAGCCTCTCAGGAATACAGAAATATTCATTATTTTGACTACCAGTAATCAATAATCTTGAAAACTTCCTCATTGCAATCCATAATGCTCTTGGCAATTATGTAGAACTTAATCTCTACTACAGTGACTTGTCTTTCACTTTCACATCGTGTGAGGCTTAACATTTGAAACCTGAGGATGACCTCAAGGGGCTGAATAAGTAGGTCATTAAAATGTGAAGAACAGAGATGTGTACCACCTGCAACTGGAAGACAGTGATCCCTGCAGCCCTGATGTGCCGTGGGCGGGCAAAGAAGGAAGGAAGGAAGGAATTCTCAGGCTGGCAAGGGAGTTGCAGGTGACCAAGCATATTTAGAATTTCAGTCAGGATGAAAGCACAGATATAGATGTGCTCAAGAACAAGGGTCTAAATTGCCTTTTTATCAAATGAGTTCATTAGGAAAGATTGTTTTGTAGTTGATATTCCTGCTGACCCAGTTCCTCCAAAAGCAGAAGCTCCAGTAGGTTGCTGCCAAATTTCATTAAGTTAATGAAAAATGTAGAAATAATAGAAATATTCAACTTAGAAATTATAATTACCTTGAGGAAACAGGAATCTGTAAATGAATAAAATCTCATGGCAAAGAGAGAAGAAATCCATCTGTGCTATTTTTTCCTTGATAAGGGAAAGATGTTTTTAGAATATTCATATCACCCTTCCAATAAAGTTGGAAACATAATCTGGATGAAAAGGACAGTTAGATGAATATTTTTACTTAATTGAGGTAACATTAAAAGCAAATAGAGAAGTGTCAAACACACATACCTGTTCCATGAGGAGGTGAAATGGAACTATTTAAAAAGAATTTTAAAACCTATATTGCAATTAAAATCAAGAAAGGAATCCCCATAATCTATTTCTGGTTGTTGGAAAGCTAATAAGAAAAATATCTTCAGATGAAAAGAGAATTGCTCCTAAAACACATCAAAAACTGTTTCAAAGGGGAACAAACCATCAAAAGAAGACCCATAGGCATCATTGCAAATTCTCAAAAGGTGAAGAATTTCAAGAAGGAAAATTGCAAAGTAATATGTCCTGTGTTTTGAAAATTAGTCCCGCCCCTCATTGATAACAAATCCAGACTGCTGCATTTATTTCTACTGTATTTTCTGAACTCAGATAAAGGAAAAGGAAACTAGTAAATTTCCTATTAGCAAGGAAATACAAAACTATGTAGGCTTTTTATACTTAACACATAAACTGTTTATTTCTTAGTACATTTAAACCTGATTTACTTCAGTTGCCTACTCTATCAAATGTAATACATATCAAGCAAGAAAAGATTTAATATACCATATTAATAAAAGATGTCTGAAAGATCAAAACTAACAGTTAACTGTGTTTTCGTTCTGCCTATTTATTAAAAATGCATTATTACAGATATGTATTTTTTAATATATTGTCTTAACAGTAGAACAAAAAGTTAATATTTAGATGACTTACTATTCAGTGAATTTTTGCAATATATTCCATATTTTCTTTTGCATTTAAACTAACACTACAGTAGTGTCGTTTTCTATCATGTTTTTGTTTTATTAAAGTAAACAAGTATCTTTCAGCATTTTTAAAATATAAATAATTCAAAATATATATTTGACTTAAAATTCTCAATTTAAACAATCTGAAATCTAATAATTAGAATTTGTTTTAAAAATTATATTTTCTGATGCTAGAGAAAAAAAATTCTATCACCATGGATATAGAAAGTAAAATGTTAGTAAATGTAGGCCTAAAATAACATTTTCTTGAATATTTTTCAATGGTTATGTGATGACATATAAAATCAGTCCTTTTTCTCAATAAATACTTAATTAAATATTTTTAAATGAAAAAATTTAAGACTAAGACAGCATTCAGTATTACTTAGTAGTTAAGTAATACATTTTTTAATCTTTTACAGTCATAAAGATTTATAGAAATAATATTTAATATTCATCAGTCTTTCATTCCTAAGTATAGGTGATAAATTAAAAAATGTGACTGAGTAGAAAAATTCCATATCAATACATTAATATTGAATATCCTACTCATATAAATTAGTCAGGCTGAAGGAATGTTTGGAAACTAAATTGACTGGAGCATAACCTGATATTCCCCCCTCTCCTTTCTGATCACCTTTTCCACCTTTCTGGTGTTCTGGCTTTCATATTATTTTACTTTCAGAATAAAAACTGCCACATTGCAGATAGGGTAAGTGCTAAACAAATTGTCACAGGCTAACAGGCTAACATTTGGGTTAATTGATATGTGAACACTGTGGAATTACTGGCCCTATGAGAAATTTTAATAAAGATATTGACTCTGAACTCTGCACCAATACATTTGTCTTATCATAGTCCTGTAAGGGTAGACTAGACTCTCCATTAGAGTGTCAATTAAAATTAAGAGCAACATCTTGCATGATATCTCTGTCATCTTCAATTCTTAGGCTTAACCAGTTTTAATGTAGAACAAAATTTAGAAAATGAGAAAGCAGGAGCTCTGCTGGAATCCTAGGATAATGAAAAATGAAAAGGCTGCAGAAGATAAAAATCATCTTGTAATTAGTGCTTACTATGAACTTTTATTTAGATTAAAAATAATTTCATTAGTTGTTTCAATATTACCAAGTGGAGTGGTTACATTTCCAGTTATTACAATGAAATCAGTATATTAAGTCATGGTTACATAAGTAGAAATGTTTTTTTTTTTAAATGATACAGACTCTATACAGTGGTTGTATTTCTTAATGTGTTAAGATTGTTGTTAGACGGACTTATACTTTACCATGGCGTATATTAGAACTTAATGAATACCTGGCTTTCATTTGTTATTCAGTCAGCAACAGTGATTACTTTCTTTAATCTTTGACACTGAAAATTCTATTTTCTAGACTTTGACAGGTGCCCAATGATTTTCAAGCAAATACTTCATTTCAGAGTTTCTACATAAAGTAATACTTTCATAAACCATCAAGTGAATATTCCTAAATTTATATCGTTATTTTGGAATGATGTCTATTGGGTTCTCTTTTGGCAAGACTATGCACTCATAACCGAGTATAGGAACTTAATGAAAATTCTTCCTTATGATCAGTTAACTATTTACTGAATAATATAAGGAGACTTTAGTCAGCACATGCAAAAGATTGGCAACAGTTACGAAGCTATAAAACAATCTGTTAGAGCATATAAAACCCCACCAGCAACAAGTGAGTACTCGTGATACTAACTAAAATGCTAAAGAGTATGATTAGCTATAATTTTACCTTCTGGTATTATTTTCTAAGCATTAGCTGTGTAAATTCAATATGCTATCATATTTAAAATAGAAGTTTTTATACTATCACCATGTAGCATAATTAAGAAACTGCTTTTGGCAATAATTTCTTTTTTTAAGGTAAAGATATAGGTAGGAATGAAAGCAAGTAGGCAGGTGGACAGAAAGAGAGAGGAGGAAGAAGCACTTTATTTATTTAATTTTTCATCTTATCATTTTGGTTGTTCCACACCCCTTTCCACCTGGGCCCCATGTCTTGCAAGTAGGTCCTTGGGATGTGTGTGACTGTGCAGAGGACTTAACCACTAAGTCACCAGGGATGCCTTAACAGCAAATTTTAATATTTAGGATACTTTGGATTATTGGAAAATAGATATTCATTAATTGACTCATTGACTAAGCATCTACAATTAGTTTCTCAGTGTGCTGCTGTAACAAATTTTTACAAATTTAGTGACTTAAAACTATTTGCTAGTTTACATATTTTGGAGGCCAGAAGTTCAAAATGGGTCTTATGTGCTAAAATTATTTATTGCTGGACCATTGTTCCTTCTTGGAGGCTCTAGGAAAACTGTCTCCTTGCTTCCTCCAGCTTCTAAAGGCCATGTGTATTGCTTCTCTCTTTATTCTCCATTTTCAGAGTACTTCACTCAGAACTTCTGTTACCACATCTCTTCTCTGACTCCAACAGTCCTGCCTTCCTCTGATGTTATTGAATACCTGCTACATGTCAGATCTGTAGTAAGTGCTAGATATACAAAGTTAATGAGGAAAAGTCATTTTATGCCAGTGGAGCTTACATTTTAGTTGGGAGAAACAGATTAAAGAGTAAGAGTGAATGTTTTATCCACAGCACTTTGGATACTATTTTTTCTGACTAACATAAACTTCATGAATTCATCCTCTTGAGGTATGATAAAGAACTTATTTTTTATTTTGTTTCAGGGAAAGAAATGAAGGCAAGTAGGCAGGCAAGAAGAGAAAAGAAGAAGACATATTTGTATTTATTTTATTTCTCGTTCATCTTGTTTGCTTCCCCCAGCCCCAGGTTTTCTGAGATGTACATGGACTATACCTGGTGAACTAAACTATTAGGTCACCAGGGTGCACTGATAAAGAATTTTTATACTGACAGATTTATCTCCAGTTGTTTTTATTTTAATAATTTGAATGTTTTATTCTTTTTTGAGTAATTATACAGTCTTACATTTCCTCTCTAAGAAGGTGTCTGGGGTAAAGGATGGGGTTTCTTGATCTCTCTGAAGTAGAAGAGGGAGCCTAGGATCGAGTTGATATCTACTGCCCATCACTAGTTTCTGTTGTGATGAGTAGATCTGGTCTAGTTTCCATATCCATTGACTTGATTTCTCATGAGGTGAAGCTGCTGAATTTATCTTTAGTTATCTAGAAAGAATCAAAGATCAGTGATTCTCTTTGGTTGATTAAAAGCGCAGTATTTTGGCTCATAAGTGTGACACACTCTGCACCCTCATGAGGTGCTCCAAACACCCCACACCCAGATGCTCCTAAGCTCTCTGCTTTGAGCTACTTGGCACTTGGACTACTCACCGCTGCTTCCAGTGACTCTAAAAGTCATATTGTTATGTATTTTCTCTGAGGACATAAGGTAACCTCTGTGTCCCACTGGGAACTGAGTCTCTGCTTTCTGTCTGTCTTTCTTGTTATCTAACTATGCATTTTTGCTACCATTAACCTACAGTTAACACAGGACCATCTAGCTTGACCATCTTGTCCCAAGATTCTATTGAGAAAGTGACATAAAACTTACCCCTGCTTTTGGCTTTCCCCTCAACCTAACATTTTCTTCCTTCTCGTCAATATCCCTCATAAAAGGGACTCCTAACACACTTATCATGCCTGCTTTGCCTTATTTATCTTTACCTATTCTCTGACATGGGTTAGATGAAGTTTTTTTGACTTTTTATGTCCACAAGAGCAGACTCTTAATAAGTTTAAGAACTGAAGCAATGTAGTATCTTTCCCTTCATATTAATAGCTATTTTTTTCATTATGCATTTAAAAAGAAATCATGTATAAGATTGAAAGTTGAAATATGAGCCATAGCATTCTCTGTAGCATCCACTTTCTCCCTTACTCATAATCACTGATGTGATATGCAGCAAACTTTAGGGAAAACAATCTTCAGGATTATTATATGTAACACTTGCAGGTTATTCACTAAGTAAATGATTTAAGAAATCACAGAGGGTTACTTTTGTTATGTTGAGCAATCAAAGAATATTTTTCTGAAAAGTGACTTTGAGTTAAAACAAAAAAGAAGGAAATGAGCTGTCACGAACCATGAGGCAAGGTGTGTTTTAATAAGAAATAAAAGCATATTCACAAGTTCTGAGGCAACAAAGAATGAAGACTAGCATGACAAGAGTTATAATGAATGGGAAGATATATGACTTAAGGTGTAGTTGGATAGATAGGCAGAGATCAAATAATGAATATTTTATAAGTCATGGTCAGAAGTTTGGGTTAGATTTCAAGTATAGTCAGATGAAAGTTTTATGTGTGTAACATGTATATATTATATATGTATATACATATGTGCAAATATATAACTAATGTGTGTATGTATACAACTAATACAAACCAAGTAGTGAAATACTTATACAATGAAAATCCTACAGAAACAAAATACAAAAGCAAAAAAGTATTTAGACTATTTCCCATGCTTATTAATGTAAATGTGATAAAACTCCTCTATAAAGACTTTCATAATCATAAAATAAGGCATCTATAAATAGAAAGCAAGATGTGTAATTAAAACAAAATGACAAAAGGATGAAATTTTTAAAATATCATTAAGAGGGGAAAGTGGGGATTCTTAATTTACAATTATGTTGACTTAAGGACAAAGGTATTAAATGAGGTAAAGAAAGGGCTTTCAAAATGAAAATGGTATGCCAAAATCAAGGTCTAACATATGTAGCCATTAACATGAATCAGCATACACAAAATAAAAATAATGATACGAATAACATGAAATGATTGAACGTATCTTTGTTAAAATGTACAGAAAGAGGTGGAAAATAGTAATAGACTCAGTCACATTAAATTACATAACGACTGAACTCTGTGCCTGAACACAGACAATGGTCTTTTTAAAGTGTCCACGGAGCTACCACAAAATGACTTTGCTATGTATTAGGACAGTGCCATGTAGTAGGGCCCATGTGTCAAATCTGATAGGCAGCCTGATTTTGTAAATAGCTTCACTGGAATAGAGGCAAGCACATTCTTTTGTGTGTTGCCTATGACTGTCTTAGTAACATTGAGTATTTGAGGAGGAAACTGTATGGACCATAATTCAAAAACTTTTGCTACTTTTGTCCATTATAGAAAAGTTTATTGACTGCTATATTAGTACATGCACATTAATAATTTCAAAGTATAAAGAGAATAAGATACATATGTTTGTGTATATAGACAGATATATATCAGTATTCACAATGTATTAAAGATAGAAGTAAAAAATAGGAATTTTGTTGTTGTGGTGTTTTTCTATCTGGAAGCTAAGTTTATGAACTCAAATATAAGAAAATACACAGCCTTGAATCCATGAGGAAATAAAAATCAATATAATATCTAAAAATAACCATAGATGACATACTTCAAGTAGTGCTCAGAAACAAATCATAGTCATAGTAATTATGCTAACAAATAGAGGATTGCAATGATGGTCAAAAGTCATCAGAGAAAACTGATGGTATCTCAGTACCAAACAAGAAAGAAACATCAAAATGTAAATTAGTCATTGTATCTTCACTGCCATGCACTTACAGAAAACAAAATGTCAGTTAAACTTTACAGTGACCTTGGTAAAGCATTAAATTTTGATCATAGTAAATCTCAACCCTTGTTACATACTTTTTAAATACATTGAATGTTGAGAATGGGAAATATACGTAGATCATTTCTAATATGTACAAAGTAAGGTATTTCTCTTAGCAAAGAGTACTGTGTGAATGTTTGGTTTATGAACTGAACTAGCCACTCCATTAATGACGCTAATTTTACCTGAAAGATCAACTTATAAACAAAGTAAGATTATTTAGTCTGGGGTATTTGGCAGACATTATCACAAAATTAAACAAAGTGTAATATATTTCAGGTAAACTGCCATTTGTTAGGTAAATGACAATTAACAGTTGAGAAACTTGTATCCTCCAAGGTAGGATTTTCCTTCACGCATTGTTTAAATATTTTTTGATAAATAGGTAATAACACCAGGGAAATATATGTATTTATACTTTTAGTCATGATATAACAAATGAGCAAGACATATTATAAAATCAGGCATGGATAAAAATGATCTATTTAAAATACAAACTTAATAGGCTTAATATTAAAAATGTAAAAAAAAAAAAAAAAAAAATCACTGACAAGTTTTAGATTCCACACTGCAGTCAACCTTTGGAAAACTACCTTGATGATTTTCAATATAATATTAAAGATCACTTGCAAGTATCTGAAAAGACTTAAAATACTCTTCTGTGTGAGCTATGTTTTTCTTCATAGAATTCAATTGTTAAGAGCTTGCCACACCAAAGAGACAGCTGTGTGCCAAATAATTGGATATAATCTTGGAGTACAATGTAGTTAGACTGATCAAATCTTTTCTGTTACTGAGAATGCATATTTTTTCCTTGTTGTATCTCTGTAAACTGGAACATATAGATATCTGTTTATTTTGGATTTGATTTTCTAAATAGTTCTGTTCTCTGACTACATTTTCAGCTAATTTTATGCTGATTTTTTAGTTTTCTACCATTCCCTTAGGGTATTATTTTTATTCACTTGATGTTCTTTCTGGGTACTTTTTTATTTAAATATATTCTATCACCTATATGCTCATGACTCTCACATGTATTGCTAACTTTGTTCACTACTGTAAACTTTAAGCATTACTTTTTTATGATTTATTTTACTCTTTTACCTAGACATAATAATTATTCAGAGCTAACATATTTTGAAACATATTCTGTCTCTATCCCCACTTATTCATGACAGTGTTTTCTTCCACTAGAAAAACCATCACATCAGCATATTATGACCGTTATTTTTTCACATTAAAGTTGAGCAACAGTCTGCTCTGTGTTTATTTTATTACTATTCTACTTTTCTGCAATGTTCCATTATCTGCTTTACTTTCTAGAATGCTTTTATTAAACATTTTTATTGAGATGAAATTCATCAGACTATTTTAAAGTGAACAATTCAGACATTAGAATATTAACAATGTAGAGCACCCATCACCTCTATCTTCACAGTATTTTTCATCACCCCCAAAGAAACCTGTATCAATAAGGCATATTCCTTCTTCCCACAGCCCAAGGCAACCAGTAACTACAAATATGCTTTCTATCTTTATAAATTTACTCTTTCTGGATATTTCGTAGAAATATGAAATGGCTTCTCTCACTTAGAATAATGGGTTTGAGGTTTGTGCCTTATTGAGGCATGCATCAGTATTTCATGTTTTATTTATTTTTAAAGTCACCCTTCTGATAAAATCCAATGTGCATGATGGAAATTCAAAAGCCTCCATCAATATGTAGAAATCAAGCTAGACTCAGAATTTGAAGATAAGGTTATATACGTAGAACCAAAGTAGCAAAAAGCAAGCACACTACCTCATGAAAACATCTCTTTAGAAACACCATAACTTTTTATTCCCCGACACCATTTATTGAAGAGACTATATTGCCCCATTGTAAGCTTATGACTCCTTTGTCAAAAATTAAGTGTCCATATATTTGTAGATTTATTTCTGGGCCCTCAATTCTGTTACATTTGTCTGTATTTCTGTTTTTATTCTAGTACCATGCTGTCTTGATTATTATTGCTTTATAGTAGAGTTTGAAGTCAGGGAGCATGACACTTCTATTTACATTCTTTTTCCTCAGGATTGTTTTACTATCCTGAGTCTCTTGTAATGCCAAATAAATTTCATGATTTATTCTATGTCTGTGAAGAACATCTTTGGGATTTTGAGAGATCTCCTCGTACCTGTGAGAATGGCTATTATGCAGAAGAATGCAAGTCATTAGTGCTGGAGAGGATGTGAAGAAAAGTAACTTATACACTGCTGGTGGGAGTGTACAATGGTACAACCATTATGGAAAACAGTATGGAGTCCTTGATGAACTGAGAATGGAAATCTATCTCTCTACTGCACACAACACTTTTCACAGAGACATATTCATTCCCCTGTTCATTGCAGCACTATTTACAATAGCCAAGATTTAGAAACAACTTAAATGCCCACCAACAGATGACTGGATAAAGAAGTGATAGATATACTCATGAAGTACTGTACAGCTAGCAAAAAGAGAAATTTATTTGTAGCAACATAGATGAACCTAGAGGGATTTATGCTTAATGAGATAAGCCAGAAGGAGAAAGACATGAAATCACACATATGTGGTATATAGAAATAGCAAACAAATTAATGAATTAAACTAGGTAACAATAGATTGTAAAAGATGAACTAAAACAAGCAACAATAGATTTGGGAGGCGGGAGTCAGTGTGTGCAGGAAGAGAGGAGAGAGTAGAGGGCTAATGGGGAGAGATGATTAATTGTATAGTGAAGGCAAAAAGGAAATTTTAAATGATAAACTTACTATATTATATACAGAAGTAAATTTGCTATCATATATACTTTAAACTTAACACTGAAATGCAATATTCCTTCAATAAAATAAATTAAAAATAGCAATTCATGTTACCAAAACTTAATTTTTCTTTACTTTAAAAAAATTAAAAAAAATATAACTTGAGAGAAGATGTGTTGGTAAGTGCTGTCATTGGAGACTTGGGTAGAAATACCACATCTAATCGAAAGAATAAGAATGTATTTCCAAAATAAGGAAAAATGGGGCTCATTCAATTGTGTGGTAATCTTATTTTCAGAAGTAATGGTGTGTAAGAATTAGTAGATAATAGAAAAGTAGATAGAATTTCTAAGTAGTCAACACCATCCAAAGGAAAGAAAAAATATAACTGGTGAACACATATTTAATTCACAAGGGAAATCTATTTTGTTGTGAGGAGGAGAGAGTTCATCAGGCTTCTCTGTTGACAAGATAAAATATGACTCAAGACAATCTAATTCTCTTTGCTCTCATTCTATGCTCATCAAGAGATCTTCAGGTTGTTTAGTAGTTTTATACTGCTAAAAAAAACTCATGTATAGTGGACATAACTATTCCCTTTTAAAAGTAAACATACTAGTATTTTGCTATACAAAAACTGTTTTGCTTTAGTCTATACTACCTAGTAAATTACCTAGTACAAACAATACTCAGTAAATGTGACCTGAATAAAGTATTAAGTAAACAAAGCATTAATAATACTTTGTTGTGTTTAATCTTCATGTGGATAGAATAAAGCGAAGAAAAATATACTCTTTTCTCCAGAGGAAATTTTGGGAAAGATGGGTTATTGTGATGTTTAACCATGTGTTACATTAGTGAGTAGGAAGGAATGAATAAATTAGCAATATGCCTCAATGATTTAATTATTTGATTGGGACAATTAAAATTTTAATATAAATTCTTAACATGGTAAAGATGCAGTAGAAATCAGTATGAATTTTTTGCCAAGATGGGATTCTTATGGATATTGTTTCATCGACATGTTGGTTTCCTAAGAATGACTCAGACTCTCAAGGTATACAAGGACTCTCAAGATTCCACTCTGGAAAATACTTTCCACTTGGTGAAATTGCTGATATAATTAACTCTGGAAAGCAGAAGATCCCTATGGACTCTTCTTTTCTTTTTGTTTGTAAGAAATCTCAGGGATAATTGCAAGAGCCATTTTTAATAAGATAAAATTAGATTGCTGATTAGTTTGTTTTTTTCAAGGATACATTTTTGTAATTTTTATTTGAAGACATTTCTTCTGTCTTATAGCAATGTTGAAACGTGCTCAAAATTCAGCAGATACTACTCTCTAAGGATCTTAGCTGTCTTGGTATATTATTCTTATTAAATCTTTCTATTGTGAATCTATTTTAAATGAGTATACATTTATTGAAAGTCATCTTTTTTCCTCTTACCTTCATAGTGATTTTCAGTAAAAACTATGAAAATTATTATATTAAGAGTTTATGAAAATAGTTTTCTGACCATATTGCCTGGTGAGGGTTATGACTGCTTTCAAAATCATTTTATGTGGGTGTCTTGGTTAGTTACTATGAACACTGCTTGACCCAGGAGTGATAAGAGAAAATGGTTAGCACAGAACTTTCTAGCTTTGCAGAGTACTTAATTGCATCCTCCAAATTCAAAAAAATATTCCAAACGTAACTACAAAAATGGCGGGTAAATGTATCCCAAATTCATTCCCATGTTTCATGTTCTATAAGAATGTTTTTATGCTTTGTCAATATGGACAGTATTAAACACCACTTTGCTCAAGGTGACTAACAAATATCCTCTCAGAAAGGAATAAGTTAAATAGGGCTAAAACCTAAGAAGTTTTTCCTTATGTTAATGTAAGAGAAATTTTTTTCAAAAGTATGAATTTTAGGACCACTGTGTACTTAGATGAAAAAGATAATTAATTTTTCCTGAATTATAAATATCTCCAACTGAATTTGTTTTCTTTTGTTTATAAATGGATGCATAATTCCTATGATACCTAGTATAATCAAGTGGGAACATTTTCCCTTCTTTCTACTTATAGAAGATGGCACAAATGAATATATTCCACAGCCTGATTTCTAAAAGGCAGAAATGATAAATGTTAACATTGAAGTTGTAATTATGTTTAAGTGATCAGATGAACTGAGAAAATTATTAAGACTAAGCACTGCTGCGTATCAATATATTTTTGGATATTCAATATTTATAGTACATTATTTTTACAAATTTGTCATATGTATTGGAATATATCATTTGATTTTAAGGTTTTCAAATTTAATCAAATATTTTTGCTCCTTATAATTAGCATATTTGAATTACTATACATGGAACCAAGATAGACCTAAATCTGTTCAAGCAAAAAACACTGAATACAGTTCCCTTTATCTAGCCAGCAAACTTTTGTACATCATTTACCATGATTCACATCCTATTAGACACACATAGACTAATACCCTGCCTTTTCCTGTTCAGTTTTGTGGTGCAGTTATACAAAGAGTTGATATCAAAGGCTAATAAACCTGGATGGTGGATCTGGGAAGTCATTAGGATAGAGAAATTGAATAGTTACTTCAGAGAAAATAGACCTTGGGATGACCAGGGAATGAACACTGTTTGGAGTTGGCGGGATAGAGGGCTGGGTGGTCATGAAAGGAGGGAGGCAGGCAAGGGTATGAGAGCTTGAAAAAATACAGCGGGAATAGAGATTTGAAAACCTTTGAGAGGAGCTGAGTACACAGATCACATACTAGAGAGGGAACCAAGTAAAGCAGATACAAAGGGTATGTAATAAAGTTTTGTATATAATAAAGGTGTTATAAGGCTGTGTCAGGGACTTGTGACTTATCTTTTAGAAAATCAACAAGCACTGGAGACTTTTAAGTAGGCAATTTCTGTGTTTAAAAGATGTCATTCTCTACAGATATAAAGGATGGATTAGTGCAGAAAGCTAAGAAACAGATTAGTTAGGAAGCTGTTGATATTGTCCAGGCAAGATGTATTAGAGTAAGTTGGAGGACAGGGAAAGACACCATTAGGATGATGTGTTCTAGCTCAAAATTAAGTATATAATGGATTGGATACAAAATGCTTTCTACTCTAAGGAAAGCAAAGGTTATTTATATATTTAATTATTGGGAGATGGGAGAAAATTTATAAGGATATTCCAAAATGACTAGATGTGTCATAAATACAAGTTTTGACTAATAAAATCCATCTATACTATTTTGTAATTTGACTCAGTAATCTTTATGCTGAAGATATGACTGGGAGACTACAAATGATATTTCTAGAATTACCTAGACTCCCCTTTGATCTGAACCTTCTCTGGTGTCATTCAATTCTAGAAATAAAAAGCATCATCATTTTGATAAAAATAATAGGATAATGCTAAGGAAGAGATAACCACTGAAGGATGGATGTAGCTTAGAGGGAAAGTTAAAGGAATTTTTAGTAGAGGTCAGCATAAGCTGTAGATGTGGTGCTAGGAACTAATATCATATGTGGAAGAGGCAGAGGATGATGATTCAATTGACAATTTATATATGGTACTGTGGCCTATTCCATATTATGGGAGATTGTGAAAGTTTGGCACAGGAATTCATGTACATTTATTCACATATTTGTGCTGTTGTCATATGGTTATTCATTCTATTTCAATCAGATTGTTCATTTATTTCCATACCTAGGGCTTCCAATTTCAATATGCTTGAACACAGTTGGATATAATTGTTTTTGAGTCTGTTAAATGAATACATTATGATTTCCTTCTCACATTTCTTTTTTCTTTCCTTCATTTTTGTTTGAAAGAAAATGACACACCAGAGTATTTGTTCCATCATTTTGGATTAGCCAGTAATTTAATGTGCAAATTACTATAAATTCATTAAACATGACTAAAACATATCTAAATATAGACTGTATGGTAACTTTTAAATTTTTTTCAGGACATAGTCATAGCTTTCATTTCCTCATATTTTGATCCTGCCATTACTTTTGTGTTAGTAAAAACAAAATTTAGTTTTACTGTATTTTTGCGAGAACAGAAAAAAAATTAATTATGTACAGAGAGATCTATATATTAAATATTATGTAGTAATCATAAAGCCCAATATAGAAAATATAGGCAACATAACTAAAATCCATAGTTAAAGTTCTATATTTCTTCACTTATCTATAACACCTTTTTTTGCCTTTTCCAATGAATGTAAGCATATTTTTTAATCTTCTCTCTAAAGCAAATCTCTCATTCTTTGATCCCCTAAGTATATACATGCAGCTCCCCCTAATAAAAACATGGACAGAAACAGGCACAGAATGATATAATCCATTTACTGTACCTTCTTGTCATTTACCATTGACATGTTATTTCTGATTAATTTCTTAGAGAAAATGAAAATGCATAGTATTTCCCCTACTAGAAATGACATATCTATTTCAGTCAAACAAATACTGACTCTGACAAAATAGGAATATAAACTAATATATCCTTAGTTTACAGAGCTGAAAAAAATCCCTGAAATCTAAGGATCAACTCAAATATGTTTCTTTTGGAGGTTAGTATAAGCAGAGAACTAACTCTTCTTGAACTACAAATCTGATTGAATTATAGAACAAATTAATTTTTATTAGGCTAATGGTTAAACACTATTTTGACATCCATTACCATGTATTCTATGTTAGGGCTTATATTTTCACTTTTATATAATTTCAATATTACAGGAAAAAGTTTCAAGAATGGTACAAGAAAATTCTGTAAACAACTAGACTTGATTAATTTTTCTATTAAATATTCTATTTTTTATTCTCCCTTTTCCTTCTTTCCTTTCTCCCCTATTTTCCCTTTCTCTCCAACCCCCTCTGTCTCTATCTCCATCTTTGTCTTACTGTTGAATCATTGTAAACTGTAGATTTCATGCCCTTTATCCATAAATAAGCATTCTTCCATAAACACAGAGTAAATATAATATTTATATCATAATATCTAATTCAGATTTCTCATTCACGTTTCAATAATTAGGTCTATAATTTTATTTCTGATTTATTTTAGTGAGTTTAATTATATCATATATTACAATTACCATAAATCTTACCTTTTTAAAAATCTGACATTTTCTTAAGATTTTTTTTCTTAATCTTGACATATTTGGGAGGTACAGAAGTTATTTTTAGGCTATGAATAAATGTGTTTGTGTGATGTTTCATCATAATTAGATTCAGGCTGTGAATTTTGGGCAGGCATACCCAAGAAAAGATGTCAATTTCCATTTCAGTGCACCATATCAGGAAGGAAATGATGTGTACTTGTCCTGAAACTGATTATTTTAATTTGGTTAAGATGGCATCTGTTAGATTAATTTTCTTTAAAATTACTATTTTCCTCTTATAGTTAGTTGATAATTTTTAGGGGATATTTTGATACTATGAAAATATATTTCTCATCAAACATATTAGCCACTATAGCATCCATTGGAAATTTTCTAAGTCCATCAGTCCTTCTTTGTTGGTTGATACTCAACTCTGAGAAAGTTCCTTTCTTTCCTATTAGTTTATTTATATTTTATTGATTTATGGATTTTTATTTTAATCAAAATAAACTCATTGCTATCATTTACTTTGAGATCCAATTATCTTGGATTTTACCAGTGAAAGCTTCATAAGTTGGTCCCTGTGTCCTTACAGCCCCATAATTTTTGGACTACTTCCTGTTTAGCCATATAATATAACATTCTCTAAAAGTGTCTAAACTTTTCTAATGGAGAATGGTATTTAAAGATTAAAATGTGTGCATTAAGAATGCTAATTGTTCTTCCTCTCTTCTCTCCATCTATCTATAAAAATTCATGAGATCATAATCATACTTCTGATAACAATTCAAAAGCCTCAGGGTACATTCTCATCTTATGCTTTCCCATATTTAGACTCCCTAGAAAGGCATCCATTACACTCAATATAATCTCTCTTTTTTGGCTCTAATGTACACAAACTATGCAAAAATTGTTTCCCAAATAGTTAACCCACATATTTGTGATCTGCAAACTTGTAAAAGAACATAGTATTTGCTTACAGATTTTTTTGAGATACAAACTGATATAGAAAAATACCCAACTGTTAAGTATACAATTTGAAGAGATTTGACAAGTTTATGCTTCCATGTAACTCATAACTTTATCAGAATAAAAATATTAACATCAGTCCTAGAGATTTATTTTTAGTAGTTTTAGACCCTTTTCAACTAGATCAAATTTCTGCAAGCAATTATTTACATAGATTAGTTTTGAATGATCTTGAATTTTATATAAATGGAATGCAACTCCGCATGCCTTTTTAAATTACTGTAGCATTTAATATTTGTGAGGTCATCAATGTTGGTACATGTATTGGTAATTCATTTGTTTTAATTGCTGAATAATTGCCATTATTTAATTATACCTCCATGTTTTGAAAATACTTCAATTTCTTTATATTCTTATTGATAAACATTTGATTGTCTTTTCTGGATTTTTTTATGAACATGTGTTTTTATTACTCATAAGTTCATCACTTACTGTATAAAAAAAAAATCAACTTTTTTCCTCAAGTTGTTTTAACATTTTCTAATCTCACAAGATTTTACTGAGACTTCTGTTTGTTCACATCTTTACAAAAACTTAACATTGTCAGTCTTTCAGTGTTTGCCTTTTTTGTGCAGTGAAGTGAAATGTGTTGTCAATGTGCATTTCCTTTGTAATTAATGATTGAAAATGTATGATTTGCTTTATTGTTCATTTATACATTATCCTTTATGAAATGCCCATTTTCCTAATGCACCACTTTGTTGTTAAGTTGTAGTGGTTTTTAGTATATATTTTATTCCAATCCTTTAGAGAGAGAGAGAGAGTGTGTGTGTGTGTGTGTGTGTGTGTGTGTGTGTGTGTGTGTATGTGCCCATGCATGCACGCGCACGCACTAAATGTTTTCTCCCAGTCTAGGGCTTGACTGTTGATTCTCTTAATAGAGTCACTGACCATAACTCTTTCATTTTGAAGATACCTATATTTAGAAAATTTTTATAATAGCATGTCCTGAAATATCTGTCAAGATTACAAGGATACCCTTCAACATTTCCCCTTAGACTTATATGTTGAGCTTAAGTTTAAGTTTGTGATCATCTATAAATATTTTTTCTGAATGTTTTGAAATTTTAGTTCATTTACATGTAAAGCAATTATTAGCTTATTTAGACTTGACTATCACAAGTTATTTATCTCATCCTTTTATTGTTTAACTGCCTCTTTTCCTTACTCATTTATCTTTATATATTTAAATTTCTCTACTGGGATTTTACTTGTAACTCTGCATTATTTTAGTGGTTTTCTAGGTATTACAGTATACCTGCTTAATTTATGACTTTCTACCTAAGATTAATATTCATTATTGCATATAGCATCTAAGAACATTGGACAGTATAGTTTCATTTAATTTTTGATAACTTCTGTGTTGTTGTTATGTATGTGTATGTATGTATATGTGTGTTGTGTATATATATCACATCTATATAAATTACAAACTACAATAAATTTCCATTTTAATTTAAATTGATTATTTTTGCACAATTAAAGGAAAAAATATTTTATGTTTAATTTTAACATTTCAGGATTTTTCATTCTTCTAAGTTTTTTTGTACTTTTCATTTGGAAAGTACTTCCAAGGATACAAAATTTCAGGTAGCTTTGTTTTCTTGTTTCATTGTCTATTCTGCATTTTTCCTGTTTATTTCTCTCACTATATGCCTCTAGCTGCTTTTTCTAACTAGGTCAGAGACTTTTCTCTTCATCTTTAGTTTTCAGTAGTTTAATTATGGTGTACTTACCTGTTGCTTTCTTTCTGTTCTTCTTGAAGTTCATTGACATCTTTGGATGAGTGAGAATATACTTAAAAAAATAAAGGGGGAAGGGATTTTTGCTATAACTGTGCTAAATGCATTCTTTTTCAGCATCATTCTCTTCCTCTCTCCCATACCTCCCCCACCCTCTCTCCCCGCTGTATTTCATGTATGTTAGACTTCTTGATAATGTTCCTCAGGTAATGGAGGCACTCATATTTATATTCAACCACTTCTATTTCATTTCTTCAGAGTAATTTCTACTGTTCTCTTCAAGTTTATTGATATGTCTACCTGCTATAAATCTCTCCAGCAGTTTTGATATTTAATTTATCTTAACTCTCATTGATAAGTTCTCACTTGGTTTTTTGTAATTTTTGCCTTCTCTAATGAAATTCAAGATCTTTCTGTGTTATGATCATATTTTCTGTAAGTCATTGAATATTCTTTAAAAGGCTTGTCTGCCAATTCTGAGCTGCTTCAGAGTTGGTCTCTATTCTACTTTCCATTTGGAAAGAATACTTTTTCTTCTGATTATGGTGACTGGCTGCTTTGTATTAATATTTAAATTTTTTAAAGTCCATCCTGTATGCGGTATACTTCATAGATGGTATATTGTGGAGTTCTATTATAGTATACTTCTGATGATTATTGAATGTTGTTCTATCAAACCGATAACTTGGCTGAGCTAAAACTAAATACTGTCTGCCCTTCTGAGGAAAGCAGTCAAAATATTTTCTCAGTACCTTTTATAAGTTCTCTTGTGTATGCGCAGTTAAAAAATATGTTCAGGACCTGGGACATTTACACAGATTGCAATGCATTCCTGGTCACTTTCCATGTACCCTGTTACTTCAAATTCTAACTTCTAACTGCTGTTTCTTAAGATTGTAAAACTATGTTTGGTGCTTGATTTCCAGCAAGCATAACCCCCCTTCAGTACAGATCAGGGCATGTTTCCAAGCAAAAAGACACAAAAATGCAAAAATCATCAAGTGCAGTTTTCCTCTTTCAAGAATTGCCTCTTCAGTCTGCCTGTGTTTGATCCTTACACAGTACTTTTAAATGCATTCAGTTCTACTCTAACAAAAAGTATGTTTTCCTTTAAAAAAATCACTCACTACTCACTATGATATATAAAATAAGAAATTGGGTATATTGAGGAAGAAGAGGGTCGGGGGCACAACACTCAACACTATCAGCAGCGTTGAAAAAGTAATATTGGCAAAGTGTTAAGTGGCTAAGAAATACATAAATACTATAATAAACATGTCATTTTATGTTGCTTAAGACTTAAAATTTATTTAGAGAAGTGGGTTTTGGAAGATTGTAGCTTGTAGTTATTGTTTGATACTAGTAGTATATCTGAAATCTAACTGAAAGTCATAATACCACAAGTAATAGATGAGTGTGGGTCACAATACATGCGATGAAGGGAGGTGGCAAGTAGATGTGGAGTGGAGTGTGTGTGTGTGTGTGTGTGTGTGTATGCACACACGCACGCACGCACATGAATTTTGTGTGTGTGTTCCTACATACCTAAGTTCAGGTGGAAACGCTTTTTTGCATTCACCTAATATTTCACAGTTAAAATGGAAAATAAGAAAAACTATGAACTTTGAATTATGTTCAAATTATTTCCAAATATGTCTGTTTCTTTGGAACAAATTTATGGTTTCAAAATAGGCATATCAGAACTGACTGTAGTTATTTTTTAAATCATTTAGACAAGGTTTACAATTGTTAGCTATAGGAAAATTAGTCTGAACTAAACTACTTTCCATTGCTGAAAGCAGAACTTCTATTTTATTTCATTTTAAATTTTCTGTGTACATTTTGGGGGTGTCTGGTATATTTTACTTAGCATTATTGTAAAACTTATTGATCCTGTTGCACACATAATTATTAATTTCTTATTTTTGTATAGTGTTCCATTTTATAATTATACCACAGTTTACCTTCCATTGTATTATTGATGAATATTTTGGGTGCTACTAGTTTTTTGGCTATTTTGTCTAGAACTGCAATAATTACATGAATATATTTTGTTCTGTATGTGTTAAAAGTTGCTGTTGTGAATACTGATAGTTTTTCAAATGAATTGTAACAATTTATACTTTCATAGGCATTTTTTTCTCGTTTTTTATATTTAAATATATTTATATTTACATATTTCACTTTTGGTTTCTCTATGGTCATAAGTCAATAAAGTCACTAAATGACAGTCTACAATATAAAAATATATATATGCAGTATATATTAGATAATAATATGGCATAGAGCTCTTGTGCTTTTTTATGTCAAACTAATTAGAGTGTGTTCCTCTGTATTTGAGGAAAGGAATGAAATGTCAAAGCCTGCCTGTGAAAGGAACTGAGTGACTGAAATTGATACTACACAATTCAGTGACTTGAAGTATCCTGAAACAGTTAAACAACACTTTAAATGGAAGCACTTTGTAGAATTTCAGTCTATTCTGTAAAACAAAGTATACATGGTCCTAATTTTTTGTAAGAGGAATAATTTAAAAACCATTGTAATGAGTTTTTACAAAAAAAATGTTTTTAATATAACTAAATGAAATAATGGTAGTTAAAAATGCATTGAATGATTAAATAATACCTCCAAGAATCTCCAGACCTCACTTCAGTAAGCTTTGGTGACTGCACTTCAGATTAAATTTCCACTCCCTCTCTGAATTAATCACATCACCTTAAATCTGTTAGGGTTATTTTTAGTTTAGAAGAATAAAATGTCAATAACTTTAGGCTAAAATCATCAAATTGTTATGGTTCATCTAGTGAAGCAATTGTTCAGCGCTTCTTATAGGTAGAAAGAAAAAATAGT
Source organism: Solenodon paradoxus (assembly GCA_004363575.1). Lineage (NCBI taxonomy): Eukaryota > Metazoa > Chordata > Mammalia > Eulipotyphla > Solenodontidae > Solenodon > Solenodon paradoxus. The sequence goes on from RJWH01000027.1 coordinate 1,645,670, forward strand.
TTACTTGAAGTTTGAAATTCACTTGTTTTTATCTTAAACCTTGTATATACGCTAAATTTAGATTGCTTAAAATAATCATTAAGTCAGATTAAGACTAGGAAATGTGTCTATTGAGTAGAAATTTTGGAGAAATGGATTTACTATGTGAGTAGCCATTAGATGTTCTCTCTTATCCATGTAAACAAAAGTGTATAGTAACTAAATGCCTAAGTCTAAATATAGTATTGCTAATGCTAAAGAAAAAGTAAATGTGAAAGAGGTGCAACACTTTCGAGAAAGACTTTAGTTTCCCAAGGTTACTGAGTAAATAGGAAGCAGGTACAGTCAACTCTTAATTTATAAGGAGTCCCTGGGGAAATAGAGATAAATAAAATCCAAATTTTCAATTCCAGCATTAGTTTCACCTCTTGGTCACCAGTGTCTTTGCCAATGAAAAATTGACCTGACAATTGTTTTTCAACCCGTTTAATGTCGTCTTATCTTTTCGTGGAAATGGTAGCAAGAGAATTGAAAGAAACCCAAATAATCAGAACAAATTAGGTGTTGTGAGAAAACCTGCATTCTTTTAGCAGTTCACTGATGTAGAAAAAGAAGGAAACAAACAGCTTCTAAACGTCACACTATTAATAGGCGCTCCTGGACTATCATCCAGTTCCTTTAGAAATGCTAGTATTCTTTCCTTCCTCTAGCATATGTTGCTATTGGGGTTAATTTGTAAAACTTTAACTCCGTGTAGATTTATTTATATGACTATGGTGTGTATTCAAATGGGAGATTTAACCTTAACTACTGCATGTGTATGTATCTTTTATATTTAAAAATGATCTCAAGGAGGAGTCTTTTCACTGCACTTGAAGAAGAAAAATAAGTAGAGACAACTCAAGAAAGAACTTGATAGATTATATTGCAGAAGACTTGACAGAAGAGAAAAAAGACAATTGCAGGGTGAAATCACTACCTTGGTGAGGAGAAAGAAGTGAAGCTATTAAATTCAGGCTCATCAGGGGTCCAGATTATTGCTCACTGATTGAGAAGAGACAGACAAAGAATAACATATAAAGAGAAAATAATAGAATTTTGAAATACTTAGACTTCTCACACTAGAAATAGATGTTTTAAGTGTTTATTAATTTTAAGGGGATAATGAAACGATAGCTCCAAAGTGAAAAAATAAGATTTCTCTTTTTTAAACAGAAGTAGTTGAGCATTACTTAGCTCCAGGATAGTGACATCCATTACTCAGAATACCTTAGTTTAAGGTTTGTTTTTTAACCATTTTGAGTTTAAGAAATACAGATTCTATTGGTAAGGTGTGTAAATATTTATCCTCTAACTTTAAGATTTTCCTCTTAGTCCCTTTTATTGACAAAAGCCTTGTAATGGACTTGAGAAATCTATGTCTAGAATTTTTAGATTTTAAGTATAATTTGCAAATTTTGTCCTGAATAATAGAAATACATTTTATTGAAAATCATCGTATTAAATAGTGATACTTTTAGTTTAAAATATATCTAGGTCAACCTTTATATTAATATTACTGTTTTGTAGCTTATTTTTTGAGCCTAGATAATTTTTTTGCCTGACATTATTTGGTTATATTAAAATAAGCTTATAAATTTCTACTACATATATCGTCTTTTTTATATTATTTGAAAAATATGCCAGGAAGTCATCATGCCTTAGAGACATATATTTTGGCTAGAAGAAACAGTAAACATGAGTTGCTTTTGAAAAATCCATTAACATATTGAAATTAATTAGATGTACTAGTATAAACTATGTCAGAAAGAATTTGAATAGAGAAACCAAAGTGATCAAATCAAACAAAAATAGACTTTTAGTCTGTACAATCAGATTCGGCATATAGAAGGCATGAATGGGATGGGCAAATCAGGTAAAAGGGATAATTTATATGGTGAAGGATAGAATTGGACTGTTGGTGCTGAACTGGATACATTAGATACAGATGGTGGTTTATGTTATGTTTCATAAACCTATATGATGTTACCATACAATTTTCTATCCAATTAAAAAAAATTAAGAAAGCCTTATAATCATTAAACAGTCAATCTTGCTTCTTGCCTTCCCTCATCCCCTGCTTTCTGTCTCTATGAATTTGCCTATTTTGTATATCTTAGGCACATGGCAATCACACAATATTGACGATGTGTAAAAAGAAAAATAATTGAAGTTGTTTGGTGCTTTCAGGGCAGTAATTTTAAATAAGTTTTCTTAGAAAGTTGTGTTTATTTCTTATCTGGCTTAAACATTATTTTGAAAACAGAACTCAATGCACCCTGGTGGCCTAGCAGTCTAGCACACCTGGGATCAGTCTCATACATCCCAAGGCCTCTGGCTCAAGGCCTGGAGCAGCGGAACAACCAATGTGAGCAGCCAAGTAAAAATATAAAGTGCTTTTTTCTCCTCTCTCTTCCTACCTGCTTACTTGCATTTATTCTTGCCTGTGTATTCCCTAGAAAAAATGAAAAAAGAAATAAAACTCAATGAATATAGTTAAAAAAGGAAATCCTTAGGTACACATAGATGTATATCTAGAGAGAGATCTCTCTATGTACACATAGGTATCATATGTGTATGTATGTGAATATATGTATGTGTGTGTGTGTTTGGTAGATAGATGTGCCATAGTTACATTTATTTTTCACAAAGCCAGATGACCGTATTTTCCATAGTTAATAAAATTAGCGAGGGGAAAAAATAGCAATCTTATATAAAGATATTGCTGGCTGTCAGCTATGATTACTGTATTCAGGTCATAATGTCCTCTTCACTTTTATTATTACTACTAATTAAGTTATTATCACTATGTTATTTTACAAATATATCTGGTGGTGATCAATCTAAGACTGAAAATAAAAAACAAAGTGTATTTCTTTTAGAATTTTATATTTGCATTGTTTTAAAAGGAATTTTAGATAATGAGTTTTGTTTTGCAACAAATATTATTGTTGAACCAATATTATAACTCTTCCAGGCAACCAAGAGTAGATTTGATGTGTCAGAGTAGTAAAATGTTGAAACACTTTTCTTACATTCATTCACTGAAACATTTAGCAACTTTTTAATAAAAATTCACGATTTATAAGCAATACCTAAGGTATAGACTTGTTCAGAATTTACTAATGATCCAGCAGGAATGATTACTGAATGTAAACATACTGGAGTTTAATAGATTTGACAGACAGTAGGTACACTCAATGATTTGGAGATACACACATACACACATATGTATGTACATATGTGTGTGTGTGTGTATCTCCAAGATTTCAACAGAAAAGTTTGACTCTTGTGTTTTCCAGTTAAACACTAGATCCTTCATGACTATTGACTTTCAAAGACTAAAATTTTTTCAAATCAAAATTTAATCCAGAATTCTGAAAGGTTCTTTAATTTTTTTTGTATCTTATCCAACAGTGTTTTGGGGTATAATTGACATGCAGTAAACTGCATATTGAATTCATAATTTAATAACTTGTATTTCTTTATATTTGAAATTGTGATCACAATAAAGAAAATGAACATTCTTTTTCTCATTTAAATGTCGCCAAGTGTCCCTTTGTAATCTTCCCTCCTATTACTTTCTACCCAGGCAACCACTAATTGACTTTCTTCCATTATAGATTAGTTTTCATTTTCTAAAAATGTATATAAATTAAATAACATTTTATATACTCATCCTTTCTGGCTTCTTTCACTCACAAACATAAATATTTATCCATGTTACTGTAGGTACCATTTCTTCTTGCAGAGTATAAGTCTATCATGGTCTTCCAGTTTAGTTAAGGTTTTGATTATTACAAATAGAGCTCCTATAAAAATCCATAAACAAATGTTTATATAGGTCTATGATTTCACCCTCTAGGTAAGTACCGAGAAGTGTAAGACTTGGGCCATGTACTAGGTATATACTGAACTTTTAAATTCCCACTAAAGTCATATATTGTTACATTTCATCAACACCTGATATAGTCAAATTTCTTTAAAAATGTCTTATTTTAAGGGATAATTTTACTGAAGAACACTGTGACATAACATTATATAAGTTAAAAATATGTATCCTTGTTAATCAACATCTGTATACAATACAATAAATGTACCACCAAAAATCCAATACTGGGGTGAGCCCTGGTGACCTAGTGATCTAGTACACCTGGGGTCAATCCCACATGCATCCCAAGGTCCAGGGTTCAAGACCCGGGCCAGGGTGAACAAAAACTGTGAATAACTCAATAAGTTCTTCCTCCTCTTCTCTCTGCTTCCCTTCCTGTTTGTCTACTCACCTTCATTCCCGCCTGTACTTTCCTTTAAAAAAAATTCAATTCTGTTCTTCACCATATAATAGACATCTTTTACCTCCCTATCCATTTCCTTCTGGTAACCACTAATTTTATTTTATAGACTAAGTATTTTTAATTTGGTTCATTTGTTTGGTTTCTCAATATATCACATATAAGGGAAATCATGTGGTTTGCCTTTCTCCTTCTGATTTATCTCACTAAGCATAATTTTCTCTATTTATTCATATTGCTATAAATGGCAGGATTCATCTTTTCAATAGCTAATTAGTATTGTGTATATATACCATATTTATCTACTAATCTGTCGGTGGGCACATAGACTATTTCAAGCACTTGACTATTATAAATAATGTTACAATGAACATGAAGTGCATATCTCTGCCAACTAGTGTTGTTGTATTTTTCAGATAAATGCCCAAAAGAAGAATAATAGAATCATATGGAATTGCCATTCTAATTTTTTGAGTAATCAACATACGGCTTTCCATAATGAGTGTACCAATATATTTTCCACCAACAGTGTGAGAAGATCCACTTTTCTCCACATCTTAGCTGACACTTTTCAGTCTTATGGATAAGGTATTTTCACAGATGTGAGGTGATACCTTAGGTTTTCATTTCTGTTTCCCTATTTATAGAGATGTGGAAAATCTTTTCATCTACCTAATATCCCTGCTGCTTTGAAGTATCTGTATCTTCTTTAGAGAAGTATTTTTTCAGATTGTCCATTTTTTTATTAGATTTTATTTTTCTGTTGTTGAGTTTTAAGAATTTGTCAAATTTTTGGATATCATTCCCTTTCAATTGTATGATATGTAATAAATTCTATTGAGTTCTGTATCTTTTCATTTTGTTGAGAGTTTGTTTCACTGTGATAAAACTTTTTAGTTGGATGGTATCATTCGTTTATTTTTTATGTTATTTCCCTTGACATTTGAGTTGAGTTCCCCTAAATGTCTCTAAGGTCAGTATCAAGGAGTGCCTTATTTTCATATACGTATTTCATGGTTTCAGCTCTTACATCCAAGTCTTTTCATCTATTTTGAATTAATTTGTGTATGGTTTTAGTTAATAATCTAGTTTCATTCTTTTGTACATGGTTGTCCAGTTTTCCCAACACCATTTATTGAAGAGATTGTTCTTGTTCCATTGCATGTTGTTGACTACTCTGTTGTTAATTTTCCTTATATGTGGATTGATTTCTGGGCTCACTTCTGTTACATTGATCTTTGTGTCTATTTTTATTTAACACTATGCTGATTTGATTATAATTGCTTTGTAGTATGATCAGGAAACATGACATCTTCATTTTTTGGTTCCTTTTTTCATCAAAGTTGTTTTTGTTATTTTGGTCTTTTGTAGTTCTAAATAAATTTCATGTTTTTTGTCCTATTCCTGTCAAGAATGTTTTTGGGCTTTTGATGGAGCTTCCGCTAAATGTATACAGTGCTGTAGGTAATGGAGTTATTTTAAGAATATTAATTTTCCAATCCATGAGCAAGGATTATCTTTTCATTTATATTTGTTTTCTTCTAACAGAACAATATCCTATAGTTTTCAGAGCACTGTTCTTTCTTCTTGGAATAATTTGATTTAATTTATTCTAAATATTTCATTCTTTTTTATGCAATTGTAAATGGAATTGTTTTCCTGAGTTTTCTTTCTGTTTGTTATTTACATATAGAAAAGCAACAATTCTTTGTGTATTAATTTTGTAGGCTATTACTTTACCATATTCATTTATTATTTCTAGAATTTTTACTGGAGTCTTTGGGTCTCTCTATATTATGTCATCTGCCTATAGTGATAGTTTTACCTTCCTCTAAATTAAGATATCTTTTATGTCCTTTTCTTGTGTAATTTCACTGACCAGAACTATGCTAAACAATAGTGTTGAATTTCCCTAAATTTACAAGTTTTCACTTTTTCCACACTGAATTTGCCTTGAATTTGTCATATACAGTCTTCATTATATTCAAGATATTTTTTCTATACCTGTTTTTTGAGGATTTTTAACATAAAATTTTGTTGAATTTTATTGACACTTGTCAGCATCCATTAAGATATTCTTTCTTTTGCTGAAGAGCTGTATCACGATTACTGATTCTCATATGTTGACCCAGCCTCTCATCCCAGGACTGAATCCTATTTGATTGTGATACATGATTCCTTAATGAATTGTTGAATTCAGTTTGCTAGTATTTTGCTGAGGATTTTTGCATCAATACTCATCAGAGATATTGGTCTATAATTTTTATTTTTATTAATATCCTTGTCTGATTTCATCCAGATAATGTTGGACATCGTAAACAGTGTTTGGATTTTTGTCTTCAATTTTTGAGGAATGTTTGATAATTCTTTCAAAGTTTGGTAGAATTTACTAAATTCTGGGCTTTATTTTATTATTGGTTGATTTTTAACTATTGCTTCAGTTTCTCTATGATCAATCAGTTCGGATTTTTTCTATTTTTTTCCGAAATTAGTCTGGAATGTTTCCAATAATTTGTTAATTTATCCTAGGTTATCCAATTTGTTGCATAGATATTCATGAGAGGATCTTGATGTTACTGATATCCATTGCATTTCTTTAGAATCTATTGTATCTCAATCATTTCTAATTTGTTTGTTTATTTTGAACGAAAGGTGCAGGCAGCAATAAAGGTGAGTATGCAGGAAGAGAGAGGAGGAAGAGACATAATTTAATAGTTTATCTTGGTTTTTCTCCCAGCCCCAGTCCCAATGTCATTCTTGTTCCCTGAGGTACTGTGGTACCTCAGCCTCACCACTGAACTGTGGGGGTCACTACTATCATCACTTCAGTGTAGAGCTGTTAGTTGTTTCTCTTATAAATGAAACAGAGAATGTCCTCAGTTGCCATCAGAGGCAGATGTGTCAAATTTTATAGAAATTTATTGTCCATTTAAAAAGTTTAGCTTGTTTATTTTCATTTAGTTTGGATCTGAGCATTACTTTTATTTTATGGCTAGAAGTTCTCTATCAAACAAGTAATTTGCAAATGGTTCTTCCACTTTATGCCTTGCTTTTTTCTATAAACAATGTCTCCTGAATAGTCAGATTTCTTCATTGTGTTGGTCATTTTACTTTGCTGTGTGGATGTTGCTTTTGGTGCCCTAAGAAATCTTTGCCTAATCCAACTAAGATCATGAAGGTTTTCTTTGATATTTTCCCCTAAAATTTTATATTTTAGACATCAAATTTACATTTATAATCAATTTCGTATTGACAATTATGAGGATACAATACGAAGATTGAGGTTTTGTTTGTGTAGGTCTTTTTGCATATAGATATCCAATTGTTTCAGCATGATTTGTTGAAAAGACTTTTCTGTATGCACTGAATTATCCTAGCATTTTTGCCAAAAATTAATTGATCTTATATGCACTCTGGACTTTCTATATTACTCTACCCATGTATTTGTCTACATCTGTATCACCTGGTCTTGATTGCTAAAATTTATAATAAATCCTTAAGTCAGATAGTCTAAATCCTCTAACCTGCTCTTTTATTTCAATTTTTCTTTACTAAGTTCTTTGCATGTCTATTTTAAATTTATAATCCGTTATTAATTTCTATATGAAAATCTGCTGAGATCTTGATTGGTAATTGACATCTTAATAAATATTGAATCTTCCAAGTTATTAACATTATATATTTGTCTACATATTCGGATCTTCTTAATTATGCTTCTGCAATGTTTTATCATAATCAGTATATGAATCTTGCATGTATTTTTTCATATTTATTCTCAAGCATTATATTTTGATGCTGAAGCAAATAATATTCTTTTAAACTTTAATTTTTGACTCTTCAGTAATAGAAATATAATATTTGTATATTGATTTTGTATCTTACAATATTGCTATATTCATTTACTAGTTCTAGTAGCTCTTCTGTAGATTTCATCAGATTTTCTACCTAGAGGATTATGGCCGTAAATGGATAAAGACAGTTTTACTTCTTTCTTTCCAATCTGAATACCATTGACTTTGTTTTCTTGCCTTATTCCGACTAGTACGACCTGTATGATAGATAAAACTGGGAAAGGGTAGATATGCTGGTATTATTGTTGGAAAAACATTTAGTTTTTCCCTGTTAGCTATGATGTTAGCTATAGGTTTTTCAGAACTGAAATTTATCAGTTTGAGGAAGTACCAGTTATTTTAGCTTGCTAAAATATTTATGTATTACTGTAAGTATTCTTCACTTTGTTAATGGGATATGATTAATTTATACAGAAACATTGTTATTCTTTCTTTGAAGCTGTGTTAGGCAATACCAAAACAGAATTAACTTAATATTATTTCACTTGCCAGGGAAAACCCGTGTGAATACTCTACCCAGTGTACTATGAATACTATGGTTTTTCAGCTCTGTTTACTGGAAATACTTATTCACCGTCCTGTGTGAGGTTCAGGGATGATTCCTCTTCTCTGACCATTCCTTTTCCTAACAGCAGGCAGTTTCCTTACATGCCCGTGTTTATTAGGTCTCTGTGGAAATCTTTGATGGTTACTCTGCAGCTTTTCTCGTTGGTAAGCTGTTCTGAAGACTCTGACCATCACCTGCCATGCTCACAGCCCATTGTCCTCGTAGAGAGCCTGCCAAACTCTGCTTTGCTTCCTCCACGCTGCTGCCCTGCAGCCCGGAAACTCGCTGGACAGTGAGCAGAGCAGTCCAGTGTTCACGTCTTTGTTTACCATCTTCTCTCAAGGATGCTTGATGTCCAATATTTTTAAATTTGTTGTTTCACATATTTTCCAGTTTTTAAAAACTGTTTCAGGCAGAAAGGTAAATCTGATCCCTGTTTTCTATGTTGGCTGAAAATAGGAAGAAAATGTTTTAAATTGCATTTTTGTTCTTGTTTGTTTTCCCTTCCCCTGGCCCTGGGTCTCAGAACCAGGGTCCTTGGACTTTAGATGACTTAAACTGCATTTTAAGTGTAAGCTGCATTATAAATAAAACTCACTTCAAATGAAGAATATGTTTTAGGACATCGTAGGTCAAAAAGGGGTGTGTATGTGTATGATTTCCATTCTTTTGCTTTTATTTTATATTCCTGGGACTGACTCTCCAGATTCACTCACACACACACACACACACACACACACACACACACACTCTCTCTCTCTCTCTCTCTCTCTCTCTCTCTCTCTCTCTCTCTCGTAAACAGATGAAAGATGTTGCATTAATAAAGAAGTATCCAATGAAATGAGCCAGTATTATAAAATTTGACTTTAATTAGAAAGTTTATCTCTTTTCTTCTACCTATATTTCTCTGTAAATGATGATGAATCAATTAAAATTTTGCTGCACCTTGAAACTCTAGTAAACTTGTACATTGTTGATTAATGACTCTATCAACCACTGCCAGCCAGAATTCTACAAATATTAATTTTAGCAGGAACAGCTGGTTTTGGAGCACAGGTGTAGGCTATGACTTTCATATGATTTACTTGTGATAATTAAAGAATTACAGTCTTAACTCTTTCAGCTATAATCATATGGAGGTCAGTGCTTTCTTGAAAGTATGAGGTACATAGATAATAATTTTGTGGAATTTTTTTAGTATCTTCTTTCATCTCAAAATCCTCCTAGTTTAAACATACCATATTTAATTTGAAAATGAAAGAGAGAGGATGACTGTAGTGGGAAATAATTGTATTTTTAAGTAGACGTAACTCAAATTACTAATTTTTGCCAATTAGTTCTCAGAGTCTAGGTATGAATTGTATGTAGCTTAATTATTTTAATAGAAAATATTCACTGTATTTTTAAGCCAAGGACTTGATATACTCTACTCGTGATTGAAAAAGTCATACTACTTTAATATTATATATGCTTATTTTCCATCCTCATTTCCTTAGAAAAATTACTTTGATAGACCAATATAGGAGTGAAATTGGAAAGATTATGTATTAATATATAGTCTTAAAATGATAAGGCTCCAAATAGACAGCTAAAATGTAAGAAAATAGTAAATTTGAAAATGAATACTGGATGAGAGATTTATATGTATGATATTGATAAAGATGTTATGAGAATCAGAAACATTTGGCAGAAAATTAAGGAATGAGGGAAAATTCCATTTCAGGCAGAGTGGAATAGAGAAAAGCACAAAATCATTGGCATTTATAGACCACGGTCCAATTCTCAATTCTACTATTTATCATACAGTGCTTGATCACCTTTTAAAATCCCTGGGGTTTTTATATTAAATCAGTTTGATAGTGGCTAATCCACCAGGTCATTTTGAGGAGTAATGAATGTGTATGCATATAATACTTCCTAAATAGTTTTTCACCTAGAAGTTACTTTCTTTTATTACAAAGTCAGAGAGGTATGATGAAAAATACCTCACTTTCCATTAAGATCAAGACATGTATTTATTTTGTTTTGTTTTTTAAAACTTTTACTGAGAGAACAGTTTATTACATAATACATAGGCTTAAAGTATACATTTTAGTAAATCCACATCTTTATATAATTCATTAAGTTTGCCACTATTTAAATTCTTTATGGTATTTTGTATCCTATAGCTTTTCTCCTATATCATAACAATTAAAATACACATATCTACATTTAAGAAAGTGGCTTTATTGAAGTAATAAAATGATTTGAAATCAGCACTGTATTACAGTTTGCAAGATGTGATAACATGAGTGTGAAAGCATGATCTCCAGAATTATAAGTGCATGTTCAAATCCTGCTCCATTTTCCAGCTGAGCAGGACTGTTCAAATGATCCAATATGCACTGACCTACTAAAACAATCGATTTTCAATTGGGAGGGAATTTTAAGTTTGTCTCTATTTGTACTATAAAATCTATTCTTTATTTTGTACTTATGATAAATTAGATAAGTGTGTTATTAGTACCTCATTAATGGTGATTTGCTTTATTAAGTTTATTTATTATTTCACTAAAGGCTAGAAAACTTATTTACCTAATAGCTATCATAAAGATTCAATTTATAAGTATTTTGTTCCAAGTATAAAAAATTGTTTTATGGAAATATTTTATAGTTTTGGTAATATGAAAATCAGATGATTTGAGAAATATTAGATGCTAAAATGGCAACAATGATTAATATAATATAACTCTTCAGAGAGGTTATTTTTACCTCTCTCCTTGCTTGCAAATAGAGATTTGCTGTTACTTTAAACCTTTTCTTCATAGGAAGAGCTCAATTTAATTTGTTCATTAGATCCAGAATGAGAGGAGGAGAGCTTTCCAACAGACCTCTGTCGGCAAGCAGCACTTAAGCTAATTTATCCTTCTGTGGCAGTTATTCTGATACCCCTGACTTTTCATGGCTTGCCAACTGAAGATACCTGCCAGCTTACACCTGTAGATACCTGCTGTCTAAAACAGGAATGCTTTGAAAAATCAGACTGGAGAAGAGAGAGTCAATTCTGTCTACTTCAAGTTTTACTTGTTTTAATTTCTTACAGTTCCTACCTCCTTGCCCTAGTTCTAATGCTGTGTTTTCTATATAATGAGAGCATATGAACACAAAAAAAGACATTAAAGGATCACCAAAAAAGCAACCTGTAGATCTTATCCCAAGTTTAGGGAATTTTCTAGAGGTGCTGGAAATTAAAGGTGATAACAGGATGAGTTGTCTCACTGTATAGTTAAGCATAAAATTCAACTGTTAAGCTGTGTGGTTGGATAGAAATGGCAAACATACTGATGAGTATTGGCTACTTGCTAGGGCTTTAAACTAATGATGAAAGAATTCTACTAATTTTAAGCTGATTTGTAAGTTTCATAAGTACACATTTTAAATGTAATATGAGGTTAGTGAATGAGCTTTATTCACTTGAAATTTAGTCTCTTTCAATTCAAATATATGAGAGAACAATCAGAATTTAAGGGTTTTTAAGAAGGGTAGTGCTATGACTTCACTGGAATCTGAACGCTATGATAAATATAAGAAAAGAATTTCAGTTAATTATAGCAATCAATAAGAGGAAGTAATTAAGAAATATTCTCTTCCATTCAAAATGTTTCCTTGACTCGATTTTCATAACTTGCCTAAGCAGATTATAAGTTAGTATTTTGCATTACTAGGAGGGAAAAATTGCAGTGGAAAAATTTCCAAGTTTCCTCCAAAACAAAAGGAGTTACAGAAGATCATCAAGTTGTTTTATTTCTCTAAACCATATTTGAAATACAGAATAAAAGGAAAACACTTTGTTTTATTTATCACTGAAAACAAAAAATCCACACAATTCTCATCTTACTTTTTGAGGGGTTATTATTTCATACAACTTCAAAGAGAAATGTAGAGCATGCAGTTCAATGCCGCAGAGCTGACAAGAACTAGTCAAGTCTAACATCTGGGCATCAAGCATGACTATAGCCTGAGAGGCTGTGAAGAAAACTGCTGTCTTTTCTGTTTTACTGCTCAGATAGTGTCATTGTAAAATCCAAGGCCTTGAGTTAGACTGTTTAGATTTAAATTCCTACTCTGCTACTTACTAGTACCGTAATCTGTACAAGTTACTTAAATTCTTTTTTCATTTTTTAAATTGCAGTAACTTTGATTTTATACACTAAAATAAATGCATATATATAGGATCCCCATATGTGCAGTTTCCCCATTCCTAAGATATATGTCAACACACCCTGTCCTACACCAAATCACCAATTATTCTTCATTGTCCAGTGGACTCCGCAACATCGCAGCCACCTGCCCCTGCACCCCAGACCCATTCCCTTTTGGTAATCTCAGTTCTATTTTAAATGTCCAAGGGGGTTGGGTTTATTTCAACTGTTCCTTGGTTTTGTCTATTCACATTTCACCTGAGTGAGATTGTCTGGCATCTATCTTGTTTTGACTTATTTCATTTAGCATAATCCCTTCTAGTTCCATCCATGTTGATTCAAATAATAGGATTTCATCTCTTCTAAGTGCTGTGTAGTATTCCATTGTGTGTCTGTACTGCATTTTATCTGTTCATCTGATGCTGGGTACTTAGGTAGTTTCCACTTCTTAGCTATTATGAGCAAGGCTGCAATAAACATAGGGGTGCAAAAATCTCTGCAAATTAGTGTTTTTGTATCTCTTGGGAAAACACCCAGGTGTAGAATGGTGAAATCCTATGGGATTTCCATATTCAACTTGTTGAGGACTCTCCATACTGTTTTCCAAAGGGGTTGTACCAATTTGTACTCCCACCAGTACTGTTAATTTGTTCCCTTTTCTACACATCCTTGCCAGTATTCGTTGTTTCTAGACTTTTGGATAATAGCCAGTGTTTTGGGTCTAAGGTAATATCTCATTGGTGCTTCGATTTGGATTTCCCAGATAACCAGCTAGTGGGAACATCTTTTCCTGTGACTCTCAGCCATCTGTGTATCTTCTTTGGAAAAATGTCTCTTTAATTCCTCTTTCTGTTTTTTTATTGGATTGCTTGTTTTTGTTACTGGGTTTTGTGTTCATTGTGTATTTTAGATATTAAGCCTTTGTCAGACATATGGGATGACAATATCTTCTCCCAGTAGGTAGGCTTTTTGTTTTGATGTTTTCTTTCATTGTGAAGAAGCTCTTTAGTTTGATGTCATCACAATGGTTTATTTTTCTTTTTGTTTCCCTTGATGCTGGAGTTGAGTCCCCAAAGTCCTCTTTAAAGCTAATGTCATGGAATATCTTTCCTGTGTTGTCTTCTAAGAATTTTATGGTTTCTGGTCTTAAATCCAAGCATCTAGTCTATTTTGAGTTAATTTTTGTGAATGGTGTTAGAGAGAGACCTACGTTTATTCTTTTGCATGTAGTTATACAGTTATCCCAACACAACTAATGAAAAGACTTTCCTCTCTACATCATACGCTTTTGGCTCCTTTATCATATATTAACTGACTGACTATGAGTGGGCCAGTTTCTGGTGATTCTGTTCTATTCCACTGACTTGTGCTTCTGTAATCATTCCAGTACCATACTGCTTTGATCACTATAATTCATAGTCTGGGAATATACTCCCCCCGAGAGTCATTCTTTTTTTCTCAAAATTGCTTTGGTTGTTTAGGGTCTTTTTCTGTTCCAAACAATTTTAAGTTTTTTTTTTTTGTTCTGTTTCCTGGAATAAGCCCATGGAATTTTAATAGGGATTGCATTAAATCTATATATCGCTTTAGGTATTTTGACCATTTTAATGATACTGATTCTTCCAAACCATGAGCAATGGATGTCTTCCCATCTCTTTATAGCCTCCTTTATTTCTTTTAAGATGGACTTATAGTTTGAAATGGACAAGTTTTTCACCTCCTTCGTTAAATACATTGCAAGCTTTGTTTTACTTCTATTTTCAATGTTGTGGTTTTCTCGATTTCATTTTTTCTAGTGTGCTGTTTATGTGTAAGGATGCAACAGATTTCTGTGCATTTGGTTTGTATCATGCCACTTTACTGTATTCACTGATTAGTGCTATTAGTTTTTGACAGTTTTTGGATTTTCAGTATATATAATCATGTCATCTGCAAATAATAATTTCACTTCTTTCCAATTTGGATTCCATTTATGTCTTTTTCTTTCCTAATTTCTCTGGCTAAGACCTTTAGTATGTTGTTAAATATAGTGATGAATGGAGAGCCTTGCCTTTTCCTGACCTTAGAGGAAATGCTTTTCATTTTTCACCATTGACTATAACGTTGGCTGTGAGTTTACTGTACATCTTTATTATGTAGAGGCATGTACATTATATGCCAATTTTATGCAGGAGTTTTATAATAAATGGGTGTTGGAACTTACAAAAATATTTCTCGCATATTGATAGGATCATGTGGTTTTTCTCCTTGCTCTTGTTGATATGGTGCATTAAAGATTAATGTATGTTGAGCCACATTTGGTTCCCTGGGATAAATCCCACTTTGTCATGCTGATTGACATTTTTGATACATTGTTGGATTTGGTTTTCTAATATTTTGTTGAAAATTTTTGCATCTATGTTCATTAGAGATATTGGTCTGTAATTTTCTTTCTTGGTGACTATCAGCTTTTGGTATCAGTGTGATGTTAGCCTCACAGGATATATTTGGGCATGTTTTCTGTTCTTCCATATTTTGGAAGAGCTCACTAAGGACTGGTGTTAATTCTTTAAATGTTTGGTAAAATTCATTAGAAAAGCCACCTGGTCCTGGTCTTTTATTATTAGGGGGAATTTCGATGATGTCTTTGGTTTCTTTGCTTGTATTAGTTCTGTTCAGGTTTTCCAAAACTTCTGGGTTCAGTCTTGATAAACTATATTTTTCTAGAAATTTGTCCATGTCCTCAAGGTTATCTACATTGTTGGCATGGAGCTGTTCATAGTAGTCTCTTTCGATGTTTCATATTTCTTTGCTATCTGTTTTAACTACTCCCCTTTCTTTTCTGATTCTTGTTACGAGTTTTCTCTCGTCCTGAGTCTAGCCAATGTTTGTCAATTTTATTTTTACAAAGAAACAACTTTTGGTGTCATGGATCTTCCTGATTGCCCTTTTATTTTCTATTTCATTTATTTCTACTCAAATTTTTATTATTTCCTTTCTCTTACTGATATTTGGCCCTAACTATTCTTTCTCTAGTTGTTATAAATATAGGGTTAGATTGACTATTTGTGATTTTTCCTGTTTCATGAGGTAGGCCTAGATTGCAATGAACTTTCACCTTAGTACTGCTTTTGCATCCCAAAGATTCTGGATAAGTCATGTCTTCATTATCAATTATCTGTAAGTATTTTTTAAGTTCCTCTTTGATTTCCTGTTTTACCCAAGAGTCATTAAGAAGTTTATCATTTAGTCTCCAATTAATTTGGTATTTTGCAGCTTTCTTTTTGTGGTTGATTCTAGTTTTAAGCCATTATTGTCAAAGAAGTTGCTTGGTATGCTTTCAACCTTTGTAAATTTGTGGAGAAATTGTGTCCCAACATATGATTGATCCTTGAGAATGCACCACTCACACTTGAAAAGAAAGTGAAATCTGTATTTGTTGGATGAAGTGTTCAGTATATGTCTATTAGAACTAACTGCTCTGAATGGTTATTTAAACCTGCTGTTTCCCTATTAATTTTTTGCATGGTTCATTTGTCCATTGTTGTAAGTGGGGTGGCGAAGTTTCCTACTAGCATTGTGTTACTGGTGATGTCTCTCATCAGTTCTAATAATACTTGCTGAATATATTTTGATGCTCCATTATTTGGAGCATATGTTAATATATATTGTCTTCTTGCTGTATTGACTCTTTAATCATTATATAAAGTCCAACTCTGCCTTTGATTATGTTTTGTAGTTGAAAGTCTGTTTTACCTGGTATAGGTATAGCTGTTCCTACTCTTTTGTGGTTGCCATTTGAATGTAAGGTTGTTTTCTAATCATTGCTTTTGAGCCTTTGTTTATCCTTTTAAAGAAAATAGGTTTCCTGAATACAGCACAAGTTTGGGTTATGCTTTTTAATCTATTCAGCCATTTTATGTGATTTCACTGGTGAGTTAGTCCATCACCATTTAGGGTGATTATCGATATGTAGTTGCTTAATATCATTTTGTAATTTGTCTTCTCTGTGCTGTTCCACACAGTGCCTTTGTTCTCTCTCTTTTCTTATGTGGGTTGGGTCTAGTTAGCTTTCATTGGTTTTCCTTTTTTATTTTCTACTTTGCTTTTTCATGGAGATGTATTTTGACTTTACTCTGAACATTAAGAATTCTATATTTATTTCCCATTTTTATTTGAAAGCAAATTAGTCTTAATTCATTCTACCCATCCACTTTTTGTTCTCTTCTCTCCCTCCCCAATTTTAATATTTGCTGTCTCTTTTTAAGTGGGATTTCTTTACACTTTATAGAGAGTTCTATAGTATATTTTTGTAGTGCTGGTTTTGTGGTGATGAGTTCCCTTAACTTTTTACTTATCAGAAAAGTTTTATCATTCCTTCAGGTGTGAATGTTAATATCATAGGTCATGGTGTCCTCAGTTGAAAGTCCTTTTCTTTTAGCACTTTGAATATATTATGCCCTTCCCTTCTGCTTTTTGAGATTTTTGATTTTTGAGAAATCCACTGATAGTCTTATGGGAACTCCTTTCTGTGTGACTCACTTTTCTCTGGATGCCCTTAAGATTCTTTATCTTTTATTTTTGGCATTTTGATGATAATGTGTCTAGATTAGGTCTGTTCAGTTTTTTCTATTAGGAACTCTTTAAGCTTCCTGGTTCTGGAGGCCTGCTTCATTCTTTAGATTAGGGAAATTCTCAGCTATTATTTCTTCAAATATGGCTTCTGTCCCCTTTTCTCTCTCTTCACCTTCTGGAACCCTCATGATGTGAAAGTTGTTCCTTTGTGATGTTATCCCATAGATATCAAATGGTATCTTCATTTCTTTGTATTCTTTCTTTGCTGGTTCACTTGAGTGCATTCCTCTTCCCTGTCTTCTAGCTCACTGATTCTATTAGAGGCTTAATCCATGCTATTATTGAGTCCCTCTACTGAGTTCTTGAGTTTGGCTATCATATTCTTCATTTCTTTGATATCTTGTTTCATTTATTCTCTTTTTCTTCCTCTATTGTTTTCTTGATTTCCATGAGTATGTTTATCACTGTTGCCCTAAATTCAACCTCAGGTAGTCTGCATATGTCTGTTGTATTCAGATTTCCCCTTGGGATTTTTATTGAATCCATCATTTTGCATGTATGTATCTTTGTCTTTGCTCTGTTTGGCATTCTGTTTATATTTCTGTAGATTAGTTTTCCCTGAATTAATGTCCTTTTGTAGGGTATTGACTTGCACCAAGTAAGCCTGGATCTTAGTTTGAATACTGGGATTTCTTGAGTTTTGTGTCATCACAACTGGTTAGATTTGTGGAAGTTCTTAGGTGGACCCTCTGTTGGGGTCTGAGAGTTCAACGTATGGGGTTGGAGGATGTGTTGGTGATGCAGAACCTTCCCCCAGCATCACAGTTCCAAACCATAATGACCACCTTGCTGTTGGCCCAGTCAGCAATCAGGCTACAGTTTCGCCTCTACCCACAGGGTGGTGCTAGTGGGCAGCACTAACAGTTTCACCTGGGAGACTCTCCTCCTTTAAGCCTGGAGGAGGGATTTCTTGTGGTTAGGTCCTACGGTTCTGGTGCAATGTAGTGAGAGGCGAGTGGGGTGGAAGATGCCCCTAGCTGACTTCTGGTTATGGTAAAGCCCAGTGCAGTTTTATTGCTAGGCCTCCTGTTCAAACCACTGTGCTAATCACCTCTCCCTTGTCTCCTTGCCCTGGTTCCATTGGGCAGGCTGTTGCTTTCATGGCTCTTGGGAGGCCTAGTTCTTTTCTTTCCACAGCTTTACCCACTGGGCTCAAATCCTGAATCTGTGGTGTAGATCTGAACACTGACATTTTCTCATACCCTTTGAGGTCATGCTTACTGCTGCGTTACTGTAGCCCCTGTTCCTACTTTTTCTTGTTTTTTGTTTTTTTTCTTTCTGGGAAATAGACAAATTCCTAGTTCCTCTGTCAGGAGGATATGGGTCTCACTCCTATCAGGTTGCCTTCTTGACCAGAACTCTGTGTTACTTAAATTCTTTGTGCATCAGTTTTTTTCATGATAAAATGGGGATTTTGAAAGGATTAAATTAGAGAATAAATGAAAGAGATTTAGAGCAATGCTTGTCTCATCCTAAGCTCTTCATTACTCTAACTACTACCATTAGTACTTTCATAAAGAAACTAATATCAAGGTACAGTCAGAGACCAGTGAATAGGGTGACCCTGAAGACTGTTTCAGAGAAAGTATATATTCATAAAAATGCAGAACTCAAAATTAAGGGTAATCATGAAAATATTTTTATCCCTTTAGAAAATTAGGCATACAAGAGAAAGAAAAAAACCATTTTTGAATTTGTAAAAATGTATTTGCCATGGGAGTGGAGACCAAAATTGGCATATAAATTTAAAGTTTAAAAATGGACTCAGGAATTAAGGGTCCTTCTCTAAGAAACATCCAGGCTATAGCAAAAACTGGGAATGTTGCTAAGGTAGAGATGCCTTACTTGTAGTAGCACTGAAGCTGGGAGCACTAATTTTAAGCATTAACAGGAAGCATGATGGATATGGCAGCCAGGTTCTATTTTTTATATAAACCTTTTATTCATTTCAATATTCCCATCTACTCTTTTACAACCTATCACTCTTCTTACCATCCCATTTCCACAAACTGCTATAAATTGATTTCTAAAAAATATATTTATTCCTGAGAGCAAAGATAACATCTTTATCACAATTTAGGAAGGAGAAAAATTCTTAGTCTTTACTCAAATACATTGACTTCAATATAGTGAGGTTAGAGAGCTATCAAGATCTTGAGCTTCTAGTTGGCTTGTTAGATGAGCAGACTGTTTAGCTGACATGTTGGCTCTTATATCTCTTTTTTGATATTGAATAAATATGATCTTGCCAAGTAAATACACAATAAAGACTAAGTGTGAAACTGTTAGCAGTTAGGTCAGGGGGTATTTCTTTTCATTATTAGTTCTTGGACAGAGTGATAAAAGCTTTTTCATCTCAAAATATTATATCAAGATTTAAAAAAAATCTTGTTTAGCATAATGAACTTGATACTTTGTAAAATAAAACAATACATACACAAATATTTATCAGGGATAGGATAAATATGTCCTTATCTTTATTCCTCCAAGTTTTTTAAACATTCATATTTTATATTTGATAAATTATAAATGTATATAGCACCTAACTGCTAGAAATCAAAACTTGCTGTACACTCTAGGTTTTACATGGTGAGACCAAATTGGAGGAGTAATAAAAGGCATATACAACTACCATTGACATATAAATGAGGTATTTTTACCTAATCAATGGTGTTATCTTTTTGGCTTAAAGGAAATATAGTGGTTCAATGTTAAATGGGATATTGTCTCAATTTTTAAGCATTATACTGCAAAATGATGTCATCTGTATAGTGTTAAACTCTTATTCAGATTATGTATAGATGAACTATGGATGTACTTAAAGTAAGATAATATACCTTCTATCTCTACCTACAATCAGAGAGACGAAAAGGAGGGACGTTTTAGTTAATGTGACAGATCAATGACACTAAAAAACAGTCCAGATCTGTTGGATTGTGGGTTAAACATCACAAGAGAAAATAATTCACAGAAATAAGAGATGTGCTGAAGAAAAAAATAAAGGGAAGAAATGCTTAGGATTTTAAATTATTTATCCAGTTTGGGATCAAAAAAAGGGGAGGGGGGAGCTGCAATGATTATCTTAAAATAATTCCTGTCTCTTATAACTACAGGTGCAGGGTCTAATCCTATGGGTAAGCAAATTACTACATAAATTGAATTAGCAAACTGATTAGGTCTCCCAAATTGAAATTAGAAAAATTTGGAGTAATGGCAGAATTTCAAATAATGGAATAGAGAAAATACTAGTGCATTTGCATGATTCAAATGGCCAAAACACATTGAAAGCATTTTGCCATAGAAGCTGCCTCTCGTTTCCTTTCTTAAAAACTGCTCTTACCTTTCTGTAGAGCCCTGTCCTGTCATTCTCTTACTTGAAGTACACTTTTACAAGGCATTATCTAGATAGCATATCTCCTGCTTGCTTTTTTTTCTTTTTTTTATCATACTACCTTTAACTAATCAGATAGCATACTGGAACAGCAAGTACAAAGCATGATATAAATTTGTAAAATTTTCATTGCATGTACTTGGTAATATATGTGGGAAGAAGACTGAAATAGCCCTAATTATTAACTTGGTGAGTTAGTTGAAACTTGAGCTTACTAACCATGTGCAAAGTGAAGTTGAAATGTCAGAAATTTTTAGATAACCTGTAAAATGATAAGTCAAATTACTTAGGAGATAGGAAATTTATAATAAATGTCTTACATGAAACTGCTTACCCACTTTCCACTTAACCTAAGAAAGATACTTCCTTCAACAAAATATTTAAAATAACAGTTTTATCTGAATAGCACATTCCATTAAAAACAGGGCTATGAAAATCTGTCCTTGAAACCTACATTTTAAAATAAAGCACTAAAAATGAAGTTTATTAACAAGAGAAATGTGTTCATCAACCTTTAACCAGTGGACATTTCTTTGTTTAAAAAACATAATTGAAAAACACCTTTTTTTGTAGTATTCTCCTGTCAGTGGGAGATAAGGGATCCTTTTAAAAGATGAATATAAACTTAACAACTGAACATGATTACATTTTACATTTTCTTGTTTTTTATCATTTTATTATTGAAACTGTTGTGGAGTATAGAGCATGTATACTCATAGGGCATTTTGGTGCTGATGCATATTTTATCATTAAATTAAGACAAAAAGCTTGAGTTGGCATATTTAGCCTGGTACAAGTAAACTACAGCACAGAAAAGAGTTTTAGAACCATCTAATAAATGAAAATCTTAATTTTATTTCTGTGTAATACCTTTCTAATACTTTATACTAAACACAAACCATAAAAAGCATTCAAATTCTTGAAGAATAGGTTACAAAAATTTAACAGGCTTTGCACTGGGGGCAGTGCAAAACATTTGTGTTTGCTTAAATTTATACACAGTACAGTTATTCACATTTAGGTGCACAATTTGATGTGTTTGATAAATTTTAAGTCCGCTTACCATCACCACAGTCATAATACCAAAACTTCTACCACCCCCAAAAGTTAACTCATGCCACTTTGCGTTCAACCTCCTTTCCCCATGCCCTGGACCCTGTCAAACTACCACATTGTTTTCTGTGATGATAACTTTCCTAGAATTTCACATCTAACTATTACAGTATATAATGTTTATGTCTTGTATTTTTTACATATAGTAATATTTTAATTCATAATATCTGCTCTACTCTATTTCTGCTCAATCTGGTATTTTTTGAGGATTTTTGTATTTATCAATTTTTTTTGTTGGTATTCCTTATTTTTAAAGCATCACATTCATTTTGGCAATAGTACGTAGTTTTGGTATAAGGATTTTGCACATATTAAATTTATCTCGAAGTCATGTTTTTTGATATACATGCTAATATATGTTCGATGTTTTAAATTTTTGTTTTCAATTGTCTGTTGCTAATATGCAGAAATGGAACTTGGATTTTGCATATTGCCCTTCTGTCCTGTGATTCTAATTAACGTACTAGTTATGACAATTTTTTTTGATAGTGTGTTTCTGTATAGAAAATCACATCATCAGATAATAGTGTTATTCCTTTCCAATCCATATTCATTTCCTTTTCCTCTTTCATTCTTCCTTTGCTTTGCATTTTTAATTAGGCCTTTGGAATTGAATGGAAACTCTACTAAAATGTGGTGAGGCAGATATCCTTACCTAACCTTTTCTCATCTCAGTAGAGAAATACTCAGTGTTTCCTTATTTTAGCTTGTAGGGGCTTTATATAAGTTATTTGTCAACATGAAAATGTTTCCTTATATTCCTATTGCTGAAAGAGTTTTTTTATTTTTTGTTGACCTAAGTGATCGTTGAAATTTATCAAGTTTTCCCTCAATTAAGATGAATATGGACTTTTTATTAAGCTGTTAAGGCAAACTTTTTACTACGTTTGTGTATTAATCCAATTTACACCTCGTGTCTTTTATATAAACCATATGTGATCATGAAGTTGTGTTAAAGACTCTTACAACCATGTTCAGGAGAGACACGAAAATCTTACCTAATTTAGTGTCTCTGATTTTGGTGGCAGGGTTACATTTGCCTCATAAAATTTTTATACACACACACACACACACACACACACACACACACACACACAGAAATTTTCCCTCCTTTTCTATTAGCTAGAAAAATTGGAGGATGGTTTAGTGAAGCCATCTGGGTCCAAAAATTTCTCAGAAGATATACTTTTAACTTCAAATTATGTTTATTTATCCATTCTAGACTACTTATCATATCTATTCTTAAGAGAGATTTAGTACCATATGCAATTCATTGAGTTTGTTCATTTTATCCAGGCAATTGAATTTTCCGATCTAAAATTAATCACAATGTATTCCACCAAATATACTTTCAATGTCTGCAAGATCTGCAGTCATGTTCCTCTCTCGTTTCTTTTATGTTGAGAATTGTTTTGCCTTACTCTCCTTTTCCTATTTAATCTGACTAAGGGATTCTTAAGTACTGTCTACAATGAAACAGGCTTGTGTTTATTGATTTTCTCAATTGTTGTTTTCTCTAGTGTTTTCCCCCTTTTTTCTTTATCATATTGTTTCTTTCCCTTACTTGGAGTTAATATGATTTTCTTACTTCCCATTTTTAAAACTTAAATTTTGGAAGTTTAATCACTGAGTTTTAACTTTTCTTACTAATTTTAAGTATGTAATGCACTGCCTTATAGTACCCCGGAATTTGTTTTGTTTTGTATTCATTGTAATTAGTAAAAATATTTACCATTTCCATTTTGATGCATTATTTTATCCAGCGATTTTTAGTTGTATAATTTCCAGTTATTTTAGAGAACATATGTTTATTATTTCAATCCTTGTAACCTTATTTTGATATCCTAGAATATTGTCTCTTGATCAATGTGCACTGAGAAGGAATGTGGTTTTTTGTGTTTTGGGGCTTTTTTAGGTGGTGTTCTATAAAGGTCAGTTTGATCAATTTGGTTGGTAGTGTTTTGTTTTTTTTTTTACTCTTAACTGGCTTCTACTTGCTTGTTTGTCAGTTACAGAAAATAATAATCCCTAAAATTGATTATGCTTGTGTTTATATGCTTTCATAAATGTTAAGAAAATATTAATATCTTTAATAATTTATAGATGGAACAATAGAAATTCAATTATATACCACACCTCATTATTTTTAATTATTGTTAAAATATGGAAAATTTACAAACTTTCCAGAAAAACTTTGTGATCTCCAAACCAGAAAATGACCTATTAAGTGATTTAATTAAAATCAGAGAAATTCAATTGGAATATTGTAAAAAATCTTGAAATTTGCTCTTGGTACACTCTAGAATGTCCTTATATTCTGTATTTTAGAATCATACAATATGAAATTATCATACTTTACTTACATATACCCATGATTAATTTAAAGTGCTATTTCATTATTTTATGAGTAACCCTAACAAATAAAAACATAAGAGACTGGATCATGTAGAGCCACATAGGCTATAACAAAGCTCTGAAATTTTTTTCTGAAAATATTAAGTATATAAATAAAGCAAGAAATTACTAGTGTGTTTTGGAATGAGGAAATGATATGTAATGACATATTTCATAAGGAACACTGAGGTGGAAGGTCTATGTGGAGAAAAGGCTAAGAGTAGAAACGAGGTCCCTTGTACTAGTGTAGTAGAAGTCATGCAAGGAGTGAGAAATGGTTGTGTGTACCATGATTTCAAAGGCATTTCTAAGTGATGGATTGGGAAGAATGCAACGGACACAAGTTGATGAAGGGCTTAGTAAATATCAAAGACATCAAAAATAAGCAAGGAATTTTTGAAATTCTTATTTATGGGCTAGAGATATATTTTTGAATCACCTACATATAGATTATTTTAGGAACGTGGTGGAGCTATGTCATATCCCAGAGATTAAGAGTAGTAACATCTGAGATGATGGAAGTCTCTACACTTAGACATTGATGAAGTGGCAAATTTACTAAAAGAGAATAAGAGGGAATGTCAGTGAGAAGAAAAGGAAAAGAAGATTATGTCTAGAAACAACAGAAGAATATTTTTTCTGAAAGAGGAATTTTTTGTTTGATGATGCTAAAATGTTAAGCATGATGAGTACTGAGAAGTAACCCATGTTTTCTGTAGACAAGAAGGTTTTGGTAACTTGCAAAAATGGGCTCAACAGAGAATGTGTTCAATGTTTGATTAGGGTGGAACATGTGGAGACAATTATAAATAATTTCACAAAATTATCTGAAATGTGACACTTGTGAAATGTAAGGGTAGCTGAGAATAGTCAATTGTCTAAATATCTCTTGGACTGCACAGCTGGGTTGAGAACACTGACCTTTTGAAGGCTATTGCTAGAAGACAGCAACAGAGCCACATTGAGATAGATACTCTGAAGTCCTGGCTAACCTACTTGATAATTCCGTACTGCTTCTTAGCATGTATGTGTGTGTGTGTGTTCGCGTGCACACACGCGAACAAGGCTGAAACATTTGTCTCAGCAAATGTACAAGTTTTTACATGTCATGGACATATGAACTTGCTAATGAATTAGAAACCTCTAAAATCAAGAGACAACTGGGAGTCTTTTAATTAGTAGTACCAATAAAACTCTGAGAGTTGAAAATATTTGCTTATCAGAGTGTGTCCTCAGTAGCCCACTAGTATTGTTTGATTTCACTTTGCTTCACCTAATGGAGAGATGCACACAAATCACCTGTTTAGTTATGAGGTATACTTAGATCAAGTATTGAGCAAGGTATGTTTTCAAGTTTTATCTCATGTTCTGCTCTTTGTCAACTCACTGATTTTTAAGAATTGCATTCATCTTAAAAAAGTTAATTTGGGAGGGGTGGAGCAAAATTGAAAAAATAACAAGCAATGGATGAACAGACATCTACTTTCATCGTAAACTTTTGCTAAAAATAGCATGCTATAGTCCCTCATAAACATTTAGAAAATTCAATATGTTTTGGGACTTTTAAAAAATGTGGAAACTATTTAAGTTCTCTGCATGCATGTACCCATGGCAACAAAAGAGTGACATATTTTGTTCAAAAGAAAAATATCAAAAAATACAACGGAATATGAATGTCAAGCAATAGTAGGCACATAAAGAGATAAGCAAGGGTGCTGTGATAACAGCAATGAAAAGAAATTGAACAAGGAACAGAAGCAATGCTCTAAGCACCTAAGGGAGATGAAAAATCTAGTGGAGTTTGTGTGATGTATTAGATTCACTGATTGCTATTAATTTCAGAGTGGTGTTCTAACCTATTATGTATTACATGGTAAAAAGAAAGAAAGATCCGGGTAAAAAATAAAATGGTATGGATTACAGTCAAGGAGCATACATTCTAATAGGAAAATAAGACACTTTATTTCTGTGTGTGTGTGTGTGTGTGTGTGTGTGTGTGTGTGTGATATTGATATCAATCTGGTACAGAAGCCAGGTAAAGTAGTGACAAGACCTTCCCACAATATGTGGGAAGCTTTATTCTGCTAAAAGTGGAAACTTGGTTAAATGTATTCTTGATTACTGTCTGGGAATTTCTTCAGTCCAAAGTGTGGCAGTGATGAAGGAAGAGTGTTTCCCTGGTCCTTACTCTGAGCAACAAGGGCATGACTGAACAGTCACATATTTAACGAACATACACTATATTCTAGGCACTAGTCTGGGTTCTTCTCATAAGGAACTGTCCTCAAAGCATGCGTGGCAGGAGCATGAAGAGGCAAGGTAAAGTCCTAAGTGACTTGGAGTCACACTAAGTGACACACAGATTTGAGGGCAGCTTTCTGGTTGTGAAAATCTCAGTGTGAATCTTAAAGAATAATAATACAGCCATATGAGATTACTTGCCTGGCTTGAAACTAGAGGCCAGATTATTTTTGTTTTATTCATTGTGTTTGGATTATTATATGTATTTTTAGGATATTGAATTTACACCTCAGTCTGTTCATTTCACCCCAGTTCTAGTGTCTTTTACAGCCACCTTATTACCTCCTTTCTTCCCTTGTTCTCTCTCATTTCCCAGCCCACCTCCCCCTATAGCCACAATCCTGCATTTGCAAATTTTGTCGAGATTTACCTGTTTGTTTTGTTTTTTTTTTTATATTCCACACCTGTGTAAAAACATCCTGTATTTTTTTTTCTTGCTTACTTAGCATAATCACCTCCATTTCCATTCAGGTTATTGTAAAAGGCATGAGTTCATCCTTTTTTTCAAAGCTTCATAGACTTCCACTGAGTATATATACTGCAGCTTCGTCTGGGATTTTTATAAGAATTACATTAAATCTGTACATTACTTTGGGTAAAATGTCTATTTTAAAATACTAATTCTTCCTATCCATGAGCATAGAATATTCTTCCATCTCTGTTTTCTATTCTTTTTCTAAGTCTTAGAGTTTTCAAAGTGTAGGTTTTTCACCTTCTTTGATATGTTTATTCCCAGGTATTGTATCTTTCTTTATACTTTTATGAATGGGATTTCTTTCCTGATTTTTCTTTTCACTAATTCATTTTTTGTAAATAGAAACTCTGATTTTTGTGTATTTTATATCCTGACACTGCTGTGTTCATTCTTCATGTAACAGCTTTTTAGTCGTCTTTTGGGTTTTCTTGATATATTACATCATTTACAAATAATTATAACTTTCTTTATTTCCAGTCTGGATTCCTTTAATGTCTTTTTCTTGCCTTCTAACTCTGTCTAGGACTTTCATAACTATGTTGAATGTGGTGGTGAGACTGGGCGTCCTTGTCTTGTTCCAGATCTTAGGGGAAACATTTTTAGTTTTTCACCATTGAGTATGATTATTATCTATGGGTTTGTGATATATGGGTTTTATTATATTGAGGTTTGTGCCTTCTAATCTCATTTTTGTCATCATGAATAGTTAGGAAATATTGCCAAATGCTTTCTCTATTGATATATGAATTTTCTCTTTTCTGTTATTGATGTGATATTGATTTGCATGTGTTGAACCATGCTTGCAGCCTGGAATATATTCCATTTGGCCATCATGTATAATTTTTAATGTCTTGTTAAATTCGTTTTGCCAATATTTTGTTGAGGATTTTTTCATGTATATTTATCAATGATATTTATCTGTAATTTCCTCTTCCTGCCCTTGCCCGATTTTTGGAATCAGTGCAATGTTAATCTTGTATAATGTATTGTGGAGTTTTTCCTCATCTCCAATTTTGTGGAAGAGTTAAAGACCTAACAGTCATACTTAGAGTATTTGGTCAAATTCACAAGTGAAACTATGCAGTCCTGGGCTCTTGTTTTACGGGAGACTTTTGATTGCTGCTTCAATTTCTGTTTGTCATTGATCTGTTCAATTTATCTGTGTCTTTCTGGGTCAGTTTTGGAATGTTGAGGATTTTAGAAATCTGTCTGTTTCATCAGGATTGGCAAATTTTTTGATAAGAAATTTAATAATAAATCTTAGGAAACTATTTATGAAATGTCATTAGTAATCTTTCATTTTCAATTCTTGTTATTAAGGTTTACACTTTTTCAAGAGTCTGGATAAAGGTTCATCATTTTTCTTTATTTTTTTTAAAGAACAATCTTCTGGTTTTATTGATCTTTTGAATGATCTTCTTGTTTAATTTCATTTAGTTCTTCTCCAATACTTATTATTTCTTTCTTTCTACTGACTTTCAGTTTCAATTATTATCCTTTTTGTCATTCAGGTATATGGTTAGATATTTGAGATAACTTTTGGATTTTGATGTGTGTGGTATTGCTATAAAGTTTATTCTTAGAAGTGCTTTTACCACATCCCATGTTTCCAGATACTTTTAATTTTGTCTTTAATTTCCTTATTGCTCCAGGAATTGTTCAGAGGCATGTTATTTAATCTCCACATCTGTGGTTCTTCCAGTTTTATTTTTCTAGTTCATTTCTAATTTTCACTCTTGTGATTAGAGAACGAGCTATCTATAATTTCCATCTTGCTAAATTTATTAAATCTTGTTTTATATGCCACTGTATGGCCTATTTTTAAGAAAGCTCCATAGGTAGGAGAGGACTGTATATTCTGTTTTATTGGTAGAAGCCTATTTATGTCTCCTTAGTCTATCTTATCTATTGCTTAATTTAGGGTCTTTGTTTATTAATTGATTTTCTGCCTGGTTGATCTATCTATTGACATAAGTGAGATATTGAAGAGAGTGTTAATTACCAATGTCTCCCTTTAGATCTGTTAGTATTTGTTTTATATATTTAGGTATCCCTGCATGTATGGGTATATATTGATGACAATCATTTATTCCTCATGATTTGACCCCTGGACAATGATATAGTGTCTCTCCTTTCCTTGTGTACCTCTATGGGAGGAAGTCTATCTTGTCAGATATTAATATTGCAGCTCCTGATTCATCTTATCCCCATTGTTTTGATACATATTTTCCATAGTCTAGGTTTGTTCCTTTTCAATCTCTTTGTCTTTGGATCAGATGTGGATTTTTGGTAGGCATAATATCAACAGGTCCTGTTTTATTTTGTTTTGTTTTTTGTCATTCCAGATGCTCTGTATTTTTGATGAGTTTAGTCCATTCATTTTAGGGTTATTATTAAGATGTAGGGCTTTGTTGCTGTCAGTTGGGCCTCTGTTTTCTCTTTATGTCATTATTGCTTCTTTTCTCATTTGTTTTTGTTTGCCTTTTTCTTTCAATGGTTTTCAATGTTGATTCTCTCTGTATCATTATCTTCCACCTATGTATCTCTATATAAGATTAGATTTTGTGACTATCTGTACTTTATCTCTAGCTTAACCCATCTACTATAATCTTCTGAGCTGGTTGTATAACTTTCGTGCTTTCTTCCCCCTTTAATGTGTTTTGTTCTCTCCCTGTTGTCCCATCTTTGCTTGTGATTCTATTTTGTTATATGTCAAAGTTCTCAGGGTTTGTGTTTCCTTTCTTGTTTTGTATTTTTTGTTGTGGTTGTATTACTACTTGCAACATTTCTTAGAAGGCATGTTTGGTGATGGAAAAGTTAAATTTTTTTTTTTTGAAGATCATTATGTGTTCATCATATTTCAAAACTAATTTTGCAGGATAGAGTATTTTTGGCAGGTAATTGACAGGAAATTTTTATTTTTTAATATTTTTAATACTTGCTACACTCTCTTCTAAGGTCAGATTTTTTTTCACCGCATCTAGCATATAACATATAGTGATGAAAAGTCAGGCAAAGTCTGGTATTATCCAAGACTTTAAGAAATTCAACTTTTGTAAAATTTATTTCAAGAGGAGAGATTTTAGAATAATCAGTGTAGAAATTGGAGTCTTTCAAAAATTAAATTCTTACAGTACAACTGCAAATGATAAAGAGAAAGATGGAAATGATAGTTGATGCAAAGAAAGTTATTGAATGGACTCTGCATTAAAAAGATCTGAATAAAATATAAAAATTTATTAATTACAGCAATGTGGGGGCAGAATTCTAGAATCAGGGAACCCGAAAGCAAATTCTTATTAATTTATTCCCAATAACCATCTCTTTACTGAGACATAAGGAAATGAGGAGCAAGTGATAATGTTGAGCAAGTGATAATGTTGCTGAAGAAAACCACTGTGGGAACTTGTCATGTACCTTTCTTGCATGACTACATGTCTCTCTTTCATGTATATCAGAGCTGTCTTATGGTCTGAGGCCTCTCGTCACCTACTCCTGCTCCTATATCCTTTTTCCCCTCACAGGAATTTCCCCCAATAAATCTGTTGCAGTTTTAAGTCTGACTTAGTGTTTGATTCTTAAAGAATACCAAATGAAACACCCTACGTTACATCATATATTCAAAAACAAGCTGAACGTAAATGTAATAACAAAAGTTTGGCTAGAAAATCTGGATTTTGTGTGAAAATACTGAAGTAACAGAAATTTGGAAAGAGGAATTTGACTATAAATATTAAGTATTGTAGAAAAAAATATATAGCAAGAAATTTTAAGGATGGATATTTTCTAAATTTAAGGTGCAGACAGAAATGAAGGAGAGTAGGCAGGCAGAAGGAAGAGAGAGGAGGAAGAAACATCTTATTTTGTGTTATTTAGTTGTTCATACTGGTTGTTTCTCCCTGGACCCAGGACTCGAATCCAGGGGTATGTGGCCTGTGCTCCTTCAGATGTGATTGACCTAACTGGGAGACACCACAATTTTGTGACACTATCTGTAAAGTATATTAAATGTTAAAAAAAATGTTTTCCATCTCTTTCATAGAAATCGCTTTGTATTAGAAAGAAGCAATAGCACTTTGTAGTAATATGTATAAATATATACTTCTTAAATACTGTGTATTTAGAATAAATACACCAAAAGATCTAGATTGGTGTTTGATCATACAACTGGACATTATAGCCTAGTCAAGTTCATACAAAACATTCACCATCATTTGCTCTTATAAATTGATCAGAAAAGTAATCCATAGCAGTTAGTAAGAGTAAATTCATATGGCAATTCTATTTTAATATATATCATATTACATATATTTACATATATGCATGCATATTATGTGTAATTTGATGTAGATCTATGTTTCCAAATAGGAAATTAGGAATATTAACAATTGTAATGCATGAAGGTGTTAAAGTTAATTCTTCATTTTTTATCCTAGTTTTATTGCGGTATAATTGAAAAATAAAATTGCAATAAAATTAAGAGATGAAATGTAATGATTTGATATATGTATACATTGAGAAATTATTACCACTATTAAGTTAGTAAACACATCTAGCACATCACAATTATCATTTTTTGAGAATGTTTAAGAGAGTAGTTTCAGCAAATTTCAAGTATATAATACAGTCATTATTAACTATATCACCTTAGATTCGATTACATTAGATCTTCAGAAACTATTCTTATAACCAAAAATTTGTACACTTTGTTCATGTTTTTCCATATCCTCTTTCCCACAGTATCTGACTACTACCATTCTGTTCTTTATTTTTATGTTTGATTTTTTTTCCTTAAGATTTCACTTAAAAGTGATGCTATAACGTATCTGTTTTCTCTATTTCGTTTATTTCACTCAGCATGATGACCTTGAGATATATCCATGTTGCCACAAATGGCAAGATTTCCTTCTTACTTACGATTGAATAATACTCTATTGTCTTACTGTGTGTATATGTATATATGTATTTGTGTGTATTTATATGTACATATTTTGTATCCATTAACCTATGATAGACTTTTAGATTATTTCTGTATTTTGGCTCTTTGAATAATGCTGCAATGAACATGGGAGTGAAAATATGTCTTTAGACAGTGATTTAATTCCTTTTGATGTGTACCCAGAAGTGGTATTGTTGGATCATATGGTAGTTCTATTTTTAGTTTTTTAGAGAACCAGAGTGACTGTATCAATTTACATTCCTACCAACAGTACAATAGGGGTCCCTTTTCTTCACATCCTTGTCATCATGGGCTATCTCTTTTTATAACAGGAGTGCTAACAGGTGTTTGGTGATATCTCACTGTAATTTTGATTTGCATTCCCTGATAGTAAGAAATGTTTCTTTGCATATATCTATTGGCCATTTTATTTCTTTGGAAAAATGTCTATGCTGTTCCTTTGTTCTTTTTTAAAAGATTATCTTGTGCTATTGAGTTGTATGCAGTCCTTATAGTTTGAATATTAACCTCTTATCAGATACATGATTTGAAAACATTTACCTTCTGTTGCTCATCTTCTCATTCTGTTGCTTGCTTCTTGTGCAGAAATGTCTTTGTTTGATGTAGCCCCATTTGTTTATTTTTACTTTTTTGGACTGTATTTTTGGCATCAGACCTAAAATACCATTTTTTTAAACCAATGTCTGGGATATTTTCCCTGTGTTTTGAGAATTTTTATAGTTTTAGTTCTTATATTTAAGAATTTAATACATTTTTGACTTTGTGAAACAATATTTTCTATTTTTTTCTTTTATAAATTTTATTGAAGGCACAGCATAGCATGAACACAAGATATGTTTCTATTTATTTGCATATTCTTCAATTTCTTTCATCAGTGTTTTATAGTTGTCATTGTACAAGTATTTTTACATCCTAAGTTAAATTGTTTCTAAGCATTTTATTCTGTTTGATGCTATGCAAATGAAATTCCTAATTTTTTTGACAGTTTATTGCTAGTATATAGAAATACAATTGAGTTTTGTATGTTGATTTTGTATCTTAAATTTTACTGATTTCATTTATCAGTTCCACTAGTTTTCTGGCGGAGCATATAGAGTTTTCTAAATATAAATATATAATCTATAAACAGAGTATTTCACTATTTCCTTTCTAATTTGGATGTCTTTTAAATTTTTTTCTTACATAATTACTCTGATGAGAACGTCTAGGAATATATTGAATAGAAGTGTCAAGAGAAGACACCCATATTTTGTTTCTGACCTCAGAGAAAAAGCTTACAGCTTTTTGCTGTTGCATATGTTAGCTGTGGGCTTGTTATATGTGAATTTTTTATGTTATGGTACATTCTTTCTTTGCCTTATTTGTTGGTAACTTTTATCATAAGAGGGCATTGAAATTTGCTAAAAATTTTTCTGCTGCATTTGAGATGATCAAATGACTTTTATCCTTCATTTTGTTAATGTGGTGTATCATTATTTGCATGTGTTGAAGCATCCTTGCCTCCCAGGGGTATATCTCACTTTGTCATGGTGCAAATCCTTTTAATGTGCTGTTGAATTCAGTTCGCTGATTTGTTGAGTTCTTCATGTATATTCACCAAGGATGTTAGTTTATAATATTATTTTCTTGTAGTGTCCTCTGGCTTCGGGTATCACAGTCATGCTGGAACCATAAAATAAATTTTGAAGCGATCCCCCCTTTTCGATTATGTGGAAGAATTTCAGGAGCATTCATATCAGTTTTTCTTTAAATATTTGGTAGAATTCACTGTGAAGTTATTTCTGGATTTTTCTTTGCTGAGAATTTTTAAATATTGATTCACTCTCCATACTGGTAATTTGTTCAGATTTTCTATTTCTTTACGATTCAGTCTTTGTAGGTTGTATTTTTTTTAGGGATTTGTTCATTGTTAATTATTAATTGCTAGTGGAAATGTGAATTGTTAAAGCTATTTTGAAAAGTAGTCTGTTGATTAAATTGAAGTGTACACATACTCTCTTAAAATTAATCTCCTCATGGATTTGTCTCGAGGAAATAAGACCACTGGCAGCATACCATTTTGTCCAAGAATAATCATTGTAGTACTTTGTAAAAGATATTTCCCATTAATAAGAAGCAGATAGATTAGAGAACATTCACACCAGGACATATTATTATGCAGTCATTAAATATTTTAGGACAATGATAGTTGAACTGGAGAAATTTCTGTGAGATATTTAATATGATCCCATTATGTAAAATAAGACTTGTGCTAATTCTTTTAAGACTCAATTGCTAAAATCATAGGGGACATATTTGTTTTTAGCATGATGATGAACAAATTGATTAAAAGATCCAAAAGTAGAAATCAATACTTTAGTAGGTATTGAGAAACATTCAAGTCAATGCTGAAATATCACTAGCTTGGTGATCATAGGGGAAATCATGAATGTATTGTTGAGTGGAAAGAACTGGAGTGGGAAGAATCAGTTTATTTCTCAGGGTTCTTCCAACTCTGAGAATCATTGATTAAATGAACTCCTTTTGATGATTCTTGCAGCATGACAATGCTAGTTTATTGAACAGTCTTCTGCTGTAAATGATATGTACAGTTAGCTTAAGCCCCAAAGTAGTAATGAAAACAAAATCTTTCATTAGAAGACCTGCAGGTGCTCCTCTGTGTTGTTCAGGTGACTACTGTGCAGACCATGTAAAGTCCAGGGAACCGGGACTTGAGACCTGAGAACAGAAATAAAAAAATGATTCAGTCTGTAGAGCAAACATTTTTTCCAGTTTTATTTTTCTTCTCCATTCCTTTATTTTTTAGAAGGTTTAAATGTTATTCTGATGGTTTTAAAAGAAATACAGGATTCCTAAACTATATACTTTATTTATAGATCCGATAAAAAATAGATGTGATTTAGCTATCCATTCCAACAGATTTACCCTTTTTTAAAGAATTCTATCCATATAGTCTAAGTAATCAACATGTGTACCTTGATACAGGCATGCATATCTATGGTAGCATTTATGTAGAATGATTTACCAAACTAGTTATTAACCCACCTGTTGATTTCAGTGCATAATAATTTATAACCCATTTTTATATAGAATACAATCTAAATGTTTTATTGAATTTAAAAATACTTTATAAATGAAAACTTTTCACTTAGTTTGTAGTCATTTAATTTGTGATTTGTTGCTTGGTAGAGTTTTAATTTTCTGCTCAAAGCTGCCTTATAAAGTAATAAATTTAAACTTCAGTTTCTGAAATCACATATTTGTAGTTCAAATACTGCGGTAAATATATTTTTCTAACAATGTATAGAGTGTTACACATGGATATAAATTGATCTATGTAAACATTCTTTATAAACTGCCAAATAGTATGAGATCGATATATGCAAGACATATAATATTCTAAAAATTGCATCAGAAATAGAAATGAAATATTGAGTGAACAAATTCTAGCATTTTCTATGAAGTCATGACTTACACAGTAATATCTACCATCACATCATTAAACTAAAAGTGCAAAAGCATTTGTACATACAGAGAAAATATGAGGTATAAACATTAGAATGGAAGAGGTAGTATTATCTCTGGATAATGTCTTTCTGAAAAACGAGACCGGGAATATAAACTAGAAAACTTTTAACATATTAAAATCAAAGACCATTTCAGTCAAATTTCTGAATATCTTTACACAATCAAGTGTGGAAATGGTTAGGAAAATGAACCAAATTGAAAGTAATAATTACTCACTTAGTGTGACTGTGCAACCAAGAGGCTAAAAGAGGTAATGGCTCCCCATTGTTCCATTTCTCTCCTTGGAATGGCACTGGGCAAGAGTCAGGTGACTGCAGCTCAGATAGGGAAAATTATCTCACTACTGTGTTGCCAGAACAAAAATACCTGTCTTTGGTGAATGCCTGGCTTAGAGAGAAAGGAAACAGGAAAGTGCTAAGAGTAGAAAGTTGCTGGGTCAAGTAGACATAAGTGCCTCAGCTTAAGCCCCAATAAAGAGGACTTGTTGGGGCACCAGGAAAGTATCTCAGACCAGGTCCCAGTAAGCAAGAATTTGAAATTTGGTGTTGGGCTAGGAATTCAGATACGTGTATGAATGTGGCTGGACTGAAAAATGGAGGGCTGAATCCTTGACTGAACTTCCTCCAGAAAAGTAAGGCACTGACTGTGTACCAAGTCTTGAGTAGGGAGAATAGCTAGCTCTCAGGAAGCCTGTCAGGCAATGCCTCCTATAACAATACCTAAAAAAATCACACACAGGATTTTTGGCTTGAAGCTAGATTTCTCAGATGATAGTCAAAAATAAAAACACCCAAAACACGTTTTTTTCCTCTCTCAATCTCCCCCTCATTTACACATATTATATATATGCATAAATTAACAAGAATTACAAGTTTTCCTTATGCTTAGTAACTAAAAATAAACAATCAAAAATGTATAATATTTAAAGAAACATAACTAACTGTATAACTTGTTGAAGGACATAAAACAAGACCTGAATAATTGGAAAAATGTAATAATCCTAGATGGAAAGACTTCTAACACTATAAAACTATTAATTTTCCCAAATTCAATCCATCATACATAAGCAATAATTCCAATCAAAATACCAATGTATGCTATGAAACCTGAAAAATTAATTTAAAAAATCTCTGAAAGAGTACAATGTTTTTGGAAAGCCCAAAAATTGCCTTCCTTAGAATAGGAAAATATTTAACATCTTAATATATTTTGGATGTCTAGGATTTTGAATTCATGTGGAAGTCATTTGAAGGAGTTCAAGGGCCAAGCCTCATTGAAAGACAAACTAAAAGACTATTATTATGATAAAGGGAAGAGAAGAGAGTAGGAATTAGTTCTAAAGAGGTGTGCCAGAGAATGTGAAGTGATTTAATCGATGGAATAGTTGTAACTTGTCAAACATATTTCTAAAAAAATTATGTACAGAGAAGAAACTTGTCAGTTGCTCATGCTTGGTTTTTATTCCATGTCAAACTACTATGTAATGAAAAAATTTTATTATTTTAGCATGTAATTATTTTATACTTTTACAACGAATTATTTCATAATAGTGTATTTGAATGCTAATATGCACTAATGTACTTAACATTGGAAATATCAGTATGTTTTCTTCCTTTCTTGATTCACGGGTTAAACTAAAAAAACTTTTGTTACAAAAGTGTATGTGCATGTGTACTTTGGAAGAAAATACATGTGATTGAAAATAAGATGATTAAAATTATTCTTAAATTAATCAATGATTACCGCCTTGAATACCTTATGATGGATATTTCTTTCTTTTACTTTTACATATTGATTTTGTTTTTTATATTTTTACCAAACTGAACAAGAGCATTTGCTTTGCTCTTTTATAACTTTTCAATTAGTGATTTCTATTTCTCCTTAAAGTAAAGTTTTGTCTTAATAATATAATTCACATTCCAATCAGGAGAAATGAGCAAAATAAAAAGAAGCAAAGCAGGAATTGTGTTTGGTGAATTGCTAATATGACATGCTGATCTGGGATTCCCAAGGAGATAACACTGCAATAGATACATTATTAATGCTATGAATTTAAACATTAAAAATCTTATATTATATGTTACTTGTAGCTTGAATTTTCCCAACCCTCTGTTTCAGAAGATATTAAATGAGGATATTTAATCTTATCTCTTAATTCCAATAACTAATGTTAGACACTTTGTAAAAATAGTTCTTAACCTGTGTAAGAAAAAGAATGAATATTAACCTCTGAGGACTAACCTACAGGAATGATTAGGTTATGATTGATTTACTTTATGAGAGCTCATTTTATCACTTTAAAAAGGCTATGTGTATCATTTTATGACTAAAGAATTAAAAGATAGTATGTTACGGTCTTTCTATTTTAAGGAGATCAAAATGTGAGTTTAAGACTATTTTTAAAAAGTAAAAATTAAAGGTTTTAAATTATAGCCTTTTTTATGTGTAATATCTCAATATATCTTGGAGCCAAAAACCAAATGCTCTTTTGCTTTTATATAACAGCTTACTCATAGAACTGGCTTGACACCTTGGAGTTAAAATGAGCAGGTAGTTTCATTTTCAATATCTGGTTGCCTTTAGCATCTTGTCCTGAAGAAATTGAATCAACTAAAATAGATAAGTTTTTTTCTGCGAAGCATTGTGAGACCTCCTTTGGTCCTAACCGCTTTGACATCTATTTTCATTGGGAAAAGAAATAAAGTCAGCTACCAGCCTCAAGTATTAGAGCCTGGGTTAACATTTCCTGTGCGCTATCAAGTCTTGTTTCCATAGAAATAAAGTTTGGATTGTTGAAAATAAGAGACTTATTTTAAAACTAGTGTGAAGTTCTACTTGTAGAAAATTGTGAAGCTACGTGTCATGTTTGCAGTACAGCAGTGACTGAATAATTCTATCTAAAAAGCTTCCCATTGTGATTGGAAAGTCTATGGGGTAGAAATAAAACTTACACAATTTTGAGTAGAAGACTCTGGGCATATTAGTTTATAACAATGGCATGAGAGGACCATAATACTTCCTAAGAGGCTAGAAACATCAGCATTTTCTCTTTATTGCACTTTGAATATTTTAATGTACTTAGTCTGCAATTCATGATTTAGTCACTTGAGAGCTCACTGAAAACTGGCCTTTAAAATGTTGAGTTTAATAATTAGAACAGAGTAGAAACACTTTCATCCCTTTTAAGATTGAAGTCAGCCATTGAGTATGTGTTGCCTTTATTTGATTTTTTATTTTGACAGGTCAAAATTAAGGAATATAATTTCAAATATCTACAGAAAACCTGGTTCTGGAAACTTAGCATTGTTTTTCTTTAATATGTACCTGTATTTTGAAATAGAATTTTACTGAAGTTGTTATGAGAGAATCTGATCAAATATTTTTACTAGCATATGGAGAGTTGGAGAGTGAGAGAAAAAATTGTAAATATCTTATTTTCAGATAACTAGCCCCAAAGTGAGACCAATAGAGATAGTAACCTTAAGACCTGGTCTTTGACTATATAACTTGCTTTAAATTATTTCTCTGAGCCATAAAATTGTAGATATAGCTGTGGTTCTCATTGCTTCATTTCACAAGGCTTGGGAAATTATTGATTGGATGCTTCCCAGAAGTTTTAGCAAAGAAAAAATATTTTCATAGCAGTACTGGGCTTTTCTCTTAATGGCAATGCACATTTTTTCTCTTAAAATAATAGTAGAGCAATGATCATACTATACTACACTAAATAGCATGTTTGCTATACTCTGAAAATAGCATTCATTCAGAAATATAAGTAATAATTCTGTTAACATCTGAGACTATGGAAAGTAGGTCAAAATAATTGAGTCAAATTAATGCAAAATTCAAATATGAATGTTACCTAGCTACATTTTCTATCTACACCTGGTATCATTCTGAACTTGATTTGAAATAATGATGATTCCTATTATTTCACGTCTGCTTAATATAAACAAAAACAACTTGTCTCTGTAGCACCAAATGTTAGATCTCAAAATTTTACAGTTATAATTCCCTAAAAGAACACTTTAAGCTGTCAAGGTAGACTAACCATATGTACCATTTTAAATGGGTCAGTAACATTTTTTTCCCATATATTCCAACCATCTGGTTGTTTCAATATAAATGTCAGTTTTATCTTATCAATCTTTAATCCAGGGAGAAAGGGGCAGTTGAGTTGTCCTGGGTTCGGACTGTTGAGGGGGCCAAAAGCAACTGCCCCTTCTGCCCTTCATTAAAGACAGCCCTTGCTGGTGCTGACTGTGGATGACCATGGCCACTACTACTGTTCCTGCCCACTGTGAGGAAATGGAAGCATGGCAAGAGGGTTTCCCTTACCCTGCTAGTGCCTGTTTATTCCAAGAGAGAAGAACACTGCAGCGTAATCGTGTCTCAGGTAAGTACTATGAATTGTCTTCTGGCACTATTGGGATTACAGGGCATTTCTGGCACTGTGGTGGTTATTGGGCATTTCTTGTACCAGAATGGTTAAAGCTGCATGTTTTAGGTAGGACATTTAGAGCAGGGATTACAGGGGCTCCAAATTTGGTTTTCACCTAAGGTGTCAAAATTCCTTGCACTGGGTCTGGACATTTGTGTGAAGTCCGGTCAGACCACACATCAGTTGCTTTGCTATCACTGATCTACATCACCTAGTACTTCTTGCTGGCCTGGCTGCTCCGTTCCTCATCAGATTACCCCGCCTCATCCCCTCCCCTTAGCCATCAGTGCGACTCCATCCCATTTTTGCCCTCCCAATGTCCCATTTTTGTCTCAAGGAAATATGGTCAGCCTAAATCAAGGTGAGCTAATGTTAGTGGAGGGTAAATTCATAGCCAAAGGCTTGATATTAGAATTTATTTGACCATTTTACTAGTATGAACTTGATATATATGACCCCCCATTTTGTTCCACAGTACTAACCAACCCAATCGAAAATTATTGGACTTTCAGGAAGATGAAGTATGTATGGTTAAGCCTGTAACTCTAGGATTTAGAAGTACTTTATGGAGAACCATAGATTTATGGTTGTAATCTGCCTAACTATCTTTATGAATGGAGCTATCACAGAGAAATGTCTTTTTGCTCTCACTGTGGAAAATACTGAAGTGTATTTGTCTACCTTGTTTTCTCCATTAAGGGCCTTCTGGATTTTTCCTGAGTGGTTATCAAGCTTATCCAATCTTCTAACTAATAGGTTAGAAACAATGCCAAATGAGAGATATAACCAACATTGGGAAAAATGGAAATAGGTCCTTAAATTACTTTTCTCCTTACCATACTTTATTAGATATGTCTTAGTATTTTCACAGAAAGCCCTAAACAAACTAATCACTGCCTACTTCGCTGAAATTTACTCCTGCAACTATTCCTCTGACTTCTTAAATTTTCTAACTTATTTATTCAGCAAATATATATGGCATATTCAAAACCTGGTATGAAGGATACATTATTGAAGAAGGCAAAGTCCCTGTCTAATGACATGTATTTCTAGTATGGGAGGAAGGGTGGATCAAGGTAAAAGTTAATATATAAATGAGATATATGAGATAATCTCAGATAATAAGTGCTAAAAGGAAAATAAGTTCTTAGATGAGGAATAGATCTCATCATGTGAGTCTTTAAAGTAGGTAAACTATGAAAAAAATGTGGATAATGAAAGAGAGACAACTTTTGGATGAGTGAGGAAAATCCATGGAAGAAGAATAAAAGCATAAAAAACGTCCTGAGATTGAAATGATGTTGCTACATCCAAAAGACAGAAGCGAAAGGTTCCTATTTCAGAAGTATAGTGGATCTGGAAAGTTCGAAAAGATGCATGTCATGTAGGTACAAATAAATATATGATCCATGAATGTCAGCTTCCACATTATATTTGGTGCCCACTCTAGACCAACCAAATTAGAATCTCTAGGGCTGGTCCCTGGAATCTGTTTTACCAAGTTTTCCAGATGATTTTTATGCATATAAAGTTAGAATTAGCACTGATACATCTATAATTCTAGGAACATTTATTTTTGGTATGAATGCAAAAAAAATTTCATATAAGTACAGGCAAGAATGAAGGTGAGCAAGTAGGCAGGAAGAGAGGAGGAAGAAACATTTTATTTTATTTAGTTTTTCATCTTGTTTGTTCCCCTCTGGCCCCATGTTTCAAACCTGTGTCCTTGGGATGTATGTGGACTATATCCAGTGGCCTTATCTGCCAGGCCACCAGGGTGCAGCATGAATGAAAAACTTCTAAAGAGAAAGATAAAATTGTTTTCAACAGAAAAAAAAGATGATAATTACGTTAGAATTCTGCTGAACAATTCTAGAAGAATGCAAAAATAGCTCCTTTCATATATGAATCAAATTATT
The DNA here is from genome assembly GCA_004363575.1 of Solenodon paradoxus. Classification (NCBI taxonomy): domain Eukaryota; kingdom Metazoa; phylum Chordata; class Mammalia; order Eulipotyphla; family Solenodontidae; genus Solenodon; species Solenodon paradoxus. The sequence goes on from RJWH01000027.1 coordinate 1,687,695, forward strand.
TAAACAATACATTCTAATATTTAGCCAAATGTTCACTTGAAAGTTGTGACCATAAAATATAAAGAGTATTTTTTAGCATAGGGAATCAGAAAAATCTGGAATGCCTAGTCTTTCTCTGAGAAGGAAAACTGCTATTTAAAATTGAGAAAAAATTCCAAAAAGACAATAGGGTGTCTAAGAATGACTCAGATCAGTAATGAGATGAAATGTAGAAATACAGCTAAAATGAAATCTGTTTGATTCCTGTAAAAAATCAGAAGAGCTGAGATAGTCTTAAAATCAATGAATGTTGTCCTCACAAATCTTAATTATATTAAGAGGACTTTGTAAACAAAGTGGGTGAATCAGAGCAAGTGCTCCCTTTCCATTATGATTAAAAGAAATGATCAAGCTTGGAAACTAAAAATGAGAAAAATCAACTGTGTGTCACTCTCAGTGGCATAGAATATTTTTCCTTGATGATAATAGATAAAATAATTTAAAGAATAATTACAATTTATTGTTCTTCTTAACATTCTCTCCTGCCATTTTCTAGCAGTGGTCTTGAGCAGCATATACTTTAATAACATAAAATAATCTCTTCTATTTTATGTGCTAATTGCAGTACTTTAATTCCAAAGGATACATAGTAGCAATGTTTTAAATTTTTAAATGAATCTATAGCTAAGACTAGAAAGTAAGTTATTAGATAATAGAATGTCAATGCTTAATAGTAATAATATGGGGATATGGTGGTATTAAATCAGAACTCAGAGAAGTAATAGAACACACAGGTATATTTGTGTATATATACGTGCATTCTATAAATATTATAGATAATGTATTAAAGAGCTGGTTAAACAAATCAGAAATCCAAAAGGGAGGTAGGTGGAAAAAGAAAAATCATAAATGGACTGGAACCATATGAGCATGAACTGAAGTTTTGAGTCTCTTTAGTACATTCGATTAAGACAGAACCTTATATATAAATACCATAAAGTTACCATGACTATATCATTGCATCATTTTTGCTATGTTGTGTTGATTAGAAAAAAAAAAATTTTGAGATGGTGTTCAAAAGGAACACACCCAGTTAAATATAAAGTCATTTTAAAATGTCATTCTTTTTATTCCATAGAGAGATTTCTTTATTTTGGAATCACTGGACTATATCTCTGTAGCTTAAAGCAGAGAAAGAGATAGTTAAGTGATGGAAACTACCAGAACAATTACTGATACTGAAAAATAAGAACCATAAAAGTGTAAAAATCTAATTTTGCTATTGAAACAGCTCCTTAGCAGCCATTCACTCCTAATCAGCCTCAAGTTGTAATGAATAGAATAATAAGCACCATTAGAATAATTCACTATTCATCAAGAACAATAAACCACTTAGAATAACAAGGCTAAAATAATAAGCTAATGCTTAAATCCTGGAAAAGAAGATGGGGTGGGGGGAGAAAGGGAAATTTCAGAGGTGTCGAGATTTTTCCTGCGGTTATCCTGATCTGCTGAGCTGCCCCCTATGCATTAATTTCTGTACTGACCTACTCAGCTCCTCACCCACATCCTGCCCAGTATCTTTCAATGTGGTTTGTAGAAAACCTACATCAGACTCAGCTAGAGTGCCTTTGAAGACAAGAAGAAAAAGAGAAAAGTTGGATAGAGAGACAGATTTCCAAGGTTCCATTCTAGCTGGGGTGAAAGTTATTTAAAATCTACTATTCCCCCTCGATGCCATTTACTTCTGTTGTCCTTTACTCCAAGAATAGGTTTGATTTCTAGCTTTACCTGTTAAAATCCATTCATCCTTTCAGACTCAAATCATAACTGTTTCTTTCTTTACCTTTCTTGAATCTAATTCCCCACTGACTTACACACCCTGGTCAAAGTAGAAGTTAAAATTGGAGAAATATTAGCAGCAAGAGAGAGTAAAGATTACTTAGTCCGGTTCCTTGTTTTATAGATGAGAAATGTAGAAGAGAAAAATCTTAAGGGTTTCACTTAAAGCAAAATACCCCTTTCCAAATAAATATTGCTAATATTGCTCTTAACCAGGGAACTAAATATAGAATTATGTAAAATAGTGATTTAAGTTGCTATTACAAAGTTAGAATAAAAAATAGGTATCCTTTCTCTAAGAGATACACAGATATAAAGCATAATTATGCTTAGTTATTTTCATTTTTATTTTATGGAGGAGTATAAATAGCAGGAAGATGCTGGAAATAGGAGGAAATTTTAGATATTTTTATAGCCCTGATCTTCTGTGGATCAATATTTTCAACCTTAGAATGGGTTCTCTTTTAGTAACTGTGCCAATCAATTGACTGCTCTGTGATCATCTTTCGCCTAAGTTTCAAATGTAAATATTTTTGATGCCTGAATGATAGTTCCATAAATTAGTGAGGTTCTATCAGCAAGGTATGTTGAATATGTTCTGAAAGATTATACACAATCTGTAACAAGAAAAAATTGAAAAAAAAATACTGATACCACCTCTTCATTAAAATTTTTTCTATTTAGATTATATGGTAAGTACTTGGCATATAATGTCATAATGGTTCCTCCTATTTAGTGGATGGGACCTGTTAAATATCACGTGATGAGTGCAGATGCCAAGTGCAGCCAATGATGACAACATAGGAAGAAAATTTCATTTGGTCTTGTGGAGCTGGGAAAGGCTTTTCAAACATGTTTCATTCCTTATGACACTTCAGAATTGGTGTTACTTGTCAAAATTTCTATGCAGAATTTTATCTCACAGTGTACATTTAATTACCTCTCAATAATCCCTTTTAAAAAACATTTTATGTCCCAAATAAAATTTCGAGGCTTGTTATAGATAGATACATGGACAATTACTTTACAATTAAGATTACACTGAAAGCAGATAACTTAGTATCTCTCAGGGAACAATACATTGATGAGGTTTATTCTCAACTAAGTGAACTAAATCCTGCAACCAGTTTTCTCTTTCCCACATTGTATACCTATTCACAATCTTCTATAAAGGAGAGAGACATTGCCTAAGGAAATAACATTCCCCTCTTTCGTGTCTCCTCTTATACGCTACTACAGTACTACTTCACATCTAACCCCAGATATATGAGGGGTGGAGGGTCCCCACACCAAGTAAGCCTGTGACCTGTGATGCCAGCAGGGTGTCCTACAAGGAAACTCAATTCTGATACTACCTACCTGGAGACAGTATCAGATCCCACAGGTTAAGAGCTCAGTCCCACAAGATTGCCCTCCATACCCACTTCAAATGCTAATCCCTAACCCATGCTGATACTTGTACTCCTGACCTATCATCTGTAATTCAGAGGTTCCCACCACCCACTCCTTGAATTCAATTAAATTGTTGTACTGTGTACTTGAAATTTGCTGAGTAAATCTTAAGCATTCTAAACATACACACACATAGAATATAGTTAATTATCTGAAAAATGATAACCTAATATTGTTTATCAATTCACAAAATATATGTATGTCAAATATCAAATCATCATATTGTACACTTTAAATAGGCACAATATATGTGGGAAGGGATGAAGAATTTCCACATCCTTTTTAGATGCATTACCTTCCCAGTACTGCCTCATGTTCATCAATCAGCAACCAGGAAACTCTCAAACCGTTAGTACAGAAATTTCCATGAAGGCTTTATTATATATGCATGGTTGATTGATCATTAGTAATTTATACTACTTCTAGTCTTCTGCTCTCCAGAGATTAGGTGGTAGGACTGAAAATTCCACTCCTCTAATCACAATTGTTTTCCCTGGTAACCAGTCCCCACCTTCAGGGGCTTTCAAAAATATTCATTATATTAATCTAAACTCAAGTGATGTCGAAGGGGACTTATTATAAGTAACAAAAGTTACCTTTATTGTTCTCATCGCTTAGGAAATTAGGGTTTTAGAAGCTCTCTGCCAGTACTCAAGAAGAAAATTAAATATATGTTTGTCCTTTGCAAATATATATTTGTTCTTTCTGCCCTTTCTTACTGAGAAACTTACTAAAATGAGCATTGTTTCTTTTCTCTTTCCAGAGTTAATTTTATTTTAACAATCAGGACACTATTTTACATTTAACTTACTGAAGTTTTTTTTGATTACTCAGCAGCTGAAATAGTGCAGCATCAGTTAGAGCAGGTAAGCTGTAATACTCCACCAAAAGCGACCTTGCTGAAATTATTCCTTCCCCTAACATAATACTTTTTGTTGTTTAATTAAGCAACAGAAGGCAGCTCAGATTCATTTCAAATTAGCAGTAAGTGACTGAGCTATGCAGAATCAAGAATAGCAACAATGTTCCTATTTCTGCAACTTCGACCCAGCTACCATCTACCATCACAGGTGACAGCAATGCCACAATGGCACAAGTCTGCGGAGTTGTAATCTTCGTGTAGCACCAGTGGCACATAGACCCTAAGGAAACTCTTAGATTATGTTCGCCATCAATGATTGTGGAAAAAAAGGTCTTTTCACCTAAAACATGTAACTTTCAAGAACAAACAACTAATTCCTTCAAAGAAGACTATGATTAAGACCGTTTATAGAGCATGGGCAAGAGCAAAGGAACTTAGATATTATCATGTCTAGGGCTAAAAGCAAGGGGAAGAAGTAGGATTGCAGAGCCCAGTGAGGGTAAGTGGAAGTGATGGGTAGGAGATACAGTCCTGAGAGATTGCAACTACAACAAAAGACCTGGGCTGCAGCTAGGAAGAAATGACCAGACGCCTCTCTCCTACTGCCCTTAACTCTGCACAGGTGCTTCTATTTGCTGAGTCTATTAGGAAGCCATCCCTCCAGAGGCCCCAGAGAGCACAAGGTGAAGTTCTAGTCTCCCAACAACCAGGACAGATAAGTGGGAGGTCTTTTGGTTTTCACTTTTTTTCTGACTACGCTCTCTTCTAAGATGATTCCACTCAAGAGGTGGTGTCTAGACTATTTCTGCAAATGATTTTCAGTACAGATCTCCAGATAGCTCCACTCCTCTGAACTACAGATTTGTCCTTTGTTGACACAAGATATTTATTTCATAGTACACTTCTACATATTAACAGTTGGTGGTTGCCAGAGGAAGGGTTGGGCAGTGGGCGGGGGCGGTGGGTAAAAGAAATGAAGGGGATCAATGTGAAAAAACATCCAGTTATAAAATGATTAAGTCATGGGACTATAATGTACAGCGTAGTGACTATAGTTAATAATACCATATCAAATAATTATGTTGTATACCCAAAATCTCAATATATTATGTCAATTATAGCAACAGCATCTGTTTATCTCCTTGACATCTCTACTTCAATATCTTAATTATATCTCAGGAACCATGTTCCAGAAGTGAATCTGCCTTTTCCATAAGCGTGTCCTTAACCAAACAGTTTTTTTAATTTTTATAATTTTTTTTCATTTTGTTTTCAAATCCATAATAATTATGAGATATTGAACTGACTTCTCAGTCTATGGATATTGCACACCATACTCACCACCAGAGTTCAAGTATCCTTTACCACCACCTCATTCCCTCTCTCCTTCCCTCCCACCTCTCACCCCACCTCCCCCCACCAGGAAGTCATCTTGTGTCCTGTGAGTTTTTGCTGGGGTTTATCTGTTTACTTGTTTCATTTTATTATATTCCATATATGAATGAAACCATCTGGTATTTCTTTTTCTTTCTGATTTAAATTAACATGATGCTCTCCAGTTCCATACAGATTGTAACAAAGGGCACAATCTCTCTTTTTTTTTTTCTTTTCCTTTTTCAGTAGCTACATAGAATTCCATTTAGTATCTATATCATGGCTTTTTCGTCCAGTCATCTGTTGATGGCCATTTAGGTTGTTCCCATGTCTTGACTGTTGTGAATATTGCTGCTATGAACATAGGGATGCAGATATTTTTCCTGATTAGAAATTTTGTATTCTCTGTGTATATGCCAAGGAGTGGGATTGCTGGATCAAATGGTAGTTCCATCTTTATTTTTTGAGGGATCTCCATGATGTTTTCCAGAGGGGTTGTAATAATTTACATTACCTCAAACAGTGAAGGAGGGTTCCTTTTTCTCCACACCTCCTGCAACACTTATTATTTCTAGACTTCTGAATATAAGCCATTCTCAGTTTTGTGTGGTGGTATCACATTGTGATTTTCATTTTCATTTCTCTGAGGATGAGTGATGTGAAACATTTTTTTTATGTGTCTGTAAGTCATCTGTGTGTATTTGGATAGGTGTCTGTTCAGTCCTTCTGCCATTTTTTGAATGGGTCATTTATTTTTTTTGTTGAGATGTATGAGCTCTTTTGTATATTTTGTAGATTAAGCTCTTATCTGATGTATGTTGTGTAAATATTTTCTCAAATTCATGTAAATATTTTCTCAAATTCAGTAGATTACCATTTTGTTTTACTGGTAATGTCTTTTGCTGTGCAGAAGATTTTTAGTTTCTGTTGTCCCAATTAGTTAGCTTTACTTTGGTTACTTTTGCTATAGCTGACTTTTCCCAAAGATGCCTTTGAGGTTGAGGTCGTGAAGCATGTTATCCACATTTCCTTCTGTTATGCTTTCTGGTCTTACACGCAGGTCTTTGATCCACTTTGAATTAAATTTTGTGTATGGTTCTTACAAATAATTTAGTTTCTCTTTTTGCAGATGTCTGTCCAGTTTTTAACCATTTATTGGACAGACTTTCCTTTTTTCATTGTATGCTGTTAGTTCCTTTGTCAGAGATTAACTGTTTTATAGATATGGCTTACTTCTGGGCTCTCAATTTTAATTCCACTTATTTGTGTATCTGGGTTTGTTCCTGTATCATACGGTTTTGATGATGATAATCACTTTGTAGTATGGTTCGCAGTTGGGAAGTGTAAGTCTACTATTTTTTCTCAGGATAGCTCTCACTGTTTGAGATCTTTGGTGATTCCAAACAAACTTCAGTATTGTTGACTCAATTTCCTTAAAAAATGTCTCTGGAATTTTTTTTTTTTTTTTTTTTTTTTTTTTTTTTTTTTTTTTTTTTTTTTTTTTTTTTTTTTTTTTTTTTTTTTTTTTTTTTTTTTTTTTTTTTTTTTTTTTGGTGGGAATTGCATTAAATCTGTATATTGCTTTGGATAGATTTACCATTTTAATTAAGTTCATTCTTCCAATCCATGAGCATAAAATAGTCTTCCTTCTCTTTGTCAAGTTTTTAATGGTTTTCTATTGTTCTTAAAATTAAAACCAAAATTCTCATGACCTATAAGGCCTTGTTTTAACCCTCATACCTGATCTTGCTCTGGTCACAAACTTGCTTAAATTTCTTCAGTAACAGTAGTATGAGTTCATTGTTCAGTTTCACTATGTCCTTTGACTTCAAGAATTAGCTTTATCAAGTCTGTTTCCATTGCCTATTTGCTTTTCTTCTACCAATTGACTTAGTTAACTTGTACTCATCCCTCAGATTTCTGCTCAACATTCATCATTTCTCTAAATGAGTATTCTAAATAAAATACTTCTGCTAGCCTCCATGGTGATTATCAGTTTTAATTAAATATTTGTACAATAGTTTTTTCCTTTTCTAAAATATAATCTCCATGAAAGTTGAATTCATGTACTGAATCTCAGTAACTAATGTAGTTATTTTCAGTTAATAAAAATATTGAATTCATGAAACTATTATGAATAGTGTACATGATTAAGTCAATAAGTTATGACCTTTGGTTGACATAGCTATTAGTCCAAGAAAAATGATGAATGATCTTTAAAAGAAATTTTTTCCTCATTGCTTGCTTTAATGTATTACAAAATTCTAAAATTTTTGCCCATGGCAAATTTTGCTGGGATTCTGACTCGATAAATTCAAAGAATACTCAATAATGAATTTCTTTTTTATGATTCTATAGCAATTTTACAGAATTTTGATATTTTATATTCAATGCTTATGTTACTATAAAATTACGAATTTCTAAATCATTATTATGTGAAATAGTATGAAGAATATTTCTTTGAATTGCAAATCAAACTAGCTTAAGAGAATGAATGAGAAAATTTTTCTGTATAAATATGCTCATTATATTATCTGTACATATATTGATCATTAATCAATTTATATTTTGTGTGAAATAGGTAGATATCTTTTTATCTCTTAATATAGTCCAACATTTTACTTCTACATAACATCCAAGCAATCACATAGTAAGGGAGCTTGTTATAAAGTATATAATTAAACTGTGAGCTAAATCTCTACCTAAGTGAAGCAAACAATTAGAAATGTTTGTCATATAATACATAAATCAACGAATTTTGGAACTGGGAGGCATATTGTAGCTGTGTAACCTGTTAGAAGATAGGTAAGTGAATGAGATGTGTGAGTAGTTAAATGTCTTCTTCAAAATCACCCAACTGTTTAGTAATAGATGTTTAGGAGCTGTGTAGCCTGTTAGAAGATAGGTAAGTGAATGAGATGTGTGAGTAGTTAAATGTCTTCTTCAAAATCACCCAACTGTTTAGTAATAGATGTCTAGGTTCAACATTTAAATCTTAGTCTTTTGCTTTTTCTACTGGCTATTATCCTTATCTAAAATTTGACTTGTGCCAGAAAATCATGTGTACTTTTATTAATTTTGTTACTTTATTAAGCCATGATAATTATTATTATTATGTCTAAAGGGTACATTTGATTATTTGGCATTCAAAATTATAATCAGCAATTATCAAATAAACTTTAATTGTAGACCTATTAAGCTATTATATAAAAGAATAAATTGATGTATCAATTTCCAGAAAACAAAGACAGTAGTTTTTTAAAATGTGGAGTTAGAATCTAATGAAGGATAAAACACAAGTTTTCAATCTTCAAATATAAAACTATTGAAAGAATTGAATGTCAGCGACATTTAGCTAATGAGATAACCTTGTGGGTATTAGATGTGAGAGGTATAGAATCAGTGTAGGGGAGCAAATAATAGAGCAGGGTAGAATGAGAAAAGAAATGAAATAAAAATATTATTTTGATAATAAAATTACTAGAACAACAATTTACTTTCTTGCAGTTTGCTTTACCTTGTATAATAAAGTAGATTAGTGGGTTACTTCTAAAAACTTCTCTTCACTCTAAGTTTGTGAGATTTTTCCTTTCATACATTATTTTTTAATTAGATGGTAGAGTATCCGAAAAACTAAATAGGTTTGAAATACTGGAATAAGTAATCATAACCTTAAAATTTTTTATTTTGATTTTTATTTAGTATTCTACTATTTCATAACTGAGCCATTAGATCATTCTAACAATGGAATTCTTCAGCTACAAAAAAATAAGCCTAGTGGTTGGATGAAAAAAAAAAAAAAAGCTTCTCTAGAGTTTACTTGATGATAATGATAATAGCAGGCATGAAGTTGTTAATACCAAACAGTGATTAAAGAGACAGTGATACTATAAAGAAAGAAAACAAGTATACTTTCTATTTCCTATGGGTAAAAACCAACAGAAGATGATTCCTTGTTAACATATCTCTTTCCCTAAATCTTGTGACTCAGTAATTCACAACTGTATTTTTGAGTAACAAGCAACAAGACTAAAACAGCAAGTGCTTCGTTTGTTTTCTAACTTGAGTCAAAACTAAGCAGCTCCATGCTGGTATAGCTCTTTGAAGAAATCTAACTTATATAGCTTTTCAAGGAACTTGGAATTCTATGGATTACTGGGTTGTTGACATATAAAGAGAAAGTCCTCATCTGAGTTGGGGACTCGTCATAATTTTATAAATAAAATATTTTAGGGTTTTTTTGAAACATACATAAAATGCTGAACATTTCCAAAATATACTCTAACTTTATTTCATGAAGAGCTTTCTGGTATATTCCACATACTCATTTTCCTCTAGTAAATCTTACAGGCACACGTGTGTATGTGTGTGTGTGTGTGTGTGTAATACAAGATATAAAATAAGCTTGAGGGTTTGACTCCATGTGGTGATGGTAGGTGTTAACAATCCCTTCTTCCCTTGCAATATCTGTGCCTGTTTTGAATTTCAGACTCCCAATGACATTTGAGCTGCTGAGACGCATTTGTCTATATTGGAACAGACATTTATGAAGGTGAGGTTCAGGACAATCATGGAAGATATCTCTCAAACATGGTAGATACAGATTTTCTAATTCAAATTTGCACTTGTCATTTCTGTCTTTGTGATCTGGGGCAAGTGTCTTACCACTTTGCCTCTGTTCTTTAGTCTCCAGTTTGAATATTCACCTGGGAAAGAGAATTAAGGACTTTATTGATGGCTGACAGAAAACACTTACTATGGGGTAACCATTCCCAAGTTTTCAGGGAAAAATGCCTTAAAAGCACCAGAAGTAATACATTTTTTCGTGTTCAGTTGGATTCTAAAACAAAGTAGGGAGTAATTACGTGTTTATTCTAGGAAAGCTTGAGATCACATTTTCAGAGCACCTGGATTATACCACGATTTTTCAGTCAAAGTCTAAAGTGACTGCAAGGAGAATTACCCTGGGTCCTGTGCAGCAAGGGACTGACAGTCTTACTTCACTTCTGAGAATGCACTTTGGCTACTGTCATGTCTATTTATTACTTGCCTTTCCTCCTTGGAGAACTTAGAATCAGCCTCTGTTCAAGTAGATCAAGTAGTAATTGAGTAAAACACCTTGTCCTGTACTCCAATTCTTCCACAGCATTCTTTTCTTTCAGGCTTTGCCTGTTTCCTTGCCATTTAGTTTGCACATTGTGCCTTGCACACAGGGTCCTTCCCAAAGGAGCAGCCAGAAACTGAAATCCAACCGGTATTCCTTAACCAAGTGATGTTCCCAGATTAGTGGAGTGGGTGGAAGGTGATCACATTTTTTTTCTAAATTGCACAGAGTAGAAATAGCTCCTAAAACAATATATTAATAGCTCTGTATATTTTTACATCGTGGTGGGAAAGAATGACCAATAAATAAGATAGGCAAAATTAAAAATTAAAAAAAAAGATGAAAATGCCAAAGAATAAAAGGGTTTATGTTTGTGTGCATGTATGCATGTTTATTTTCTGTTTTATTGATCTTCAGCTTCCATTCTGTGCTTATTATCATAAAGAACCAAGTGAGGCCCAAGAAAAGACCAAACCTCACAGGTTCATTTTAGCTAAAACCTAATCTCTTGAGGCAAATGCACAATGTTATTTCATATGCATGTCTAGTGTTTGATGGACACCAGCAATAGTTTTGCAAAGTTTTCTGTCAGACCTATGTATATGCTAAAGTGAAAGTAAAATATTTAAATCTTTAGTTGTATGATGAACTCTCTTCTTGAATTAACTGGCAGGAATCCCATAAAGATATTTCACACATCCATAAAATGATGAAAATTAGGCTTGGGCCATTTGATATTCTGAAATGGGGTATTTGGCTTGCAGATAAGATCCTTTTAATTCAAGCCATGAAACCACTTGCATAGAATCAAAGACTAATATCTGAAATTTCTCATCTTTGAATGCATTTTTTAGATATTTTTGGGAGCAGCCGTGGAAAGTATTGCAAAACTAATAGCTGTAGCAGGCGACATTCAGCATTCTTCCCTCACTCCTGGGTTTACAGGGCACTTCCTCCGGTCACACATAGAAAAGGGAATTTCAACTTTAAAGCATCGAAAGTCAGATTCTAGCACTGACACTCCTGACAATTTACTAAAAATTTGCTCACATATTGTTGCCACTTTCATGGTTCTGATGTAGTAACTTCAGAAGGATAGGCTTACACTGAAGGAAACAGACTGGCCCAAGTACAGGTCCCTTTATTCTTTCATAATCACTGATTGATTTGTAATGTCTTCAAAGTGGCAGCTGACCTTTGGCTCTGAAACTTTTCTTATGCTTTGTGATCTAGATGTGGCAGAAACGGTTTTTGCCATAGCTATCTGCTATTTAATGTGGCATGGTAGAACCAAAAATATATAAAAGACTAAGATACTGGTTACCACACAGTGCAAGGTGCTGAATATGCACATAATTTACACTTACCACATCTCTTTGAAAACTGAGGCAACTAAATAAGCAATGTGTCAAAATATTTCCTTTTAAAATTGTCTTTGAAAGATGAGATGAGGACCCCCTCATTCATGTACATCAAACCATTCATTATATTATTGTGCAATATCATAGATCCTTTTACGTTGTGTAGATTGCTCTGCCATCTAGCTTGCATAGATATTTCACAGAGGCAAAGAGATTTTTGTTTTTGTTGGCATATACCTGAAAACTGAAAATTAAAAATGACTAGAATGGCTTTGTTTTTTTTAATGAATATTCCAGAGGAAGTTAATGGATACTTTTGAAAAATCATTCACAGACATGTTATTTGATAATCTATAACATTAAGGCTTATTTTTCTAGAAGAATGATATTTTTTAAGAGAACTCAAAAGGCATTGAAATCGAATGGATTTTTCCACCAATTGTTATTTCATGATAAGTATAGATGCTTTATATTTTTAACAGTTTAATATTAATGTTCATATTTACTTTAAAAACTTTGTAATAGAAACTGATGCAAATGACAGTCTTTAGTTATGCGTAGATATATTAATTCATTTTATTTTTTAATGTGAATTCTTTTTATTGAAGTAACATCATTATCAAATTTCATATGTGCATCATTATAAATCAAAATCTATGTTAGTAGATCTTTTATTAATAGCTGTTAAGTGTCCAATTCAGAAATTTTCTGATTTTTTTTTTAAACATTTTGAGTTGTAACTAGATATAGAACCATTGGTAAAGGTACATGGTCCAGAAAAAAAAAGGAGAAATAAAAGAAATCTATCAGAAAATGAAAGAAACCAGGTCCCTATCACTGTATAAAGTAGAATCAACTTGTCATTTTATTGCTATCAATTATGTAGTGTTCTCTCATTAAAATATATAAAATTTCCTCTACTCTTTATATATTGTAAAATATTCATGAGTCTGTACTAAATTATCCAAATTTTATAGAAGACATTTTCTATTAGTTTAGATGAGTGAATTTCAAACAAAGCTTGTGAGCATTTCAACTGTATAAAGAACACTGCCTAATAAACTCAATGTGCCCTTATGTAGAGTAAAAAAAAAAAATATGACCTTTGAACTTCCTTCCAAACAGACATCATCAAACTTCGTAATTAAATTAAACTGTTCTGATTACTGTCTATCTTCAGGGCTTCTATGAACACAATTTAGGATTAAAGTGCTAAAATTTCAATCAAGCTTTTAAGAAGGGAAAACTAAATCTAAACCTATTAGCTGACTTGAATATCTAAATGATCAAGAATCAAAGGCAAATTTAGCTAATAATAAATAGCCTGAGTAATTTACTCCCACACATACACAGCTTGAATAAAACATTCAAGTCTTATGACAGAATGGATTCAGATAAATTTTGTGTGCCAATTTCCATTTTTGTTAAACAAATATCTGGTGTCTACCGTGTTATAAAAAGGTTTTAAGCTTAAAAAGAACAAAACAAAATCCAAATTTTAATGACATTAGAGTTCTATTATGTTGGAAGTGTGCGGGTAGTATTTCTGAATTATATGCATATATATGGAAATTAAGAACTGTCAGAGTCACTATTGATGGCCCCAGAAATCATGATTAGCCTGTAATAATCAAATAATAAATTTCAAGGACATTAACACCTTTAAATACAGTGGGAAAAAAATGTGTGGTCTACCTTCTGGTGAAGGGGTAGACTCGTTTACACATTGGTTCAGAGCTATCATCCATTGTGTGATAATTGTGTGATAATGTTGTGTCTTAACTTGAACCGTCCCTGGGTATACAGATTAAACATTATTTCTGGTTGTGCCTGTGAGGGAGTTACCAGATGAGAGTAGCAGTTGAGAACTAAGTAGATTCAATAAAAAGATTACCCTCTCCAAATGGGCAAGCCAATCCACTGAGGGCCTGAATTTAATAAAAAGTAGAGGAAGAAGGAATTTGTCCTTTTTTTTTCCTGCTTCACAATTTTAACTAAGACATACCATCTCATCTTCTCCAAGTCTTGAACTGGAATTTACACCACACACTACCCTGAGCCTTAGGTCTTTGTATGATTCAGACTGAATTATATGATATAGACTGAAATACATTGACTTTCCTGGCTCTCATGCTCAAAATAAATAATTTATAAATAACTAATATCAAAATTAATACTTCTCCCATACATAATTAAAATATTTTAATATTGGTGCACCCTAATGAAGGAGCAGTTACATTAGTCACCTCCAAAGGAGTACAGTACATACCCATGTTCGAGTCCCAGGTCTCGGAGGAAACAATCAGTTTAAAACAACTAAATAAACAATAAAATGCTTCCTCCACCTCTTTTCTTTCTGCCTGTCTGACTACTTATCCTCATTCCTGCCTGCACCTTTCCTTAAAAAAAAAAAAACAACTTTAATATTATTTATATTAATTTGAAAACAATGTAATATTAATGGAAATTGTAAAGCAAATGGCTATATTCAGTTATAAGTAATAGATCTTTTATTAATAGCTACTTAGTAACCCATTTATTCCCAGAAATCTGCTCTGATTCTTTCAAAACATCTTGAGTTGGCGTACGTCTGTGGTTCAAGTGGCTAAAGTGCGGGTCATGAAAAGCCCAAGGACCAAGGTCTGAGACCCAGGGCCAGGAGTCAAAAAACAAAAACTTGAGTTGTGAGTAACTATGGAACTGATTTCATATACATATAGATAGATAGATCGGTAGATACATATTATACATATATGAATATACACAGGCTCACATACATACATTCAATTTAATTCTAAATTGTGTTCACAGAACCATTCTGGTTCCATTTCTCTAGACGACCCTGACTAATACATATTGTTTGTCCTGAAACTTGTCATTTAAACCCAGTTCCAAATTCCATGCTTATCTTCTATAAAGCTCATCCTTGAACTGTCTTAAATGAATCCCACATGTAAAATATTGGAGCTGATATTCACTGTCTTTCCTAATTATTTTGCTCTTGTTCTTATAGAAACAAGTTGGAATAACATGTATATTTTTCCCGAGAGGTCTATAAGTGAGAAAAGTTTAGTTCAGGTCTAAAACAGTGTCTAGTCTAGGGACTCAAACACATCTGCTGAATAAACCAACACTCAATTTCCCTCTCCAAATTAGGTTCACAAAATAATTTGCTAATGAGATTTGGGAATACAAATTTCAAGGGAACAGAGTGATAATTATAATGTAAGCTACATCCTTGTCCTTGTGTATAAACATTTATTTAATTTTGATCTGCGATTTCTTTCCCTCCCTTTCTCGTCCCTTTCCCTCTTATTTCTATACTTTCTGTTGCATGAGTACATACTTCATGATTGCTTTTCAGCATAGACTAATACATTTAATTCATTTTAAATTTAAATTACTGTTCAGTGCCTTTTCATCCTTAAAAAATGACTTGAGGCCTATAATTTCCGGGATTTTTCTCCCATAAACATTCCACTTTGGAACCATACAGAATTGCAACTTTAAGTATATATCATAATATTCTTTACTTAGACATATCATTTTTTTCCTAGCCATCTTAGTTATTGTAAGATACATAAATAAAGATGATTCTTTATAGTATGTATTGTATTTATGGTATATAAGATATATTTCAACTAAATATTAAAAGCAATGAAGACTCATAGTTATTTACTA
This sequence comes from Solenodon paradoxus, assembly GCA_004363575.1. NCBI lineage: Eukaryota > Metazoa > Chordata > Mammalia > Eulipotyphla > Solenodontidae > Solenodon > Solenodon paradoxus. Next base: position 1,703,350 of record RJWH01000027.1, read on the forward strand.
CACTTAGCATGCTCTTTTGGGATGACTGTCTTCCTTTAATACTTTCCTGGAAAACAAGTTTATGGATCATTTACATTAGGGTGTGAAAATAGAATTCCCAGGGTTTGACCCAGAGTTTTGACTGTTGTATATAGACAGTTTCCAGTGTATGAAGCAAGCACATGTCTGAGGTTGGTTTTACTGTAAAAATGACTTAGGAACTTGAATGCTATCAATAACATAGAAACTATAACTACTTATTAAATTCTTTAAGAATACCTAGCCTATAATTTAAATATACAGGGACTGCTTAAATGGAATTTTTGCTGGCTTACAAGCAGTGAAGTCTTTTAGCTCTAAAATAGTGAAGTTCTCTGAGAGATCACAGATGGACCTAGGTTTCCTTCTTGACCTTCTTATAGAATTACTGGTTAAATTCATCAAATCTGGGCTTGCACCTGTGTTCTCAACTCAAAGAATAATAATCTAAATATGGATGACTACATAATGAAACACGGGGAATATTTTAGGTATTAATGAGCACTGTAAAGTAAATATGATTTTAAGAAATATTTCAAAAACTAAAGCTTTCAAAGCATATTCATTTTTTTCTGTAGAAATTAGTAGGAACCACCAACTTTAATCCTCTATGCAAAAAAGAAAGTTATGCTATAACTTCCTCTTCCTGATAGCAAGAGATTGTTCAGTTTTCAAGAATTTCATCAGCCATAGGTATAACAGCTTGTAGCTTGAAATTTTTCATGACGGGGGTATTTACCAATAAGTGCCCTCACCCTCCCCTCCTCTCTTCCTTCCTTCCTTCCATCCATTCACCATCCATCCACCCATCCTTTCTTTTTTGGTTGGAGAGAGGAGGTGGTTTTATTTTCTTTGTTCCTAGAAAATTAGTTGCTAGACAATTACAAGCATACTATTGAGCTAAAGTTACCTTTTCAGAAATAGCTTCTTAAAAACTGAAATCAATTTATATATGCAACCAATATTCATTAGGTATTTTCTAAATGCATGTCATAGTCAATCCTTGATCTCATTCTACTTCTGTATATGCAAGTGTCTATGGAAATATTGTTGTTTTATAAAAGTACTTTAGTGAAAGAAAAAGGTCAAACGTCAGGTTTCAGGCAATGGGCAAGAGAGGAAAAAATTTGTAGGCAGACATGGCTGCTTTGAAATTTACTCCTCTGTCCTACTCAGTGAGAGTAGCATTGGCTTACTGAATCACATGGATGGCTTACGGTCTTCATTTTTCTACTTTCAAGGATATGTTATCTTTACTTTCTACTGTTCCTGGTTTTCTACTTTAATATGTTGTGTCCCTCGCAACAAATCAAAGCAAAGAGAATATGACATAATCCCTGCCCAAATAAACTTATAATCTAGTGGAGATAGATTAGCTCACATGTGGAATGTGGATCTGTATGCATGCATGCTGGTATACAAGCATGAATTTCTGCAATATTGTTCTAATTCTTAAAGTTGATAGTTTAAGGGACTATATATATTCCACAGTTGCAATACAAAGAAAAGGCTATCAAGCATATAATTTTGTTGTCATATATTACTTATTGAAAATTAACTAATAATTACAAAAGAAATTACTAACATTTAGCTCTGGTTTTAGGTTCATGTAACACATTTTAAAGTTCTACTTTCCTCCTAACACATGTGGGCTTTTTTTTTTTTTTTAATTTGATCTTCAACATAGTTTTTGTTTAATGGTTCCAGATGTTCCCTTGAACTCAGTACACCATGGCTTTATTCTGTTCAATATGAAGGAGAAATGGGAAGGAAACAACTTTCCCCTCCCTTTTAAGATGACTTCTTACAAATTCCTCTTCAAATCTCATCGATAATTTCTTAATCACATGGTCACACTTAAAAGGAAGTAGAAGTATATTTTATCTGGTTGCAATAAATACAGTGATCAAAAAGTAGCTTTGTTACTTTGTTACTGTAATGAAAGGAAAATGGATATATAGTTTTAGGGGACTGGTTATATAGGAAACAGGTTACATGAAGTCAACATGCTGTAGCACTTAGGATATGGACATTTTGTCATGTTGTGTTCTACGCTGAAAGCGATACTGAAGGAAGGAGTGTTTACCAGTTACTGAGGAGACAGTCATTTGGGAGTCTGTGGACCACACTCTCATCCTGTGACCATATGAAAGAGCTGGTCCTGGGGAGAGCCAGAGTGTCACTATATAGCACAGTAAGGACACGTCTCAGCAATTTCCTGGGCTTCAGCAAGAGCAACGCAGAACCTCTGGCATCTAGGAGGAAGTAATTTGGAGCACTGGATCAAGAAGTGAAGCAAAAAATCTTAAATATATTAGAAAATGTAGTGGACAATGGCCTTTTTCTGAATGGGCCCTATTGAAAACATACTTTGACCTCTCTGGGCCATGAAGGGTAGATCCAGTGCTTCCTCTCTTGTGAACAGAGAGTATAGGCAGCTTGGAACCTCATGCAGGTATGGGAATCCTGCACACACCCAGGGGAGGGATTCTAGAGCACGAGTCTTTCCTTATTTGATAGGTAAGGGCTCAGAGTGAAATGCACTGGGTTATTAAAGTAAGTGTGAGTTTGCCTTTTACCTGAATTGGTAAAGAAGGTCATATTAATGATAGTATTCCAGAAACACCAAACTCCTTGACTCATTGAAGAAAATCAAGGAAATAGTCTTTTTATTCTATCCTCTGAATTTTGATGTTTTTGTTCTTGTTTTAAATAGAAAATATTGTCAGTTGAAATTGAGAGGTTAATCTTGTTCCTACTTAATAATCCATGGAAGTACAAGAATTCCAGACTGTATCATTCATTTTCTGATTTAGTAAGATGCTAGCCTAATAATATGAACTGAAAATGTATTCAGTTAAGTCTCCTGTTTTTTCCCTTAATAGAAATTTCTGTCAAAAATCAAGTGACTGATCCTAGTATAAAACCAGTCTTACGTATATACTTCTGCACCAACTTTTAAAACACAGTAAAATATACCATGATATATTACATAGATATATGCATAACAGTGGTTAGCTTTAAGGGATGATAGTATTTAATTTGAATTACAGTTTTCCCACTCATCGGCAGTGTGATTAAAAATAAGTTTGTCTTCACTATTTCCAAATCTATAAAATGAGAATTGTACTAGCAATATTCTGATAATTTTTATATGTATTCATTCATTTTCTTATTCAGAAATATATATATATATGTATATATATATATACACACACATATTGAGATGCTACTATCTTCAAGACACTCTTGTGGGTTTACACCCCATCAAATGGGAGGATCAAGCAACTGACCTCATGGAACCTATAGATTATCTAGATGGAGATTAGCTGAGATTAATACATTTCACTGAGCATATTTCCTGGAATCTAGTAAGCATTCTCTAGGAAGAATAGTTGGCATTATTTCTGTGATTTGTGAAATAACTAGATGATCAGAATGTAACTTCAGTAGTGTCCTGCAGTAGTCATAACATTGTATTTGCTTTGGATCAATTGTTTTTCCCTACCTAACTCTTGTCATAATAATCCTTAACAAAATTGTTAGATACATTGAAACTAATTCTTTCAAAGTTCATTATTATTCATTCGTCCCCTATTTTTTTTAATCTTTGGAGTAAATATAAATATGTAGCAGGTTACTCAAATTTTCAGCAGAAGGTAATATTAAAAGGCTTGAATGACAGCCCTTTCCCCATTAAAATTTTATGCATCAAATAATTGTAATCAAGTGTCCTACTTCCTATTTTGATTAAGGAGATATTTTTCTTTCCTATTCCTATTAACAGATATAATTTATTGCTTTTAGACTACTTTTAGTTGTTATCGGATTAGATTTTACTTTATTAAACCAAGTAATTTTATGTTAACTTAATGATCTATGTATACAGAATATATTAAAATTACATTATAAGTTCTACCTTGGTTTCTTTAATAGTTAAAACCTTTATTACCAATGTTTACTTAATCTCTCTTCTGAATTAGGAAGTAAAATTTGTCATGCATATGGTTCCTAGTTTTAAATTAAAATGATAAAACTGGTTTGTAACAGATTAATAATCTAAAAACTTAGAAAAAAACCACAAAAATATTGTATGTACTAATTTACCTGCTGTTTGGAAAATGTTAAATCAGGAAATAACTAATGATATCTTTGGATAGTAATCACACAAAATAAAATCACTCCTGAATGCGGAAAATCATAGGTGAATATGCAGTAGGTAGAATGAGTAGTGTGTGGCTGACTTGACCAGTAAGTGATCCAGAGTTATTAATGCTAAGAACCACCCAAAGTCTGGGTATTTATGGGGTATTTACTTTAGGCTTTAAAATACAGAATTATTTAGGAATATTTCACTAAACATAGCATAAATAAAATTCAAATGAATCACATATCACAAAGTATTTTAACTCTCAGTTTCCTTTAACTACCATTATTCTGAACTACAGAAAGCTTTTGAGCTATTAAATACCAATAGTATATTAAAGAGTCTATTTATTGGCACCCAAGCATCACTTGTTATTTTCATTTTAGGTGATTTCAAATTAACATCTGCCTGGAATTATTTTACTTAAAAAGTAAAAACAAAGGAATTCAGTAGGAAAATGCATTAAACTACTTTGTAGATACAAAACACATTTACAATGATGTGAAAAGCCTTTATTTAATCACCAACCTTTCCTTATTTAGGAATTGGAAAATTCATTAGAGACATCAATGAACAGAAAGAGTCTTTGCCTTGATCCCAAATAGATCTTCTTTTGCATAGTTTTCTAGGTTTCATATTTGTCCTTCTCTGTTTAATTGCCTTCTTTTCTAGGCAGTTAAATTTCTATGCTAGATAAAAGGATTCCCTCAGAGACTAGCTGCATTTACTTAAGTAATTTGGTAGTATAAAAAGATTTCTGAATATACTGCTCTAAATCTTTTGGGGTCATCTTTTTGTTTTGGGCAGCACACATTTTCTATGTGTGTGAGAAATATATCCTAATTACTTTGGACATGATGACATCAATAATTTACAGATAACCCAAATTCTAAAGGTCAGATTTGAATTTGGATTTTGTCTTTTAAATCTACTTATCTACTTAAAAATACAGTATTTATTAAAAGTAAATTAAATTTAAAGAAAGATTAATTGCAGCTGAACTGGGCCGAAACACATTTTATCCTGAAAGTGAAAAAATAATAATAAAATATAATTAGAACATAAATTAGTCAAAGATATATTCTGTCACAAATATAGGTCAAGAAGTAGCTAGACTTGTTATAAGTATTTAGTCTATATCAGATAATTAAACACTGATATGTTTAGTGGGCCATTCCTAACTTATTCAGTAATATTCAATGTTACAGTTCTGCAGGTTCATATGGATTTCCAGGAGCCTATTATGTACATCTCTTTCCAACTCCATATGCGGTGAGCTTACATTAGTTGCCTCTAATAGGCCATTGTGAAAATATTTACACCACAAACATCAGCAAGGACCTCTAGCCAGAGCTTTTTCTCCATGGAGAACTAGCCATTAAATTTACTAGCATACCACTGGCAATATCTTAAAAAGTTAAAATTGGAATGTGTAACTTTTTAAGGCATAATTTAAATCAAACAAATTGTTTTTAGTGAGATCCAGATCTCCTACTTCTGTTCTTTTTACTGTGTTAAAAGCTGGGGTTAATGATCTTCTGGTGCCCTACTTCCAAACTGCCATCAGTTTGACATTTCCATATTTCCTACCCTAATTCCAGGATGCCCTGAATACTAGAAGAAGTCCAAGGAGCTAGCATCCATTCAGGTTTATAAGGATCAAAACTTTCCGTAGTAAAGCCCCACTATACCTGTAATTTTCTCAAATTCTCCTTGGAGAGTTGGTTGTATGGAAATCGTAAGAAAAGTAGAGGGTTGGTAAAACATGCCATCAAAATCAAGAGCTCCTGGTACTTGCAAATGCAACTTCTGACAATTATGTCAGGTGGATGCAGGACAGCAATAACTCAGCATAATTTACTACTCACTATGCCATAGAGATTTAACTCAGTGGGATTCATTTGTTCAGAACTTGCACATTTCAGACTGATCCTTGACCAGCTCCTAGGAAATAATCTCTGACTGCTTGGAATATCCTGCCTGTGCCTTTGTATACCTGGACCACCAGAGAGAGAGAGTTTGTTAATAGTGTGATTTACGAGTTGGGTCATATAGTGTTAGCTTGATCTCTAGAGGGACTAGAGATTGAATAATTCAGATCAGTCACATGCCTACATGGCTAACCTCCTCATCTCTGAAAAATCTCTGTGTACCACAGTTGAGGTGAGCTTCCTCTGTTCCCAGAACTTCATGTATGTTTTCATATGTCATTGCTGGGAGACTTAAGCATTGTCCATATGCCTCTCAGGGGAGAAAACTCACAACTGACCTCTCCTAGATTATACCCTATTTGCCTTTTTATTTTACTATTTTTAATCAATATGCTTTCACTATAATAACCAGTGATTATGAATTTCTGCATTGTGTAGGCCCTTCCAGTCAGGGTGGTCTTGAGAACTCAATATCGTTGTTTAGGGAAGAGCATTGACATGGGAGTCAGGAATCCTTGAGTCTATTTTGTCTTCTGTCAGGAATATAACTCTATGACTGGAGGCCACCTGCTCACTTTGCTAGATTCTAGTTTTTTTTTAATATACTAAGTTTGAACTGTGATTTATAAATATAATTACATGCCTGATATTCTATGATTCTAAATATGCAATGCACTTACTGTGTTTCTGTGTAGGATATGAAAAACATTAATACATTCAAATCCTGGATCCTTGAAAGTACAGACAAATGTGAGAATAATTTAGTGCTAATGATAAGCCTGGTTTATTTCTTTCATTTTTTAAAAAAAATTTTGGTCTCTCTCCTATCATCTGGTATTCAAAGTTGGCATTACTTAAGATATCAGTGAAATATCTAGAGCCCCATAGAAGTGTAACAATGTGTTACTATGTGAGCAATGGAGATTTTTATATAATTATTTCTTCCTGGTCATTATGAGAAACCATAAATTTTTAATTATTATTTTCCCAAAATATGGAACTACCAAGCTTTCAAGGGAATGGAAAATATGACAAAATTTTCAAAAAGTTCAAAACCATATTTAATAGAGTAACAACACTTGAAGAGTAGTAAATAATATCCTTAGACTCTAGAGTCCGTTATCTAGCTTTTTTGTGGTAACTGATTCTTAGAGTCTACACTAAGGTATGGACAGGGTACTTGCTTATTATATAGTCATGTGGTTAATCATTGTTAACCTTTTTATCTACAAGGTTTTTTCAGATTCAAAAAAGCAAAACTAATTACAACTCCAAGGAGGTATAAATAATATAACAGAAATATTAAACAAAGACAGTTATCTAAATCCTTCAGTATAATAGATTTAAAATTGTTCAATTGTATAAAAGAAAGGTAAGAGTGAATAGGAACATCAGAAGTCAAACCAGCCAAAATTAATTCTACCATTTGTCCTTATGACAAGGACAAAATGTATGCATTTAAATGTATGCATTTAAAAAGCTAGGATTTCTTGGAGTTTCCATTTTATTCAGTAATAAAAATGATAATACATTTTTGATGAGTTTTTGGTATTTTCTCATGAAATTAATAATGACTTAATTTTACTTTGTGGAAAACCTTATTCAAAATTAGTAATTTAGATTTTAAGCTAAGGAACATGGAATAAATCGCATCCTTTGCATAGTGCAAACTATGTCACGTGACCCTTAAATATATCTTTCCCATCTATTTTTCTCCTTTTCCATAAATTGTCTTTTCATTATTTCATTTTTTATGAAGAAGCTTATTAGTTTGTTGAAGTTGTACTTGCTGTTTGTTGTTTCTTAATTGCTAAGACTTTGGTGTCATAACCATCAAATCTTTGCCAAGTCCTGTGTCTTGAAATTTCCTCTTTATGTTTTCTTCCAAAGTTTTTTGGTTTATGTTGTATGTTTTAAGTTTAACCCATATTGATTTGATTTTTGTGTATAAGAATTCAATTTTTTTTCGGGGCGGAGGGCACATGAATATCCAGTTTTTACTTACCACTTTCTGAAGAATGTCCTTTGCCCATTTTGTATTCTTAGGATATTTGTGGAAAATCAGTTATATGCATGGATTTATTTCTGTGTTCTCTCTTGTGTACTATTGGCTTACAAGTACATTTTTATGCCAATACCATTCTTCTCTGATTACTGTAACTTTTTATTTTAGTTTTTACTTTTTTTTTCTATTTCTATAGAAATTCCATTGGGGATTTGATAGTGGTTTCATCAAATCTATAGGTTCCTTTGAATAGTGTGATAGTTTAGCAATAGTAAATTCCCAGATCCATGAACATGGAATGCATGTCCATTTGTTGGTGTCTTGTTAATTTCTTTCATTGATGCCTTGTGGTTTTCAGTATACAAATCTTTTACATCCTTAGTTTAGTTTATTCCTAAGTAGTTTAATTCATTTTGGTGATATTGTAAGTGGGATTGTTTTTCTAATTTCCTTTTAGAAAGGTGATTGTTAGTGTGTATAAATGCAAATGATTTTTGTAAAATAATTTTGTTTCCTTAAACTTCATTGAGTTTATTTGTTTTAAAAGATTTTTTTAATGGAATCTTTAAGATTTACATAATAAATGGACTTTTATTGTTTGAGAAATTATCCTTCTATTCCTAGTTTGCTGAGAGTTTGAAATCAATAAAAGCCATTAAATTTTGTCAGTTTTTCAGCCTTTTTTGAGACAATTGTGAATTTTCTCCTTTACGTAATGTATCTAGTTAACTGATTTTTGTATGTTAAACTCTACTTTCTTCTTGAGAGATTTTCCACTTGATCATGGTATAGGATCCTTTCATTATGCCATTGAATTCATATTTATAGTATTTTGCTGATAATTCTTGCATCGATATTCATAAAGGATATTGGTGAGTAGGTTTCTTTTCTTGTGTTAATTTTTTCTGGTTTGTATTAGAGTAATGCTAACCTAATAAAATTAGTTTGGAAGTGTTCAATTTTTCTGAAAGAGCTTGAGAAGGATTTCTGATAATGGTCTTTAAATGTTTGGTTGAATTTGAAAATAAAGCCATGTAGTCCTAGGCTTATTTTTGTCGAGAGGTTTTTAATGAGTAAGTCTCCATTCTAGTTATTGGTATGTTTCTAGTATAAACTTCCAAATTTAGACTTCGTAGGTTTTGTATATCTAGGAATATATCCATTTTATTGACATATAATTATTCAGAGCAGTCTCAATGTTCTTTTGTAATATCTTTCTTTACATTTATGATTTGAGTATTCTTGCTTATTTGGCCTAAGGGTTGGTCAATATTGTTTATCTTTCAAAAAAAACTGATTATTTTGGGTTTTTTTTGTTTTCATTTATTTTGCTTTAATCTTTGTTATATTCTGTCTTCTACTAATTTTGAGATTAGTTTGTTCTTTTTTTAGTTCTTTGAAAATAATGTCAGGTTTTTGATTTGGCATCATTTTTTGTATAGATGTTTATCACTATGAAGTAACGTTTCTCTTTTAGAATAACAGTGTTCTTTATATCTGTGTTTCTATAAAAATACATATATACCATATATATATATATGTTATATCTTCCTAATGAATTTGCCCTTTAACATTATATAATACCCTTATTTTGTCTTTTGTGACTGTTTTGACCTACTGATATAAGTATAGCTTCTACTCTTTTGGTCACCATTTGCAGGAAATAATTTTTTCTCTTTATTTTCAGCTTATATATGTTAAATATAAAGTGAGTTTCTGGTAGAAGTCATACAGTTGGACCTTGTCTTTTAATTCATTTAGCTACTCTAGTTCTTTTGATCAGAGTTTAATCGATTTATATTTAAAATAAGCTAATTGAGAGGGAAGGATTTGTATTGTCTTTTTGTTTTTCTTTTGTTACTCCTGTAGTTCTTTGATTTTTCTTCTTTTTCTTTCTTTTTTATTTGATTTTTCTATATTAATATTCTCTGATCATGTTTTTTCTTTTGTGTAACTTTAGATGTGTGGTGGCGGTTAACTTGGGACTCACATAGGCTATCATGTAGCTGATTTTAAGTTGATAACTTAATTCAATAGCATACAAAAGCTCTGCATTTTAACTTCTTCCCCAATACACCGTTACTGTCACAGTTTAGACCCACTTATATTGTATATGATTTAATATATTCAGTTATATAATTTAGTTATATAATATTCACTTATATAATTAAATATAATTTTAAAAATAATTACCTACTACCATTATGTTAATACATTAATTCTATATGTGTCTGTATATTTAACTTTACCAGTGATTTTCACTTTCTTATGTTATTGTGTTACATTTAATGTCCTTTCAATTCAGCTTGAGGAAGTCCCTTTAGTATTTTTTATAAGTAGGTTTAACTTAGTTTATCTGGCAAATTATTTTTGGCCCTTCATTTCTGGTGGACAGTTTGGCTAAATATAATATCCTTGGTTGTCTGGGCTTTTTGTTGTTTCAACAAGTGGACTCTGTTATACTATTCCTTCTTGTCTACAAGGTTTCTACTGAAAAATTCTTTCAGGGTTTTATCAGTATTGTCTTATATGTGATATGTCACTTTTGCTGCTTTCAATTTTTTTGTTGTTATTGTTGTATTGACAATTTTATAAGGTATCTTGGAGAGGACGTCTTTCTTTAAATTTTATTTCGTATTTCTTGAAATTCTTGGATCTTATTGTACATTTCCTTCTTTGAATACACATTTTCTCCTACTTCTATGAGTCCCATATGTGCATATTAGTCTACTCGATGATACAAGTTCCTTAAATTAAAGTTCTTAAAGTTCTTTTTTTTATTCATTTTTCTTTTTGCTCCTTTGACTGAATAATTTCCTTCATCTTTTTTTGTCTTGATTTTATCTCCTGTTGAATCCCTCTAGTAATTTTCTGTTTGGTTGTCTTCAGTTTCATGATCTTATGAAATTTTAAAAATATTTTCCACATCTTTGTTGAAATTCTCATTTTGTTCTATTTTATACCTTCATTATTTATGATAGTTCTTTATAATTTTCCATCAAGTAAATTATATAACTCCATTTAATTAGGGTTGATTCTAAAGATTTATCACTGCTTTGTTTGAAACATTTTTGCCTGATTCTTTATTTTCCTTGACCATTCTTGACCATTTGTCCCAAATCTCCCTACTTGCTTCAAGGAATCTAGTTTTGCAACATTTCAGGTTACCAGAATTACTCAGTTATTTTCTGATTCTTCACTAAGGGGATTTGTCCATGAATTATTAATGAATCAGTGAGTTTGTGCGGGGAAGGAAGGTTCAGAATTTCTTCACTATCTTACTGTTACCTCATGATACTTTTGAAATATGGTAAACTATTGGTAAATTTTCAGTGAAGAATAGATTCCTTAAAATTTAAACTGAAAATGATTTCTAACATCGACCACATATCCACAATTATTTAAGGGAAAACATCTTTTTAAAGAAAATGGAGAGTAGAAATTGTAATGGTGAGGATTTTACTGACTTAAATCAGAAAAACTGCTTAAAGTAAGCAATTGTGATGACATTATTTAAAGATAAGACATAATCTAAAAGATCAGGAAAGGAGAAATAAAGCAAAAAAAAGGTATGTTACAGGGTTTGTCATTTCCTAGTCTCTTTGTCCTCATGGTGAAAGAATCCAGATGAAAGATGGGAAAATGCAACAAAGCATGCCAGATTTTTGAAGCAAAAAACACTTTCAGGGATAAGAGCAGAGTGTACCAAGTGGAAAGTGACCTCCATTTCTTTCTTCTTTGGGTTTTATGGCCCCTTCTTTGGCCCTTCTCTGTTGACTGGCCTTACTACTGTTCCTTGATGTGATTATATAACCTGGTTCTTACTATATATGTTTTTACCCATGAGCGCCTAAGCAAAACCGTGGGAAAGAGGGCAAAACGCAAGGCTAATTTTATGCTAACTACCCCTCCTAGAGCTTTTACTCTAGGTTATTCTTCACTTGTCTGCATGCACTCAGAAGTTTGGAAAGTCCTTGATTAGATAACTCCTCCTGAGGACATTAGCTGTGTTGGTCAGGATCTGCCCAGTACTCATGATTAGCTACTATCTAAAAGATACTGTGAAATATTATTGCCTGCCAAGCTTAAGAATTAACTCTGGGGTTTTACATTTAAACAGAACCACTTTAATGAAGGACAGTTTCACCTTCATTCTTTTATCTAAGGACAACAAAACCAAAAACACTTTCTTTGTATCTCTTTGTGCCTCAAAAGGACCTTATGTAATGATATGATGTGACCTACCATATTTCATAGTATCTTGGGCCCTCTAGACACAAAGTACTGTTAAACACAAAATTTATTGAAATAAGTTTAGAAGTCAATTCAGCTTTATTAAACAATTCATGAAGTGAGCAGAACCCCATCGAGTATGTACAAAGACACTGTAAGAATTTGTATAATATGGAAGTGTTTATAGTCAGAATGAAAGTGGAACAAAAAAAGATTTTACAAAAAGTCAACTTTTCCTAAGGGAAGGCAGGGAAGTCTTAAGCAGATTACTTCTCTAGCACCAACCAGGAAATTCCAGATTGAATAGTGGAATACATTCCACTTTTGGAAGAGGCTTAAATTGCAATTAACTCAAGTCTTACATCTTGGTGGGGCTTGACATAAAAATACCTTCCATTCTGAGCCTCATTTTTAAACAATTATGCCCTTTTAATAGACTCTCAGCCTGAGAGATTAGATTAAAATTTAAGCCATCAAATCCATTTCCAGCTACTGCTCTGAAATTTCTCACAATTTTTGGTCATCTTCTGTGTGGTATTCATAGGTAATTTAGATCGGGACCTCAAGTTCACATTCTTTAAGTCAGGCATTTTCCATATTCTTTTTCTCATGTTCTAGTCTCAAGGTTTTAGAAGCTACAAACATGCATTTTAAGCCTTTCAATAGAATATAATGTGCCAGGAAGATTCTTGGAATAACTATAAGCCAAATAATTTGAATATTTTGGGAGTGAACATCAAAACCAGAGTCCCTGAGGCCCAAACCAATGAAAGATATAGACCACACTAAATGAGTCACCATTTTAAGTCAAATGACCTGCTCAGTGACCTTACGAGTTTCCACCTATCCAGGAGTGTTAATCCAGTTGCAGCACATGGTGTGGATCATAACATAGATATCTCTTTGCTTAGCCAAAAAACAAGGTTTATAAACTGACAATAAAGACTTTTGCTGGGCAGCTATTGATTTAGCAACAGATTATAATAAATTTAAGAATTAAGGATAGATTACAGCTAAAAAGGCCAGTAAAATTTAAGGGCCTTTAGTCTACATAGATTATTTCATTATGATTACTTTTGCTTTTTGTCCCTTTCTTTGCATAGAACTGTGACACAAAGTTCTCTGGGATTGGGATTATGAACTAAATAAGGGAAATGAACTCTTAGGGTTAGGGAGTTACCTAATGAAGAAGGACTGAGTTTGCTTCAGAGAAATTGAAGCTTTATAAATCAGGGAGAATTTTGTGGTGTTCATAACTACAGAATTACTAGCAGAGTACGAAATTCGGTACTCTGAGAGATTATCCATCTACTATTAGTAATGCCTTGGGAATATGGATGATGTCATTGTCTTACATGGCCAGTTTTTGAATAAAGAAAATAATAAGAAATAAAAAGGGAGTTAACTTATGAAATACTGATCAAGCATCTTGGTCTACATCAGTGTTGGCTATTTCTCTTCCTCATCCTTTGATTGACATATATATCTATCATATGTACAGGACCAGATATCAAGTGGAACATAGTTTAGCTGTGAGATATGTAGTCAAATTTTGACTATTATGTGTGGAGTACGGAGCACCTGGCATGGTTCCATCCAAAAGGATTCAAGGGAAGTCTTTGTTTTCAGGGATTCTAAATCAAGAGGGTGGGAGAAAATTGGAAGTGTTAGTTGGAGTTACAAAAATGTTTTATATGACTTTATAGGTTTATGTAGAGAGTCATATATAATGCTTTAGAAATCCAGAAAAGTTCAGGATCCTGATCAATATACAAGTATATAATAAAACCTCAAAGGCAATTAACAGGGTTAGCGTTACCATTACTATAAATCATGAAATCATTGTTTTTCTAGTTAGTATCTGTTATATTTGAATCATTTTTCTAGACTATTTTACCCAGTATTTTACCCAGTATTGTTTTATGATTTTAAAATTATTGGTAACCTGTACTGGTTATAATGCTTTCCAATTTCCTTGAAGATTGAGCACTTTTGTAGGAATAAACACCTTTGCCAAAACAACTGTGTACAAATTAAAAAAGGCTTAAGAATAGCCAAGATTAAATTTCTAGTAAGAATTTATTATGGAACTGACAAGTGAATTTATTTATATGACATACAATATAGTTATATTTTATAACATCATAAAATTTCAAGAAGTCTGATATGTCCCGTTATAATTTTGAAAATACATACATTGACACATATACAAATATAACATAAAGAAGACTTACTGTTGTGCCTTATTTGACAATGATTTCTACACAATTTACCATACCAAATAAGCCTAATTAATTCATTTTTTTAATAAGGAAGCAAAACAAATCTGATATGTTGCAGGGACCCTTTAAAATTTCAGTTTAAGGTAAAAAAATAATTAATTTAGAATTTTATTTTGGGAATTTGTCAAAAGCTTTTGGACATCTGACCAAAAGAAATCACTTATCATTAAAAAGCAATACTTAATTGTACATATAACCAAAGTAACAAGGGAAGATTTCAAAATCAAATATAAAAGCTTGCATGGTGGCAAATAAAACTTCACTATCTTAAAATAAAGAAAATTAGAATTACTAAAGCAATCAAAGACCAGGTCATAAAAATTACAAGTCACATAAAATTATTTTGATAGTATGCAAAATGTTTGATTTTTAGGTAGACTATTTAGAAGGATAAAAAAAAATCTTTCATGATATCTTAAGAGTAGACCAAACACTGTTAGAAGAACACATTTAGTAGATTAAATAAAATTGAATTTATTTTTCATAAGTTTAATATTGATATTAAAGTCTATTTTAAAACCATTATTACAACTGTGTTATATCTAGTGTTATCACACATAAAATTTATTTTCCTGGATTCCTATTTATATTCAAATTTTGTTTCATGTTTTTAGATAACCACTCACTTTGGGATGCTTTTTTCCTACTATACAAATATATTTCCATTCTTTGTGTTCTCTGAAAGCATCTTACTTCCCTTACCATAAAGAGATATTTCTCTTATTACTAATAGCTTTAATTATACACAGTAACTAGAATTTTTTAACCCTTAAAAATTATCATAAAAATTAAGCAATTATGAACTACTATAGCAGTATTTTTTTCTGGAATAATTTTATATATATATATGTGTGTATGCAATATATTTAAATTTTATTAAAGTAATATAGTATTATAACATAGGTTTAAGGTATGAATTATTGTAAATCTACATCTGTGTATACTATATTAAGCTGACCATCAACAGTTAAATTCTATCCTTTACCTTAAAATGAACACATTTTTGCAACTTTCTCACTTTCTCTCTTTTCTTTTAGATAACTATTAATTTTACCTTATAGGCTAACAGTCTATTTTTATTTGAATTTGTTCATTTATTTCTGTGGTTTCTCTATATACTACATATAAATGAAATTATATGGTGTTGTCTTTCTCTATTTAATTTATTAAACTAAGCATAGTTCTCTTTAGGTCCATCCATTTTGTAACAAATGGCAGGATTTCATTCTTTTTTATAGCTGAGTAGTAGCTGAGTGTGTATGTGTAAATTACATCTTTATTCATCTGTCAATGAGCACTAGGTTGTTCCTAACTCTTGACTAGTAGAAATAATGACATCAGTGTAGATTGGCAAAAGGCCTAAATGTATTCAGTTCCTCTTTAATAAGAAGCCAAAAGTGATTAAACCTATGCTCGGTAATTAAAATTTTAGTATATTTTTTTGAAATTATCTAACGATTCAATGAATTTCCATCATTTAATTTAACATAGCAAAAGCTCTATGGGTATGAATTACCACCCTATCCCACTCCCCAAACAGGAAAATAATTTTTCGAACCTAAACATAACAATTGCTAAAAATTTTAAATTAAAATATATCCTTATATTTAAATCTAACATCTATAAGATTTGTCATATTAACTTGAAAATATATATGAGTTTTTATAAAAATTTAAAATTTTTAAGAAATTTTATTTATATTAAGTTCTTAAATCTCAGCAAATCAAAATTAATATTTGACCATTCAGGAGAAAAAATTATATACATATGTTACAGACATGGAAGAACACAGCATAAAATAGATGCAGACAGAGAACTTAGTTTTCATTTAAAGATTTAGCCATGAGTTCCATAGCAATATGACAAGAAAATGACATTAAATGAATCCTAATTGGAAAGAAAGAAATGTATCATTATTTGCAGATGATGTATTATACCTAGAAAATCCTAAAGGACACACACACAAAAAAACAAACCTGTTGGAAACAGTAAATGAATACAGCAAAGTGGCAGGTTATAAAATTGTATTGGAACAAAAACACACATCAATCAGTGGAGTCATATTGATAACCCAGATATAAAGCCACATCTATATGGACAGTTAATATTTGACAAAAGTGCCAAGAGCCTACATGGAGTAAGAAAAGTTTATTTAACAAATGGTGTTAGGAAAATTGGAATGACATCTGCAAAAATAGAAACTAGACTACTTATTATCACCATACACAAAAGTTAACTCAAGATGGATCAAAGACCTGAACATAAGATCCTAAACTATAAAATACTTAAAAGAAACATGGGAAAAATAGTCCATGACCTCAACCTCAAAGAGATCTTTGGGGAAGGAACAGCTATGGCAAGAGTCTAAAATAAAACTAAGCAATTGTGACTACATCAAACTGAAAGATTTCTGCATAGCAAAAAAAAATCACCACTAAAACAAAAAGACAACCCACAGAACTGGAGAAGATATTCACACAACATACACCAGATAACAGCTTAATCACCATTTTGTGTTGAAATTCCTCAAACAAATAAAGATGAATCTACCATTTTTCCAGTAAATCCAACTCTTAGGTATATACCCAGAGGATACAAAATCTCTAATCAGAAAAAAAAATCTGCACTCCCATGGTCAGAAGCACAGTTCACAATACCAAGGCATGAAATATATATATGTGTATATGTGTGTATATATATATTCCCCCCCCCCAATGGAATTCTATGCAGCAACTACAAAAAAAATGAAATTGTTCTCTTTGTAACAATCTAGATGGAACTGTAAGGGATCATGATAAGTGAAATAAGTCAGAAAGTAAAAGAGAAATGCAATATAGTTTCACTCATCTGTGGAATATAATGATATGAAAACAAACAGATAAAACCCAGCAAAAACTCACAGGACACAAGATGATGGCTGCCAATGGAGTAGGAATAGGGAGGGAAGGAAAGGGGGAAAGTGCTAAAGGACATTGGAACTCTGGTGGTGGGTGTAGTGTGAAGTACAGACTGAGATGCAATTTCAGTATCATAAAATGAATATAGCATTGCAAATAAAAGAAACAATAAATATTAATATAACAAATTTTAGCCATGAGTTAGATACAATCTATGACTCTAGCTTATAAAAGAAAAGTTGGCGAGGACATTTAAGAATTTTCATTAGCCCAACTTCCAAATAATTTTCGTTTTCTTTTTATAAGAATCTTCTTCCTAAATTTAGGAATTTACATATTAGCACAGTACCTAAAGAATGTGCAGAGAGAAAATCTTTATTACTAAGTCACAAAGAAATATGTAAACTCCTCTAAGAACTGAATTGTTTATTTCAAATACTTAAAAGCATTTGAAATAAATAGGGGATACTCAGATAATAAAGATAGATGGCTCCAGGAAGGGAAAGATGGGTGAATATTTAATTGTTCTCAGCCATAATTCCTGTCCTGAACAAAAACTAGATTTGTAAAAATTTTTTTTAATTTCTCAAAGAATAGGATTGCTGCTTAAAAATCTCAAAGGACTAACACACCCATTCACCTAGGCTGAAATATCTTTCTTTCCCTGTGGGTACACATTTAACTTAGGGGAGAAGTGGCATTTTTTAAAAGCTACTTTGAAAAATAAATCCTTTTAAGTAACTTCTCTTAGTTTCAACTAGGATAACAATAAATATTCCTAGTGGCATTAAATGACCTCTTGAAACTCAGTAGGCATTCTCAAAGAGGTTACAAAAGATATTATTCTCCCAAGATTTAGTCATTCCCAAAGCTCGTCAACAGAAATACAGACTTAAATAATTACTACAAATTGTCAGTGAACCCTAGCAGTCAATGAAGTTCTCACATTTCTCTCCAGCCTTATTTGGGCCTTCTACCTGGTGGATACCAAGGCAACTTTTCAAAATATATCAAGAAAAACAGAAATAGCTTTTCTTGGGAGAGGTCTTGATTTGGAAAGGAAAGGAAAGAAACATAAGAAACTTCATTTTCCTCTCTACCAGATGTTACAAGCAGATGTTGAAGGGACCTGTCTCTGATAAAGGACTACTTCTGTCAGTTTTTCCAGGTTCTGAGTGAAGTTTAAAACAGAGAATACAGTATCATTATCCATCAGAATTTGGCAAGATTTTCTATTAACTTTAATTTTACTTTCCCCTTGGCTATTTAAGGGAATTGCTGATAGCAGTTTTCTAGAAAATTCCTTTGAGTCCTATCGACTCTGGGATGGGCCCTGTTGTGGGTACTGAAGGCTACTAATTTGGTGGAATTTTGTTTAGTTTTTTGGTTTTTTTAGGCTGGAAAGAAAATTTAGACAGAACTAATATTCAGGGGAAAAAGTCCTTATGTTCCTTTTTTTAGGTACCTCTTTTAGCTTTAATTTTTCATTAGTCTTCTGAAGAAATCTTCAGTGATATGGGATTTCAAGAGTACTTTTTAAATAAACTAATCTAATTGTAGTGTTTCCCCATTAGGACCATTTTAATTCTAGGTTTATATTCAGTCAAAGTATGTTATTTTTCCAGATAGCAGTAACATCCAGGATTATTATTCTTAATCATAAGGTAACATGATTAACTCTTTGGACATAATGAATCCCACCCCTTTTATCTAGGCCTTTTAGATTCTCTGAACTAAACAAATACATAAGATTTTGGTCTCCAAGATTTTCTTTTAGTAATTGTCTTTACCTCATGTGTACATTTATAAAAAACCAACAGTATCCAAGGAAATGGAACTGTGGACATCACTGGTAATCTACAAATTAGGTAGTGGAGACATGATTAAGCCAGCAGATATCAAAAAATGGAAACCACACACTGATTCTAAACAAATGTAGAACTGCAGCTACCACCAACAGCTCCCAACGTGGGATCTAGGAAAAGATTTCATACAACTTGAGAACTGCAGATTAAATTGTCAGCAGTTCCCAAGTGGAATATGGGAGAAAACCAAGTGTTGGGGTTATATGTTACTGCAAACTAAATGGGAACCAGTTGGATCTGAATCAGATTTAGAAAGACCGCTGCTTGACTTGAGTTAGAATTCCACTAAAGCAGTGCTTCTAAAATTTTAATGTACATGATAATCACCTGGGATTTTTTGTATAATTCTGATTATAAAGTCTAGGTAGGTCTGGAGTAGTCCAATGTTTCCATATTTACTTTGTCAGAATAATTTATCCATTGATGAAAATGTACTATTAAAGGCCTTAGTATTGTTTTAATAATTATCCTTTAGACCTATTAAAATTTGCTGTATATATTTAGGTGCCTAAATATTTACAAATGGTTTATCTTTTTGAAGTGATCCTTTTATTATTATATAACCATCATTAACTCTTACTACAATCTTTTTTAAAATATGTTTTTCTCATATAACTATCTCAAACTTTCTTTGGTTTTCATTTATAAAGAATTTCTTTATTCCACTCTCTTCTTTCAGTCTCTATGTGTCCTTAGTGCTGAAATAAGTTTATTGTAGGCAGCATATAATTAGAACTTATTTTATTTTTAATTCAGTCATTCTTTGTGATCACATGATTTGTTAACACAAATATTTTTAATGACATCTTTTTTTCAACATTTTTTGAGATTAGCTTGATTTGGGGAGCTGTAAAGATAAAAATATTTAACATATAAATAAAAAAAACTCAGTTTTTTTATTTTATTTTTTTTTAATTTGATTGAAGGAACATTGTATCATAACATTATGTAGGATTAAGGTATTCACCATTATAAATAAACATCTGTATATAATAAAGTTTACTACCAAGAATTCAATTCTCTTTTCCCTTATATATCTAATCTATTTCTCTTTCTCTCTCATCCAGGGTCTCAAACCTGGGGCAATGGCTTTCATAGACTTTGCCTCAGCTACTATCCTTCATTATATAATTGACCCCTTTTACCCTTTACCAGCCTACCCCGCTTTCCTTCTGATAACCACTAATTAGATTCTACAGACTATAGGCCTATTTTTCTTTGATTTCTCTATATACTACCTTAAATTAAAACACAAGATTTTTTCCCTTCTTGTCTTTTTCCTCTTTGATCTCTTCTAGTGCTTTAAAACTCGGTTAATGTAATTTATAAAACTAATAATAACTCATTTTGATGTGTACATCAGTTAGAGTTCTCCAGAAAAACAGAATAGGCTATGTCAGATTTATTTTAAAGAATTGCTCATGCAAATATGGACTGGCAAGTCCAAAATCGACATGGTGGTCAGCCTGGAAACTCAGGGAACATGTAATTGCCAAGTTCAAAGGATATCAGGCTGAACACCCAGGAAAACCTCTGTATTGTTGTTCTACTCTGAAGTTTATTTGCTGGCAGAATTCCCTCTTTCTCAAAGATCAGTTTTCTGTTCTATTCCAGTTTTCACCTGATTGGATATACCTTCCCAGTTCATGAAGGAAAATCTGCTTTACTTGAAGTCCACTGATTATAATGATAATCTCATCCAAAAACAACTTCAAATTTACAGTAATGCTTGAAAAGACATCTGGCCACCATGGAACAGCTAAATTGATGTAAAAATAACAATCACAAGAAAACAATTGTCACAGATTTTATAAATTCTTTAACATTCTGTTGAAACTGAAATTTTAAAAATGATGAGTATTAGATTAACTTTAATATATCTGTCTTCCTAATCATCTCTAATATTCTGAATTTCATTTTACCAAATTCGGAATTATTAAAAAAGGCAAAAATTTAAATTTTGTTCATCTATATTTAGAGTGTTCACTTTTTCTTATCTCAAGTACCTATTGCTGTTATGTAATTAGAAGTCACAAAATAAGACTGTCATTAGACTATAAGTTTGAACGCAAATATATTTTCTTTAAACTTGATCACACTATTTCTGAGCTACTTTGATAACGATGGAGTGTATCTTAAAACTGAGCTTATGGATTATGAGACAAATAAGGTAAATTGCTAGATAAATACCCAGCAAGTAACATATTAATTATAAATATTTTATACATCTCTATCCAGTATCTCAGTCTGTGGATTCAAATTAACATAAATCAAGTATATATAAATTATCTGGATATGTATATGTGTGTATTTATCCCTTTATAAATGAATTTTAAAGTCAGAAATAAATTTCAAAACTCTAAATATTAATATCACTTCTAATTTTCTTGAGAAATATCCAATTTCCCTGAATTAATGTAACAAAAATAAAACATTTAAAAGTGTTTTTCTTAAGACAGTTGTTGTATTCTAATTAATGGATTTTAAATAATCTACAAAGCCAAGTAAAGGTCATATAGAATGCCACTCAGAAATATTTTAATAGACTTTACTTGTCGATACAGAGTTAGATACTCAGTGCTTTAGTTTGTTTTCTTTCCCTTTTCCTCTTTATGAAGACGTTTGAGTGGGAGGAATTTGTCTTCTCACTATTACCCAATTAAAAATTAGAACCTTAGTCATTAAATCAGGCATGAAGAGAGCAAGTAATTACTCACTTAGTTTTTGCCTTTCATTGAAATCTGTCAAAATGAAAAACACAGAAGAGTCGATTTATGTCTATGATTATCTATACATAGATGCAATTGACAGGCCTACATATAGAATAAATTATATAATTTTAGAGTGCAATTAAGAGGCAAAGTATTCCTTCACCAAAATGCATACTGTTTTATTGTAAGCACATAATTATGAGATTGAGGTAAATATATGATACTGACATATAGATAAGCATCCTTTACTGAAGGACTATAGAAAAATTCTACCTGCTAGATAATTCAGTATTTGAAATTTGATTGAGTGCATCTGATGCTTTACATTTATGCTATATTCAGCCATGTTATTTACTTTCTTTAAAAAATTATGAAGAAATATATTTTCTCCCAGATACTGACACCTCTGCTCAAGGGTTGCTATACAGTCAGGTGAGTAAGAAAGATATGGAATAGATATAGGTAGAAAAACAGTGAGTTTTGAACTGTGAATACCCATGTTGTTAAGTAACATTTCCAGCAACAAACTTAGATAACTATTGAAAGAGGAAAATAAAACACGGCAAAATCAAAAAGACAACAGCAACACATTCTTCATGAACGGTACTTTCCTTACTCACCGTAAATGAAAAGATGTTCATATTTTTACGTTTTCCAGGAGTGCTGGTCTATATTCTTCTGCAAGAAAGTAACTTAGATCTTAAAGGAGAAAATAATTGAAATGGGAAGTAAGTAAGTAAGTGTGTGTGTGTGTGTGTGTCTGTGTGTCAGAGAAGCACAGAGAGAGAATGAATACTCTGACACTCATTCCATTATAAGGACACTAATCCCATTCATAAATCCTCTATTCTTATGCTCTGATTATCTTCCAAAGGATACATCTCCTAATACAATCACATTGGGAGTTTAAGATTTCAACATATGAATTTGGGAAGGCAAAAATATTCAATCCATAGCAGATAATTATACTAATGAATGACTGAGACTAAAACTGATTCCATGGAAAATATATTTCATATACTTATAAAATATAATTAAGATAATGATTTATAAAATATATAGTCTCATATATAATATATTAGCTCTTTAGTTAAAACTAAAATGTTTAGACCTATTTCTACTTAATGATTCCCTGCTTTGAGTTTTAAGTAAACTGGACAAAAGAATTTCTACTGCCCTATTTTCACTTCATGATTAAGTTTATAAATAACACCCTCATTTGCAAAGAAGATAATTAATGAAGTTAGAAATATAAGTTCAAAATATTTTCTTCTTTTTACTTTCTAAATTATAAAACTCATAGTCAATTTTTAAGTCCCTCACTAAATGTGCAATTGAACAACACACAAAGAAACATCATTTTTGGACCATAGAAGTATATTCTGGCCTTATTAATTAACTAAACTTATTATTTCACTTTTCATTGTCAATCCAAATAATAAGCTGTTTTTAGTTGGTTTTGGGGGTTTTTTTTGCCAGTTTTTCAAATAATATTAGCAGTAGACCTTCTTAAATATAAGAAATTAAATGTATTTATAGGTATATTTTATTTACATATATGTAGTCATATATGAATTAGAGAACATTTGTCTAAAATAAAATAAAATAGCTAGAAAAAATTTTTATCTACATACTACCTGAAAGCTGCAACAGAAATATTTCATCAGGATCAGGAACCAGACTATAAGAGTTGTGCCCTGCCTGAGATACTCAATGAAAGGGGTGAATATTGTAGAACAGCATCCCCAGTATTGGGTGAACTCTGTCCCAAGAAGAGTCTTGAGAGCTTTTTTGGTTTGGGTTTTAACCTTACTCTCACAGAGAGGATGAGTTAGCAAAGTCCCTGTAGAGGCAATATTTTCATTATTTTTTAGAGATTGCAAACCTATTTGGGCTTATAATTATAATCGTAGTAGTATCATTATTTGTCAAGTGAAATGAGAATCCTTTGGGTTTTCATCTATATGCCTTCTACAACACAACGCTCATGTGCCCTGGTAATAACTGTATCTTTTAAAAGCATATTTCTTATTTCTAAATTTTAGACATAAATGCAATAGTTCATTATTTCATCGTATTCTTGTATTATTTTAGATTTAAGTACATTTATTTTAGTGATGACATACTGTTGGAACTTGGATTAATGAATTGAAAACAGATCTGAATCTCAGCATTTGCCCTCAGATCATTTGCCTTGAGAGATACTTTTTTTAAGTGATAGTTATATTAAACTGACATTTGCAAAACCCAATTCCCAATTTTTCCTGAATTGGGAATAGATCAGATAAAGAGATTACTTTCGTAATCATTCTGAGTTTTTCACAAACTATATCCTTTGTTTCTTTGGCTTCTTATTTTTGTTTTACTCTGTATAATTTTGATCTTTACTTGAAAGTTTTAGCTCCCAGTTGCCTACTTTTTAATGAACTCATACAAATGGAAAACAACAAACACATTAGAGTGGCAAAAATTCTGCAAAGGTCAATAAGACAGAATATATTTTTCTAAAAAAGAAAATCAATATTTAAGTGGGAATATGTGCATGCTGTCAGGATCTGTTTTACTTCTCTGATTTTTATTTTCACTTCCGTTTGTCCTTCAAAGTTTTTAAAATCTGTACTTTATGGCTCCTCATCTCCCAATTGCCAACTGACTAGCTCTTTGAAGAAAAATAAAAACCTACGCATACACACAAATGCACACAGACTCACTGTTGCTTGTACATTGTATATTTGTCTTTGTTTTTGTAAGGTTCTTTATCAGAGCCCATTGTTTTCATGCCAGACCTGGAACAACACCATTTGCATCTCAGTAATCTTTCCAAATCAGCCCAGATCTAAACATAGACTTTAAGCATGCAACAAGTCTGTCGAGTAATTAAATCACTCACTGATGCTAAAAATCTTTGAAATTCAATTACTTATGCCTGGGAATATGAGGCTTATTATGAGTCCAGTATTTTAGTTTGATTCTAGATCTTTTCTGTATTTTTATATAACTTTATACTGTGGAAGAATGTCTACTCTTAAGTCACCTTTCAGCAGATTATTTTTAGGTTGGTTTTTTATTGGTTTCTTTAAGAATTGTTGTGGGCTTACCTCTCTAACATGTAAAGCATACAATTTGAGTTCTGGTTCTAGAGAAGTATTGATTAGAAAGCACAAAGACCTTTTGTTTTCAATAATCCTAGTCAACAGTAATGTTATGGAAGATGTGTGGTGGTTTCTTCCCCCTTCAGAGTTATATATTCACTAGATTAGAGGTTCAGTATTCTTTAGGAGAGACAGGTAATTTTAAGAAACCTAATCAATTCATTTATCCAACAAGTGTTTACTGAGCATCTGCTCTGTATTATTTACTGTGAAAACACTGGGAAGACCATGGGGAAGAAAATCTGAATTGTAGATTATAGTCCAGCAAAAGACAGACTTCAGTCAATAATTGCAATATCTCGTCAGCCATTTATGAGGTAAGCGATTTCCATGGAGGTGGGACCACTAACTAGTGTGAGCTTTCTAAGGAATTAGGAGAGAAAATGTTAGATAATGAACTGATACAACCCTTCTAGGTCTTGGGAAGAGCATAATTCAATGTTTCCAGTATGAGAAGAATGTTGTCCCTGAAGAGAAAGAAAAAAATAGGATGATAAAATCCAGAAGTCAACAAAAGAAATATTTTTTCTGATTCCAGTACCAATTTGTAGGAATTTAATAGAAAAATATTACAAGCAAAAGAAACTTCTTAATTTTCATACTTTCAAATATAAGATCAGATATCCATTTGTAAGAGCCCTGTAAATTTTGATTCAGTTGAAATGCTGCATCAATTTGATTTAGGAATCCTTTTTTCATTTCAACATACATTGTTGCTTTGACTTTCCCACTTGTTAAAGTGCAATTTTTCAACTCCCACACTTAGCAATCTGAAGTTGTTATTCTTAATAGCTTGTCATATAGTTCAATCTATAGCAAACTAAAAGCTAAATCAATCTTATCTAGTTGGGAATGTATGATGAAAATAAGGTGGGAAGGTTCTGTTTCCATATCCTCTCATGTTCTACTTCCTTTTTCATTATTTCATTATCTTCTACTAACTATTCTTATCTACTAATGTTTCTCTAGTTTTCACATGGTATTTCTCTATCGACTAACGTCTATTTATGACTGTGTTCTATTAGGTTTATTCCATCATTCTGGAGAGAAGCGATGTTTCCATCTCATTTTGCCTGCAATGTGTCATGTTTAATGAATACTCTTTTCCAGAAATGTCAACGAGAATATTCTTATTTTCTTTATGGAATATTACTTAAAGACAATTTCCTGAAGGCAGGGATTTAAAAAAAAAATAACATTGCATTATAAATATAGGTTTTAATAATGCATCATTATACATCAATTGTATGTACTATACATGTATATATATATAATTTTTGAGGGAAATGTGTAGGCATGTAGACAGGCAGGAAGAGAGGAAGAAAGGAGTTTATTTTATTTTTGAACTGTTCACACTGGTTATTTCCCCTGGACCTTTGACTAGAATCCAGGGGTATGTGGCCTGATTTCCTTCAGAGGCAACTGACCTCACTACTACCCCACAAGGGTGTGCCTGTATGTACTATACAGTAAGTTCACCACTGAAAGTCTAAGTGCACCAATGAAAGTCCAATTCTATCCTTCACCATATAATTGAGTCCTTTTAACTGGTTTACCTACCCTTCTTCTCTTGCCCCATCTGGAAGCCATTAATTTGGTGTTAAAGTCTAAAGTTAATTTTTATTTAGTTCTTTTGTTTCTCTGTACCACATATGAATATAATCATATGGTGTTTTTTTTTCTCCACATGACTTATTTTACTAAGCATAATTCCCTCTAGTTTCATCCATGATGTTGCAAAGGGAAAGATTTCATATTTTTTAAGTATTCCATTTTGTGTGTGTGTGTGTGTGTGTGTGTGTGTGTGTATATATATCTATACATCAATCTTTTTTTAAAAGGAAAGGTGCAGGGAGGAATGCAGGTGAGTAGGTAGGCAGGAAGAGAGAGGTGGAAGAAGCACTTTATTTTTATCAAATTGTTCACATTGGTTGTTCCCAGGACCTGGGAATGTGTGTGGGACTGCTCCCAGGTATACTAGACCTACAGGCCACCAGGGCACACCCCGTATACCAACTCTATGCAATCGTCCATTGATGGACACTCAGGTTGTTTCTAAATTGTAATTATTTATAAATAACGCTACTCTGAATATCTTTTCAAATTAGTGTTTTTATATTCTTGCGGTAAATACCCAGAACTTGGATGATGGGGTTGCATGGAATTTCTATTTTCAACTCTTTGAGGAATCTCCATACTTCTTTCCATTGTGGTTGCCCCAATTTCCACGCCCACCTGCAATGTATAATGGCTCCCTTTCCATCCTCACCTAAACTTGTTCCAGTCTTTTAAGCAGCCACTCTCACATGTTTGAGGTGACATCTAATTGTTTTGATTTGCATTTCCCTAATAAGGGATGACAAACATCTTTTCCTGTGCCATTGACCATCTCTGCCTTCTTTGGAGAAGTGCTTTTTAAAATTTGTTTACTGTTTTGTCATTGAGTTTTTTGAGTTCTTTATATTATTTTGAATATATATGACCCTTTATCATAAGGATGATTTATAAATATCTTCTCCCATTCAGTTGGCTGTCGTTTTGTTTTGATGGTTTCTTTTGCTGTGTAGAAGCTTTTTTAGTTTGCTATAACCCCATTTGCTTATTTTTGCTTTTGTTTCCTTTGTCATTGGTATCAAATTCCAGAAAATATCTCTAATGCCAATATCAAGGAGAATTTTACCCATTTTCTTCTGTGTATTTTATTATTTCCAATCTTTGCTTTAGACAAATCCATTTGGAATTACTGTGTATGGTATTAAATAGTGCTCTCGTTTTGGGGGGGCGTTTTTTGGTACATGGCTTACTTTTCACAACATTATTTGTTGACACTTTCTTTGCTCCTTTATGCCCTCTTGACTCTTTTGTCATATAGTAGTACACATACATGTGTGGGTTTATTTCTGGGCACTCAATTCTGTTCTCTTGATCTGATAGATACAATCTTCCATGTCTTTGAGTTTGGTTTCTGGAGAGCTGTTATTCTCTCCTTGTGATGCTGTATTATCTTGAGCTCTCAAGTTGGCTGGTGTTAAATGTTTCTCTCTGCCCTTTTTACTATCTTAAATTATCCCTGACTTTAAAAAAAAGAAATCTGAGCCAGTACTTAGAAAATTAAAAGATAAGTAGCTCGATTCTATGAGGTAGTGCTGTGACTTTATTTTTTTGTTACTGCTGGCCACCTCAGGCTAGTGACGGCCTGATGCTGTGTCAGCAGGGTGGCAGAAGGACAGCAAGGTATCTGTGCTTGGGGGTCTGGTTTCTGCAGACAGCTTTACTATTATCCCTCCTCCTTGGGATCCTATATCTGAGACTTGGCAATTTATCTTTAAGGGGGAAATTTTTTGTTTAATTCTGTTTTTTTACCTACTCCTTAGAATAGCTTCTGGTCAATAGTAAACATTAAATAAATATGTATATTGAATTAATGATATAGTCAATAAGAAACTGTGAATATTGATAGCAGTGTAATATATCAATTTTTCAAGCAAACACTAAAATGACATACAATTTACTTTAAAATGTTTTCCTGGTATTTAAATAATAATAAATAGCATTTTTACTCAAGATCAGACTGCTATGAGATGTTTACGTGACTACATTTACTGATGATTTTGGCTATAGTCCAAAATGCAAAATATCAGGGTTATTAAATGTACCTATTTGCATTTAATCTGCTAATTATTATTTAAAGAAAAAGTCCTTGACATTTCAAGAATTATTTCCAATCATTGCTGTTACAGTATGTGAGATTTCCTTTCCTTGCTCTCCCCGAATTCACCTAAAGCTATGACAGCAGAAATTGAATAAATATTATCATTTAAATAGAATAACTTCCCATGGAACAATGGTACATGCTGTTAAAAAGGCAACGCAAGTATCCGTAAGTAGGAGAATCACTCACTGTTATTTTAGGTAGGAGGCTCTGTGCTATTGACGGTAATACAATCATAAAGGCTGTCCCAGTTTGCCTTTTAACAAACATACAGAGGTTCCCTTTTCTCTATATCCTCTTCAGGATATTATCTCATCTTTACTGGTAAGAAACATTCTAATAGGTGTGAGGAAATAGCTCATTATGATTTTGATTTGCATTGTCCTGAGGATTACTGATGTTGAGCATCTTTTCGCATCCCTATTGGTCAGTCATTTAATGTCTTTTTGTAAAATGTCTATTCAGTTCCTTGATATTTTATTTTTTTTACTATTAAGTTGTATGAGTTCCCTGTATATTTTACATATTAATCCCTTACCTTTTAATTTGTTAATGAATTCCTTTGCTGAGCAAAACCTTTTTAGTTTGGGTTTGTCATACTTTCTCTTTTGTTGCCTTTGATTTTGGTGTCAAATCTAAATTATTGCTAAAGCCATTGTCAAGGATCTTACCACCTATGTTTTCTTCCAAGAGTTTTATAGATCAGGTCTTATGTTCAAGTCTTTAATCCACTGAAGTTGTTTTTTGTGAATAATGTAAATAGGGCTCTAGCTTTATTCTTTTGTTTGTGACTTTTGAAACACCATATATTGAGGGAACTATCCTTTTCCTGTTCCATATTCTTGCTGCTTTTTTTGAAGATCAATTGACCTTGTATGCCTGGGTTTATTTCCAAACTCTCCATTCTGTTGCATTGATCTATAGTGTTTGTTTTATACCAAGACCATACTATTTTGATTATTTTAATTTGCTTGTTATAGTATGTGTGATGTTTCTAATCTTTTTTCTTTTCAAGATTGATTACTGGTCAAAGGTCACATAACCAACAACTGTAGGAGTGAGGGGGGGTATAAGTTATCTTCAATACCAGTGGCATCTCTTTTCTCCTTTGAGGTTCTTTTTTTTGAAAGAGGTGGCTCATTTGTGCATCTGTTCATCCTAACTTGTGAAAGCAGTTTGTCTTCCTCTTCTCTGTGTGCACCTTGGCTGAGGGAGGCAAGAGGAACAAAGTTAAAGTGGATGCAGTCATAGAGGGCCGTACAACAAAACCTTATTTTTCAAGAGCATTGATTTTATTTGGTGCTTCATTATTGGTGGGATCATTGGTATTCAGGTATGAAATCACAGCCTATTCACTAAACCTTTCTGTTTACTTACCTGAGTGATAGTCCAGCTTCCGATTCTGTGAGTCTGTATTATTTTCTACAATTCCCTGCGTCAGTCTACTCAGGTAATTTCTCACATCTTGCAAAACACACATAGGCCCTCTGTTCAAATAAAGTGGTGTTAATGATCAACCCAGCCACTTACTGGATCTCCTGCATCACAACTGAGTTTCTCTCTGAAGACAGACCTCCTGCTGGGATATGCACATACTCATATAAAAGAGTGGGTAGCAAGTAGTTCTTTGTGGAAATAGTATTGGCTTTCTTCTAACTTGATTTAGAGACAGTCTGTGAAATTAATGAGATCTATTAGATAATTTCTCATTTAGATATAAATCTGGTATCTCTCTGGAATACCTAAGTTAATTGGTCAATTTATTTGGGGAGGTAGATGATAATGATGGAGGACAAGAGATTAGTTTAAGATATGTAGAACTCGGCTGTACTTTAGTTACCTGAGGAGCTTTAAAGTTCTTCATGCTGTAGGACCACCCCAGACAAATTATAGACAAATGTCTTAGGAGAGAACTCAGGCCCCCTGTGCAGTAAACTGAAAACTAAAAACAGAGTAAACAATTTATTCATTAACTGGCTTTTCTACTTCTCCATATCTGTAGTAGCATATCTGGACCAAGTAAAATATTATGCATGTTTTTGTTATCATTACTTAGAATCTGTATAAACTTGGTTAATTCATCTTTCCATGCTGGGCATGACTTCCCAGTCTAGAAGCTTGAGATGCTGCCATGTTCCCCTCAGGTGGCTTTGGGCATTAAATGATTAATGTACATGTGGTACATATCCCATTATCCAGAAGCTACTAGCCAAAAGAGGATAATGAATTAAGTTCTCTTCTATATATCTAGAATAGTCTAGTTTGATGCCTTGAGAAAATGGTCACTCACACTTTTTCTCTGTTTTATATTCTTTGATTCAGATGACTACAAGTTAAGAAATTACAGATATTTTTTTCCAGGCTTTGAAATGAGATAGCCTTAGATTTAAATGACCCACCATTTACTACCTTGATGTCCCTGGAAAAGTTACTTACTCTTTCTGAGGTTCAGTTAGCTCATCCATAAACTGGAGATAATAAAAGTCTCAGGGTTGTTGTAAGAAATAAAAGTAATGTATAGCACATGTGTAACATAGTACACATATGAAGCAAGTTCTCATAACACATTAGCTATTTATACATTTTTAAAATTTTTGAACTTTTTAATTAATGAAGTTTGTACTATAGTGTGAAAAGAAGATTGGGCAAAAGTACAAGAAAAAAGATGATTGTACAAGCATTTGTCTTTAGTTTTTGATACTCAACATTTTTATTTTCCTATAATTTTTACAAGTAAAGATGGTTTTAATTATGACATTAGTGATTAGACAAAAAGAAATAATATTCCATACCCTCTATGATGGTGTTAGGTATCATTTAAGAGGTTATGTACCCTTAATAAGAGTGCAAGCATAACCCTGAAATTCTGAAAACAATTTCAGAACTGACCTGTAGAAAGATATAAAAATAAGTGTTCCCAGTAGATATAGATATGAGTAGTTATTTTTAATTTTTAAATTTTTGAGATTTTTCTGTTATCATTTACAAAAAACATTTACATTGAGCTTCAATGGAAGAGAAAAAGCTTATTTTTATCAAAAGATTGATTGCAAACCATTAAGAGCGTCTCTAATTTTAAGTCACAGTTGATTTCTTCTTACATATATTATAATTTTTATTGTTTATTATATTGAGTAACTTACGAATGTTTTGCTTTTAGAAATAACAGATTTACTGAATTTGCTAAATATTCATTGCGTAATTCATTATTTTCAAATTTGCAAATCAAGTATGATAATACCATCTCAGTCATTTTTGGAAATTAAATTACATCTTGATTTGTCAGAAGATTGACTTTAAATGTTTCCTGTTATAGTGCTTCGAGCTAAGAGTTAGAGTTTGAAAAGTTCTATTAATTGTTCTCAAGTGATAGACTGACGAGTTGAGTAAATTTGTTATAGACCAGGCTGGCAGTCTCATTAGTGGTGACACATGGAACAAGACTCAAAGTGGGCCAAGGCCCTGAATTTCTTGAATAAACATCCAAGGATGCTGTTTGATGCCCACAACTTTTCCTGTACCGCTGTGCAGTTTACTCCATTTTATTCATTCTTTTCTTTTACCTCTATGCTGACATGTTTTTAGACTTAAAAACAGTAAAAAAAAAATTTCTCTATAGTCTTTATCCAAATTCCCCAAATGTTGATACTTTACCACATTTGCTTTTACTTGTCTTTTGCTTTACGTCTCTCTCTTATGATCTCTCCCTTTCTCTGCTACTGCAGCACTGTAATTACCAACAAAATCTCCTCCAAACCCAGAAAAGCCTTCTCCACAAAGGCAGCAAAGTTTTATTATTGATACACATTCACACAAAAGGTGCTGCTCATCAGAGATAATCTGCAAAGAGATTGCCTAGACAGCAGGAACTATCACCATTTTTTTTATACACAAGCAGAGACAATCCATTTGCAAGCTGGAGCTAGGATCTATTTAGTTTGGTTTCTACCTTCCCACAGAAGATAGGACAACAATTTCTGTATGATTACATTTCAATGATAATGAGAAAGCCTCCAGTTAAAGAACATGTTTAAGAATCAGAGAAAAGACAGTTTCTTCCCTTATCTTCAACAGGAAGAATTAAGCCTCTGTTTTCTTTTCTCATCACTACACGGCTGGTTTACAATACTATACAGTTTCAATGAATAAATCCTCACCTCACTGCATGTATCACACTACTACCACTAAATTTTTAATGCATTCACCAGTACTATTTTGACTTCCTCTACCTGATTCTCTCCCTTTTCTTCTCACCACTCCAGTAACCATGTTTTTGATTTGAGTCTAAGAGAATTTTTGTTTTTTGTTAGTTTTTTTTTTTTTTTTTTTTTTTTTTTTTTTTTTTTTTTTTTTTTTTTTTTTTTTTTTTTTTTTTTTTTTTTTTTTTTTTTTTTTTTTTTTTTGGTGGTTGTTCCTTTGGTGGTTGTTCCACATACGAGTGAAACTATCCAACACTTTTATTTCTCTTTCTGGCTTATTTTGCTTCACATTGTCACCTCAAGTCCACTTCACAAGTTGTCACAAAAGAAAAAAGATGTAATAGCTGAGTTGGATTTTACTGAGTATATATACCACAGCTTCTTTATCCAGTCATCCTTGGATGGTCATTTAAGTTGATTCCATATGATCTTGGCTATTGTGAATTGTTGTTGCTACAAACATAAGGGTGCAGATAATTTTTTGAATTAGTGTTTTCATATTCTTTGGATACTAAAAGTAAAATTGCTGGATGCTTTTTTTTGATAATTCTATTTTCCATAGAGGTTATTATACTAATTCACATTCCCGTGAATAGCATTTGAGATCCTCTACATCCTTGGCAACACTCTTCCAAGTCTTTTTTATTTTGATCATTCTCATAGGTGTGAAATGATATCTCATTGAGGTTTTGATTTGAATTTGCTTAGTGATGCTGAGTTGTTTTTTTTTTTTTTTTTTTTTTTTTTTTTTTTTTTTTTTTTTTTTTTTTTTTTTTTTTTTTTTTTTTTTTTTTTTTTTTTTTTTTTTTCAGTGTGCCTGCTGTTACATACAGATGTGTTTGTCTTTGGAGAGGTGTCTATTCAGTCTTCATCCCCTCTTTAAATTTTTGTTATGGAGTTGCATGCATTCGTAATATATTTTGGATATTAAACCTTTCTTGGACATATGGTGTGCTGATATCTTCTTCCAGTTAGTAGGTTAAAAGTCTTTGTGGTATTTTCTTTTACTATATGCAAGCTTTTTAGTCTGACGAAGTTCCTTTTATCATCGTCGCTTTTGGTTTTCTTGTCGCTGGAATTCAGTCCCCTAAAATACCCTGAAGACGGTGTCATGGAGCATAGTGCCTATGTTTTCTTTTATGTGTTTTATGGTTTCGGATCTTACATCCAAGTCTTTAACCCATTTAAAATTAATTTTCATACATATCGTGTGTTCTAGTTTCATTTTTTACACGTAAACCTTTTTAATTTGTATTTGTCCTAACAATACTTACACGATTATAATTTTTATTACGAACCCGTAGAAATCTGTAATACATTTACCAAATCTCTTAATCCTAGAATATACAGAAAGTAGTTTGAGAATTTCTATCATATACCACTTTTGGAAAAATTACTTGTAACTACAGATTAATTTTTAGTTGCTC
This sequence comes from Solenodon paradoxus, assembly GCA_004363575.1. NCBI lineage: Eukaryota > Metazoa > Chordata > Mammalia > Eulipotyphla > Solenodontidae > Solenodon > Solenodon paradoxus. Next base: position 1,737,929 of record RJWH01000027.1, read on the forward strand.
CCCCCTTCAGTGAGGATTCATGTAAAATACTGCATGATTCATTTGTTTGTTTTTTAGGGGTTTCCCCCAATCTACTTGATTTTTAAAAACAAACTTCACTAAAGGCATATTTAGAGAAGTGTCTTCTCCTCTACCCTACATTCCTTCTGTCTTTTTTATCTTGTTTGCAACTTGTATCTAACCACTCTCACTAGTGTGTAGTGTTTTCTTCCACAAAAATGAAAAACCAAAGATGCTCTTTTGTACTTTGCTTTTTCACATAACATTTTGTATTTGTTCATAACATCTATCTCATTCTTTTTTTAAAATGTCATGTAATATTCCATCCTGTGCATACAGCACTCTTCAAAGTAAGGTCCTTTTAAGAGATCACAAATAATGCTGTAATGAATAATTGTGCATATATGTTTTTGTATTAGGTACATCTTTAGGGTAAATGTCTCAAAATGGAATGACTAGATAAAAAGGTAAGCACATACGTGTTTAAGTTAGATATCGACAAATTCCCATGCATAAAGACTATCACTTTAGATCCTCGTGAGTAATATGTGTTTACTGAGCCTTGCCAAAATTTGTATCTTAAAATTTTGCCAATGTGATTTAAAATTTTTGCAATCTAATGAGTGAAAGTAAAAAAGAAATTTTCCTTGAAAGAGGAGTCTCAATTCTTCTCTATTACAGGAATTCAAAGAATTCAAATTCAGACACTAAAGAACTACAGTATTTTGATATACAATGAAGTTATTTAAAATCAGTTTTATCTATAATTATGTATTTTCTACTGACATAAGTCAAACCACATTTTCACTGTTTTCTTCTGCTACTCTCTACCTGGCTAGTATGTCATTTTCAGTATCTTCTTGGAGTTTGCTAGTGATTCTTTTTCTCTTTGTGAACATTTATATTCTATGTTACACTTTTTGCCTAGAAATCCATTCTTAGTGTCATAGAAAGCTTTTTAGACCAGATTGAGAAAGGCTTTCACCTGTGTTTTTGATAAGTTGTTTGAATTATAAATACCCTACTATCTTGGCCCTCCTCAGGGTTGTAGAGTTAATGGGAATACCAACCAATTGTACAGTAACAACTGTTGCTTACACCTGGGATGAGAGGAAAACACCAGCATTCATGTCCAGTGGCCTATGATTCATTTCTTAGGTCAGTTTTGCTCTCAGAGGACAAGATCAACTCAAAACTTCACCTTCAGTTCCAAATGCTTTTACTAAGATAATGAGCTTGTGTTGGATCTTTACTGTTTTGTCACCTGTACTCGTGTAAAAAAAATTTAATTACTTGTAGAAATAATAATATTTAACTTATAATACAGTATTGCTAGATATTTTGATAAATTCTTTGTTTATAATCTCATTTAAATCCTCACCATAATTCTGTGAAGTAATGTATTCTTTACATATATAAAATGTTTACTTTTCTAGAACCAAGACCATTAAAAGACTCATCTAGGATCCACCATTATTAAGAGTTGTGATTCCAGAAGAATACTTTCCAGCCTGAGAATAAATGAGTCACCAACTGTTCTATTTAGCAGTCTTATAAACCCACTATTGTTGGTTTGGAATAGTTTATCTACTTAAGTGAAAACAGCAAGCTAAAGATGAACCTTTGTTTCAAAACCACATTGTGAATGACATTAAGCTCTTCAAGAGTGTAAAGTCAATAAATGTCAATCTTGTATATTTAAGCAATGTAGAAAAAGGAAGCTAATAATCCAAACTAATATAAACATAACACTGGGTAAAATCCAAAGCACAGAATTTTCCTTTTTCCCTGTGCTATGCTCATGTTAACCAAAATGTAATATGTATTTTAATTAGGCTTCCTATTTACAGACAAATCATAAAAGAGTAAAAGTATTACAATAGCAAAATTATAAGCCTTAGAACTAATTTTATTAGCAAATAAATGGCACCTATGTGACAATAATATTGCAATGAAATAAATATGTCTCTGAATCATCCTCCATGACTGATTCTGCTACTCCTCAATGGAGCAAAAATCAGAGCAGGCTATTTTAATTTCTCACATGGCTGCTTTCCCAGGCATGTCAAGCACTCTCAAATTTTAGATTCATCAGTCCATATCTCTTTTGCAGTAGTTGTTCATTTTGGGCCTTATAAGCTAACAGAGATGTGTCTGTAACAAAACATGAATGGATGTTCCTTTCCTTCTTTTTTTTTTTTTTCTGCTGCTCCTTGCAGCTGTTATTTCTAGAAACAATGCATTCAGGATATTTATTGCATTGATTCACCTCCTACATAAGTTGACTTCATGCATGGAAAAACAAGACTTTAAAATATTGTAAGTTGAATGAACCTATAGTAAGGGCTAAATACTTCCGCATAGATTAGGTTGTTTTTTTGTTTTTTTTAGTTTCAAGATAAGTATATATACCTTATCTTTTTTTCTTTAAACAATATAAATTTCTCATAAAACACAACAGGCAGGAGAAAATGTAATCTCACATGTACAGAATGAAATTATAGACTATTTTCATAGTGGGTTTTATACCACAAGTCACTTCTTTGGGGCATTTAATTTAAATTTTCATTGTTTTGAGCCTCTTTATGTAGAAAATCATAAACTTGCAAATCCTATAATAGGAGCTAGATTACTAGTATTTAGGAAAACTCAGTAACCATTCTAGTTAGAATTCTGTTATCTAAATTTAACTCAGATAAAATGCATGTAGTAGAGAATCAAGTAATTTTAATTTCCCTAATATCTACAAATACTTAGACTCTACTTAACACAAAGAATGATATCATGGTCACATAATGATTTATATATCTACTGTATACAGAATTATTTTACATAAGCATTATTTTAGAATATACAAACTCTCCTTGATGAGATGTCCCATCTTATCTTAAGCAGAATATACAAATATTGAAAAGCTGATGAGCAGATTTCCAAGAGTTAATGAATGGCTCAGTGAGTAAAATAATGATGGGAAGCCACTGTTTAAAAGAAAATATAAATTAAATGGAAGCATACATGTTGGGCTTCCATGGCTATACCAATGGAACATTGTTAGCTACTTTATCAACTCATGCCTCTATTACTTTAAGTAAACAGTTCCTTTTGAGTTCTTGTAGCTCTATGCAGTAGTTCTTTAGGATTCACAATTATTGGTTTAGTTTTCACCATGCATTATTTTGTTACCTCCATAAAATGTCAAATGATGGCTTAGAGAAAACTATGATTATTTCCAACTTCCTACTCCAGTAACCCCATAATCAGTACAAAAACTGGGCAATATTCAGCATTTTGAATTGCACATTCAGTTCATTTTGGAAAATAAATTTTAGTCCCTTCTTTGTAGGGGCAGGAATTCAAAATTGATGAGTGATTTAGAAATGTTTAATGTTATTCAACCAGTTTTCTGGAACTCATGTTTAAAAAGGTTTTATATATGCAGTATTTGCCATGTAAATTTATAACATAAATATATAGTACAAAAACTTATGTTTATATATAATTATGAAATTATTCATTTTAGATCTTTTGTGATTGTTTAGAGATGACGAATTATTCTCTAATTTTCTACTGTCTATAAATTGAGTTTTCAATTTTTAGATTTGAGTTGGGACAGAATTATAGCCCAAAATGTTAGTAGAAGTGTTCAATATTTTAGATTTCTGCATCAATTCCTTCCACCTCTCAAAGATTTAACTGAGTACTTGGAGTAGAGTTTTGTTTTACAGAGCCTCTTTGCTTAAGAGAGGGAGGTCTTGGCTCTATTTAGTGCTCTCTCATCTCTATTTAGAATTAGTTGTGGATCAGTAGCTGCTGAGATGTAAACTGTTCCATGTGAGTATTGGGGGTAAATTTTCACTTGTTGAAATGCAATTAGTTCCATCTTGAGTGTCAGGTACAGCTACATTAGAGCTAATTGTTAAAATCTATGGCTTCAGACATTTTCTACAATCTCAAAGTTCCTGCCCCACCTCCATCTAGACTATCAGCCCTGTCAGATATCTGTGTCTCTACAACGGGACATGTGGAGACCTGTGATTCCCTTACTTATGGTGCAGAAGTCCCAGAGATAATTGTCAATTCAGGCTGCTTCAGATGGGTATTGGCTATCATTGGATGTCATACTAGAAATAACCTTATGAACAAGACATCTCCTACCTTCTATCCCTATATTAATATGGATTATCTGGATGTTTCTAAAGTATCACCACCAACTTGAGGTTCTAAAGAGAGTGGCACCTTGCACATTTTATCTCTTTTCTATTTCCTTCTTCAAATAATCCACTAGAAACTGAAGCTTCAAAACGTAGGTTTTTATATACTCAAGAGTATTTCCTTCTTTCATCTAGAGTAGCAAATCTAGGTTTGATGGATAGGTATCTACTCAACACATAGAAATTATTTGAATTTGTCTTAGTTAATTCAATTTTCACAAATCCTTATTTCTGAGGAGAGTTTTATTACAAAATTCTGCTTACAATATCAAAACTGTATATCTTTATTTTTTTTAATTTTCCTATACTGTATTCTTTTCCTCAACATTTAACATTCAAAAGTTATAGATCAATTAGTTTAACTATACAAATGTCAAAGGAAAAGAGGAAATTTGGTATAGTTTAGAATATTATCACTGTAAGAAGTGAATGAGACAGACCAACACTCCTTTTTCTGTATTACAGCAATCATATATCATAGCTTCTTAAGGAAGCTTCTTTTCAAACCCCATTTCAGAATTTTACATAAATATTATGGAACAATTAGTCAATAACAATCAGAGTAAGTCAGACAACAAAATACAGTCAACTACAGGAATAATTTAACGTTATTGACCAATTCCAAGGAAAGCAGTCTAGCCCTCTATTCAGAATATAGTAATTGCTCAGAAAAATTTATTGAATGAACTAGAAATTTTTTTCTCCCTATTTGAAAAAGTTGAGGATCTAATGGAACCACATGTCCTTGTTTCACAAGACTATAGCAATTGTTTTGGCATTAATGGCATATAACAGTCAAAGTAACACTGATATATTGATATCATTCAATGAAAGCATCTTATTTCTTGAAATGATCTTCACAAAATTGATCAGTTGTACTGTAGCTAAATAACTAACAATAATTTTTTAGGTCATGTTAAAATCATCTCATAAAGCAATGAATAGTTTTAATTGAAGATTGCTGTTGTTCCAAGTTTGCTTTCTTATGGAGATTTCAGAGGTGGTTCATTACTACTTATAAATGAATGTTTTTGTTGAAAATAGATTTCTATCCCTAGAGATGGTTACCTGTAACTAGTCACTGCCAGATATTGCAAAGAACTATACTTAGGAATTATCATATTTACCATTGCTTATTAAATTCACTCAACTTTCAGAAGGGATATGAATAAAAAGGGCTTATCAAAAGTCAGTTTTGAATTTGCAAGAAGTATTTTAACGTGGTTATGGTAGATATTTCAAAGTGGTTTAAGGTGCATTTACTTCAGTTGCACCCCAGTTAAGTTTCTAAAAGAAAGTTTCAGATATAAGGAATGATGTGTTTAACTCAGCATAAAGAATTTCCACCATACTTAAGCAAATATTCATATTAAAAGATTTATGCTGATTATCAAGGATAGTATGAAGTCAAATATAAGAGAAAACAGAAAAATGTCCAATAAGGTCTTTTAGGTTTTTTTAGTGCTCAACTTGCCACACTATAATTAATACAAAAAGTCGTGTTGAACTCTAAGATGTTTATTTAGACTTAACTGAAAACTTAAATATACAAACAAGAATGTTAAAGAGACTATATTTTTCATCTTCATGTTACTTTTCTCCCAAAATGTTGATTTTCTTCATTCTGTGGAGCAAGATAGCAATCTGATTTGTAATTAAAGTGCAAAGTGATCCAGAGGGAAAATGAGCTAGTATGCCTTTTCTAGGTTCAGCTATGAGAGGAGAAGAAATATTTCTTAGATAACATCTAATCAAGCTAAAAGAATGAATTTTCAAGTGTATCTTTTGAAAAACAGAAAAACCACAAGAGTGTAGCTTGAGGCTGGTTTTATCTCCTCACAAGATCATACAAGCAGAGAATGTCCAGGTCCAAAGTCTGTAAACTATCATACCCCTCCTTCCTAGGTCATCCTGTTTCACTGTTTTTATCTCCAGGAAATAAATACACATTTTATGCAACTTTGTTAGGCATTTCCTGATATCAAAAATTTAAGGGTTTTTTTTTTCCTATCATGTTCCATAGATTTTAATAATCTGCCCTAGAAATCTCTCCTGCTCCTTCTATATATCATCCACAATACGTATCTTACATACATAAGACACACAAACATGTTTGCTGAATGAACAGATCATTTACTAAATGTGTTAAAGTGGTCCCATGTTTTGTTTTTCTGAGATAAACTATTTCATACACAGAATTTCCTTAATACAATCCTGGAAACAGGAGGGTTGATCATATAATAATAAGCCTTACCAATTTATTTTCATGAAAGGATATCAGCATTCTTTGTTCATCTGCACATTAAACACATGGCTACCCTTTACTAGCATCATAGTATGACTTTGTACTTTTGACATAAAATATTTCTCTGATGACCATCTTTCTAAAAGGCTTGATTTCAAGTGATATATCTGATAGACATAGGTGGTTGCCAACAAATATCCATTTTTTCCTTGTCTTATAAGGAAAAGTCCACTTTTTCTATGGAGTAGCAATGTACTTCATTCAAAATGCCTGTTTTCCCAGACTCCCTTTCATCTAGCAATAGTTATGTGACTAGTTCAAATGAATGAAATGTAAGAACAATTAAGAAAACAATTCTTGGAAGTTTTTTAAGAACAGAATTACAGCAGAATCTTCCTTCATTCCTTTGCATTTTTTCTTTCTTCTTGCTTGAATCTTAGCATTAAAGTTCTAAGAAAAATTGTTATCAAGTAGATGAAAACCACATGCTAAATATTGTAAAGCAAGAAGACAGAATAACTTGAGAACACTGAGGAATGGCCCTTCCTTGTTTTCCTTACACTTTTTATTACATGAGAAACACCTCCTTGCTAAAGCCTGATATTAGGATTATATTTAGCTGAACTCATGCAAATTCTAACAAATACAATATTCCTGAACAATTGCCTAGAACCATGCTTATCGGGATCCATGGTCCATAGAACACCTTTAAATAAAAGATTCAGATCTTCAACTTAATAAGTACTTTATGCCTATGAAGTATAAAAACTCCATGCAAAGGGATTAGATTTTTGTCCTAAGATCGAATTCCATAATCAGAAATCTGCTTAGATGGGTAACATTATTTTCTTGCCTTGCAGAATTTTATCTGCAGATTTGCTGTATATTTGTCTTTTATTTCAGGTCAATTACAAGAATTACTCAATTGAAAATTTGTACCATGTTTTCCATAGAAGTAACATCCTTCTTCATCACTCCGGTTTCAATTTCAACAGTACCTATGCCTACTCTGATCAATGATGTGTTTTTTATTCCTTGGACACTTATTCACATTATTTTGGTTTTCTTTGCCTCCAGGAAGTGAAATGCTGATCTGACACTCAACTCCAGCGACTATGAATTCCAGGACTTGACAAGGTATAGTTTGCACACTAATCTTACCTCTAGCTTTGTTATTATCCATTTTAATATCTAGATTATCAATTGTATATAGATTTCTATACAGATTCATTTATACAGCAAGACTGGTTATTTCAAACAAGAATCCTCCCTACCAGAATTCACCAAGAATAAGTGAGCAGAAGTCTATGACTTCAGCAGAAGACCAGTCCCTGGGTAACAAAACTGTTCTGTTGTAGCAGCCACATATATTGTACACATAATAGCATTCATTCCCTCTTTGGTTGGTCAGTCTTCTCCATGAATCAATTTACTACTGAGAAAAAATAAGAATTTTTCCTTTTCACTTTTCCCATTCTACTTAAAATGGCTTTAAATTCCTTCTCAGTAATCGGTTGCACAAAATGACTCTCATAATTTAGGATTTGTACCTTAACCATTCATTCAGTAGACTTGTGAGAGACATCAAGCAGTAACTCTGAAGTACGTATTTTCTAGTAATTAGTTAAAGAGAATCTTTGTTTTCGAGCACTTCTTTCTCTATGGTAGACTTCAATAATACCTCAGAAAAATATTCATTCACTCCACATTCAGTATCCTAATAATTGTTTATGAACCTCAGAGAATCCAAACCAAGATTTCCCTTTACCCTGAAGGCAGTTTTCTGGGTTGAATATACAGCAGTCTCCAAATGTTTCAGGTATATTTTCATAACTAAGCTAAAAATAAGTTATATGTTATTTTAAAGTATTTCATATTAGTCAAAAAATGTTCCATCAGGTCTCTGAAAGTAATAATAGTGTTCTTTGACACATTAAATTAACTCACCAAACTTTTCAGGGTTATACCAGCTTATGGTCTCAGTATAAGAAATAATTATGTGCAATTATTAAAACCCTCAATAGTCATTACAATACATTGACATTTTAAAGATAAATACCAAAATGTCATATCAATATTTTCAAGAAATTCACTAATGCACAGAAACAAGTATATTAACTTTTTACTTTTTTTAAAGCAATATTACTAAGTAAAGTCAATTAAAGTACCTGAACAATTATAAAATAGTGAATATCATTCTCATTTTAAGAAAATATTATATGACATAAAAATATCAGGAAACATAAGTATCTAGGGAAGATATCTCATGAAAATTACTGTGTCAAGTTTTAAGATTTGGATAAAAGATTTAAAGTGTATTTCACCTCACCTTGTTAACAGTACATTAGGTCCTCTGAGGTAGTTAAACATGGTACCATGTTGAGGCAATACTGCCCTTTGCCCATTTTACATATGGCAATCAGTATTGCTTTTCAAGATGGTCACATCTCTGTCACAACGTTCTGAATTTATCTGGTTCATTTTGACTGAATCCCATGCAAATCCAGTTTCTGATCATTGGAGGCATGGAATAATTTACAGAAGAAATTTTTCTAACATCAAGTATAAAACCCCATGGAGGCTCATGTCTCTACTTTTAGATTACCTTTGTTTTAGGTAAAAATAAAAATATTTTAGCTTATTCTCTCATTTTTCTGTGATACAAAATAAAATATTTTATATGAAAATTCACAGACATTTGTCTTGAAATGTGATTTTTCTTTAAAAATATTTAGCTCTGAATTTACTGGTATAAATTCACACACATTATTTCAGAATGTTTCTTCCAATTTTAGCATGATTAGTCACACAGTACTAATATTTAACTATAATGACATAATGTTTTTATGACCTCAGTTTATAAATAATCTTATACTAAATTTTTAGTTGTACATAAAATAGAAGGTTATCCTGAAATAGTGCTACAAGAATGCTGAGAACAAGTCTAATGATCTTTCAAATCTTTGTTTTCTTCTCTAAGAAAGGACAGAGATTATTAATATGTGGGAGTAAAATCACCAAGATAGTGACTTAATTGTTTTTGTAGGGGAAGAGAAATCATGAACCACCAAATAACTATTCAGGAACAAAACAACTGAAAGGCTGAAGCACAACTCTGAACCTCACAGACCAACACAGACTGTCTTAGAAGGTAAAATAAGCTGATACCCTCTGACTTCCTTGCCCCACTCCCCAGGCTACCATAGCACCAGAGAGTTCTCCCCTGAGCCTCACTTTCTCCAGTAGAAAAAGAAAACCCAGGGGAGACAACCAACCAAATATTGTGAGTTATTTTGTGTGATCCCCTATTCTTATCTCACAGCATTGGGATTGCAGGGGACTCTGTGGGCTCAACCTCTGGGAATCTGTGATGGAGAAGGGAGGGAATAGCAATAAACAAACTTGTCAATGGTCTTGGCAGATTAAGTTCAGACCTGCAGTGCCCAACCAGCACTTTAGCTAATCAGGAGAACTAAATTGATGGTGTAATCTGAACAGGGAACTTGGTGGGGTACAGATCTGCCTGACTCAGATCCTTAAATGAGTTTTTCCAGTCTTAGAGCTTGGTTTGTCTACACACAAATAAGGTGCAAATAAGTCCCACCCACTAAAGAGCTTTTTCACCACCCCCTGACTAGAAGTGCTGATGTGCAGTCCATTGCACTCCTCTGAAAGTTAAGTAAAACTGATTGCCTCCAGAGTAAAGTCAGCAATTTTCATATAGTCTTTTCCTGTTAAGAACATGGAGGGGGATTAATTTATTGTCAAGGTTTAGGGTAGCCCCTGGCACTTCCCAACCACAAACTATCTGGGAAAAAGAATATTCTGGAGTGACTCCTCCTCTTCCTGCCTAGAGAAAAGGGCTGGAACATAGTCTTACCTCCATCTAATCAGAAGGATTGATAAAATAGCCTGAATTCTATGTGGCTCAGTGGCACTTGAACTGAGAACAAGGGTAGCAGGAGAGTTGATGGTTGCAGAGTAAAGTCAGTGATCCTGTTCAGCAAGGTAAAGGTTGGCTTGAGTTAACACAAAAAAAAAAAAAAAAGCTTACTAGACTTAAAATTACTTTTCCACCTACAACCAGAAAGGAACTCCAATTCATAGCCCCACACATTACTGAACATAACATTTAGCCTGTCGGACCAGGAAATTAACCAGAGTACATAGGAAATCGTAGAGCCCATTCAATAGATCTAAGTACAGTGGCACATGGACAAAAATCACAGCCTGTGATTTCCTCAGTCTGCAAAGCGAAACTGGTTTCCGCATCTAACTAGGGAATTCAGTACACATTCAAACAAACCCCAAACAAACAATACAGACCCAGATCCTGGCTTGCTGTCCTGACAAGACTGGGACACTAACTCAGAGTCCAAAGAATAACTGAATATATTACTCAGTTCTGACCATCTAATAAACCTGACCAGAGTATCCAGTCAACTGCAGAGACCATGCTATAACCTCACTTGGATAGGACTGCTGGCTTATACCCAACAGTTCTCAGCAAGTGGAACACACTCTTCTCTTTCCTAAGAACTAAAACAATTGTCTCCCTCCCTGACTGACCATCCTAGTAGGCCAGAGATGATATTAGCAGATACCTAGAAACCCAAACAGAGCAGATTGATCAAGAACTCTGTCAAAGCAAATCTATAAAGTCAGGGAAAAAAAAGTCCCATTACTCAAGTGTACAGACATGAATGTCCAAAGCCAAGGATCATGAAAAATCAGGTAAAAAAAAAAAAAAAATCAGGTAAACTATGAAAGGAAACTGATAAAGTTCCAATAACTAATGAATTCCAATTCTAGTAAAATGGAGATCTCTGAACTGTTAAGCAAAGAATTCACAATAATCCTTTTAAGGAAGTTTAGTGAATTATAAGAAAGCCAAATGAAACTAGAAAAACAATGAATAAAACACGTTGTTTAACAATAGCTGAATTGAATTGAATAGTATCAAAAGTAGGTTTGACCACATATAAAATTGAATCAGCAAACTGGAGAATAGAATATTTGAGATTACCAAGTCAGAGAAGAGAAAATGATGAATGAAAAGACCTTAGGGATAATGCAACACAGTGAAAGGAATATTTGTGTTAAGGGAATTCCAAAAGGAGAACAGAAACAAAGTGAAAGAAAATATATTTAAAGCAACATTAGCAGAAAAGTACCTAAACCTGTGGATCGAATGGACTTCTAAATAGGGATATACTGGGAGAAATTATAAATTGTCAAAAGACAAAGAATTTTAAGAGTAGTATAGAAAGAGAGAAACACCATTTTCTTCCATGGAATTCAGTTACCTCAGGTTTAGAGAGCCGCATAAGGCCATCTGAATTTATCAAAAGAAAATTTTCAAGATAAGAAAAACTGAAATGACATATTCAAAGTATTGAAAAAACTATCAACCAAGAATTATATACCCAATGAAGCTGTTCTTCATAAATGAAGGAGTTAAGGACTTTCAAAAAAACAAAACAAGCCCAAAAGCTGCTTGAGTTCATTCCTGAAAAGCAAGGCTAAACAGTTCTTTGAATAGAAGTAAAAGAATGCCAATTAATATCATAAATCAAAAGGTTGTATAAGTTTCAATGGTAATGGTAGATGTATATCCATAGTAAGAATATGCAACGTGGTAATTAGGTTGTATAATTCAGTTACACAACATAAAAATGTGAAAATTGAGATCCTAGTTCAAAGATGACTGTTAAGATCGCTAACTCATCTTTTCCCCAGAGATACAACAAAACTACATCCATTTAACAACTATGATTTTTTTTTTTAAATAATGGGGACCAGCATCTCCACAAAGAGAAGGGACACACATCCTCATAAATGGTAGGAGAAGCTAATCAGTCTTGGGAAGAACACCATCTAGTACTTAGATTTTGGGGTCTATAGGAAGGGACCATAAATACAGAAACTCTTTCCAAGGCTGAAAGGCTTTCCCCTCAGTGGTTTTTCCCATGCCTGGGAACTGACTCATTAGTGCATAAAACTTAGCATGAAAAATAGAGGAGCTTTTCTCTGGAGAGTAATAATATCTGAAGATAAAGATCAAAGGACAGAGAGCGTGGATAGTCAATAGGTAGTATGTGTACACACTTAATTACATAACTTTCATCTGTTGAATCAAAAACTTCAGCATGGGGAATAAGGGGGATAGCCTCCTTGTGATCTAAGAAAAAGATGTGTATTCTCTCCTGAGATTTTGTCTGTGTGGTATATGCACAGGAGGCCATCACATAGCAGGAAAGTCCCATAAGTGAAATGCCCCACATCCTCTACCATTGGCACACTGTGGTGCTAGACAATTTGTGCTTGAGATACACTTCTCTAGGATGCCAAGGTAGTAGCAATTTCCTGCCTTGGGTGGGAGACAAGAAGGGGTCTACAAACCCAATAAAGATAGCTCAGCAATTTCCTGCTAAGAACATTGCTTATCACAGCTCTCACACATACGATTACTAGAGAAAGTCCAGTGAAAGTGGATCTTTGGGCTGTTGCTAAACAGACTTTCATACATGTCTGCTACTCCCTAAAGCTCCCATCAGCAGGCTCCAGGGTTTGTATTCTGCCCACTGCTGAGACTGCTGCACAGTTTCACAGGGGGTGTGCTTTGCTAAAATCAGTTTCTGAGCGTCCTGAGAGACACCCAACTTCCTCTCACCAGGACCACTGTGTGGTCACAGTTGGGACTGTTCTGCTTATGAACTAGACCCACACCGTCTGGGTCTATTTCCTTATCCTTACTATACATGCTTGTGACTCTGGGGAAACCTCTACATTCTCTACTGCAAGTCCAACATTGTAGGCCTCTTGGGCCTCAACATAGTGTTGGTTATAGAGCTTCAAACATTCTGACTGGTGGAGAGATTACACAACATAAAGTTCAGCATTCTGGGCCAATACCCCAGACCTATACTAAGCAAATTTACACGCTCATACAGGGCAGAGAAGGTAATAGTGCAACCCATAGAAATAAACACAGACTCCCAAATAGAATGAAGAGACATATAAATATAAATAAATTGATGAACTGAAATTGTAAAAAGCAGAGAAAAATCTAAATACAACAGACTTAAGTAAACTACTTGAAGATTTATAAAGCAACAGTCTTAAGGATGATCACTGAAATCAGAACAACAGAGAAACAAAAAGAACTACAGCAAAGAGAAAATATGAGATAGTTCAAAACACACATCACAGAGCCAAAGAACACAATATTTGAGCTAAAGAATGTGATAAAGAGGCTTAACAGTAGGCTGGAAGAAACCTCCATTAAATCAGTGAGCTAGAAGAAGTGAAATGCACACAGCAGACCAGCAAGAGAAGTTAATTAGTAGAAACATAGACAGCATATGTAAATTACCATAACTTTATAGTTGAAATGGAATCGCTGTGTGCTAGATGTGGGTGGAGAGGTAGTGGTGACGGGATCTGTGTGTGTAGGCATGAAACTTCGCAAGCATGGGAAAGGAGCAGATGGGTTAGTAGTGGTGGTTCAGGTACTAAAGGGGACCCCTGTTGGTGAAACCTGAACCCCTGTCAGGCACTTTGGAGCTAGTTTGTTGTAAGTTTGCCCAGATTAACTTTTAGCAAACTGTGATTGAAATCACAACAATATTTCAAACTGGGTAGGATGCTAGCACTACACTGCTAAGTGACGAAAATTGGATAACAACAAGAGAAACAACATTTTCACCATAGGGGTCCCAGAAGGAGAGAGGAAAATAGGGGGCAAAACTTTATTTGAAAAAATAATAGCTAAGAATTTCTCACCTGGAAAGGAAACATATCCAGACCCGGGAATCTCAAAAATTTCCAAACAAAAGAAATGCAAACAGCCATACACCTAGGTCCACCATCATTAATCAAACAAAGAATCTTAAAAGAAGTCAAAGAAAAATGAGTTATATATATGAGCCATGATCTGTGTGGTGATTTATCAGCAGAAGCTTTACAGACTAGAAGGGGTGGCATGATATAGTCAAGGTGCTGAAAGAAAAGGATATTCAACCAGGAATACTCAATCTTATCCTGTTAGATTAATTAGAATTGAAAGAGTGATAAGGAATTTCTTTAAAATGAAAAAAAATCTAACAGAACCAACAAGACAGAAAATACAAAATGTGAAGAGTAAAAATGTAAGCTGTTAGAATGAGTTCAAGACTGACTTGTTTTCAAGTTAAAAAGGTTATAAATATAGAAACTTACATGTAAACCTTAGAATAATATCAAAACCTAATTCTATAGAAAAGGAAAACCAAACAGTATAAAATATTTTCAAAGCAAAAAGAAAAGAATGAGAAGAAAAATACAAAGATGCAGAAAATAAATAGCAATGAAGATACATATCAAAAATGATCCTAAATATTAATGGATTAAATTCACTAATCAAAAGGCATAGAGCGACCTCATGGATTAAAAAACAAAACCTAACTTTGTAAAGACAAACACAGGTGCAAACACAAAAGTTTGGAATAGTCCTACAATCAAATGGTAACCTAAAAAAATGTGGTGACAGTCATTCTTTTTATCAATTAAAATAAAGAAGATAACAAAAGACAAGGATGGACATTACATAATGACTAAGGAACCAATTCAGCACACAGACAAATACATACACACACACACATGCACCAAATGAGGAAAATACATAAATTATTAACAAAACTGCAGAGACACCAATTTAATAATATTAGGAGACACAATACCCAACTTATAACAATGGAGAGATCAACCAGGCAGAAAATTAATAGGAAAACAAGTCTTAAATAATAATTTATAGTAGATGGGTTTAATAAATATTTGCAGAACACGCCACCAAAAAAACTACAGAATTAACATTTTTCTCAAGTGCTCATGTAACATCCTCAAGGATAACCAAAACAAGTGTCAATATTTATGAAACTGAAATCATACCAATTGTCTTTTCTAATTACTGTGGAGGCTAAACAATGTTTTTGAATGACTTCTGGGTAAAAGAAAATTCGAAGGAGAAATAAAAGAGTACTTAGAGACAAACAAGAACAAAGTACATGAATGATTAGAAATGGGAAGCAGTAAAAATAGTACTAAGAGGGAGTTTATAACAATTCAGGAAAGAACTAGAATCAGACATGAAAGTTACAGCATACGACAGAAAACAAACTTCATAAGAGACTACTATGAACAGTTATATACCAATAAATTGGACACCCTAAAGAACGTGAACAAATTCTCAGTCACAAGACTGATTCAGGAAGAAATAGGAAACCTGAACAAACCTAGCACAAAGGAGCTGAAGAAACTAATCCAAAATATTCCTCAAAATAAAAGCCTAGAACTGGATGACTTTACTTGAGAGTTTTAGCATAACTTCAAAGAAGAATCGATACCTAGGTCTTCTCAAACTATTCCAAAAGTTGAACAAGCAGCAGTTTCTAAGGCCCACAATCTAATAATGCCAAGAGCAGACAAGGATATCACAATAAAGGAAATTACAAACCAGTTGTATTCTGTGAACATAGATGCAAAAATTCTCAACAAAATATTAGCCTACTGAATTACACAATACAGCAAAAGGATCAATCATGACCAAGTGGGATTTATTCTAAGGATACTGAAATATACACAAATCTATTAATTCAGTACACCACCTCAATAAAAGGAAAATCATATGATTATATCCACAGATGTAGAGAAAACATTTAATGAGTTTCAGCACGAATTTATGATAACATCCTGAATAAGAGGGGCAGAAGGAACATATTAAAGGATATATATATATATATATATATATATATATATACACACACACACACATATACATATAGATCAAAGCCAACTTGAGACTCAAATATACAAAACTGCAAGTTTTAAAGAGCTTTACAAACAAAGGTTAAAGGAACTCATTACAACTATGGCAAGGGTGCCCACTCTCACCACAGCTATTCAACATCATATTGTGGGTTTTAGCCAGAGCAATTAGGCAAGAAGTAAAAATGAAAGGAATCCAAATTGGAAAAGTAAAACTGTCATTATTTCCAGATGACATATGTATATAAAACTATAAAGAATCCACGAAAAATACTAGAATAAATGAATAGAGCAAAATGGCAGACTCCAAGATTAATATACAGAAATTCATTGCATTTTTAGATGCAAACAATGGGATAGAAGAGAATGAAATCAAGTAAAAAATCCCATTTACAATAGAAATAAAAATAATCAAGTACCTTGTAATAAATTTTAGAGAAGTAAGGGCCTATAGTTTAAAAGTAAAAGATATTGTTAAAAGAAAAAAGGGAAAATACTAATTGATGGAAAAATATTCTATTCTCATGGTTGGGGAATTAGCCATTTTAACAATTTATCTAAAGCAATATACAGATTTAATGAAATCCCTATAAAACTCCACTGGCATTTTTCAAGGAAATAGAAGAAAAACATTTTAAACTTAGAGAATCTCAAAAGATCCTGAATAGCCAAAGAAATGATGAAGGAAAAATGAGGTATCTCATGCTCAGATTTTGAACTATATTACAAAGTGATGTTAATAAAAACTCTACAGTACTAGAATAAAAACATCACTGGAATAGAATTGAGTCTCCCTAAATAAACGCATGCATGTATGGTCAGTAAATTTATGACAAAGGTGTCAAAAACCCCATTGAGAAAGAAACATCCTTTCAACAAATGGTATAGGGAAAACTCAATGACATGGAAAAGAATGAAAGTAGATCACTTTCTAATGCCATGCAAAAAATTATAATTCAAAATGATTTGGAGACTTGGATGTAAGACTGGAAAGCATAAAATACATAGAAGAAGATGTAGATAATATATTCCATGGCATCAGCCTTAGGGAGTTCTTTTGGTCTCAGTGGCAAGGGAAATAAAATTTAAAAATTGGACTACATCAAATTAAAAAGCATTTTTACAATGAAAGAAAATATCATCTAAACAAAAAGACCCTCTTGAATGACAGAAGATGTATACATCATGCATCTGACAAGCAGTTAATAGCCGAAGTATATAAATAATTCATAAAAAACAATAGAAAAATAATTTAAAAAATGGACAGATCAGATAGACATTTCTTCAAAGAAGACGTACAGATGGCTAACACGCATATGAAAAGAGGTTCTTCCTCTCTTGTTACTAGGGAAATTCAAATCAAAACAAAAATGAGGTAACCTCACATCTGTGATAATGATTATCCGAACAACTAGAAACAAATATTGGCAAGGATACAGAGAAAAGGGAACCCTTTTATATACTTGGAAAGAGTGTCACTTGGTACAACCATTATGGAAAATAGTACTGAGATTCCTCAAACATTGAGAATGGAAAGCCCATACTTTTCCATCGTTCCACTTCTGGGTATTTACCCCAAAACACTAATTCTCATAGATATATGTGCCCACCCACCATGTTCAATGCATAAGCCTCATGATAACCACCGGGAAAACCCTGTAATATTACCCAAAGATATACAATAAAGAAATCAAAGCATACTGGTTAAAAAAAAAATCGAAATCTGAGTAAAAGATAGCAGCATAAGAAATAAGGAACAATGAATCTACAAAACAATGAACAAAATGGCAACAATAAGTCTTTAACATAGCAAGATTTAGTAATTAAATATGTTTAGTTGCTTTTTAATAACTTTAAATGTAAACATATCCAATTCATAAATCATAGGATGCCTAAATAGATTTTTAAAATAAGAAGGAAAAAAATGCTATCTATATGACATTCACCTTGTCATTTATGATAGGACATTTTAAGCAAATAGTAACTGCTCTCAAAGCAGGTTTTTGGATTTATATAGTACAAGGTAGACATTGAACTAAAAATGGTAAAGAGAAATAAAGTCATTGTATAATTGATAGTCAATACATTGAAAAGTTATAAACATTTAGCACACACCAGACAGATGCCTAATTCCAAAATACAAAGAAAAATTATCAGAGATTGAAAGAGAAACAGTAACACAGTAATAGTTGGAAACTTTAATTTTCTTTGAGAATGAGGTATTAATAAGTAAACAGATTTGAATACTGTAGACCAACATAAACAGAACATTCTCTCCAACAACAGAATACACATCAAATACTTTCTGGGACAGACCATATATCAGATCACAAAAAAGTCTTAGGAAATTTAATAAGATTGAAATAATAGCAGGTATCTTCTCTGGCCACAATGGCATGAAACTAGAAATTAATAACAAGGGGAAAACTAGAAAATTCATGAACATGAAAATTAAACTACATTCTTCTGAATAAACAATGAATTAAATAGGAAAACTAAAGGTGAATGAAAGACAAGCAAAATGGTTGTAAGAGGGAATTTCACAGCAATAACACCTACTTTAAGTAAAAAAACCCCAAATAACCTATTTATATGTCTTAAGGAGCTAAAAAAATAAAGATAGCAGAAAATATAAATGATAAAGATTAGAATGGAAAAATATAGGGACAAACAAAGTAGAAAGAGTAAGCAAAATTAAAAGTTAAGTTCCTTTGAAAAGATAAAATTGAAAGTCTCAGGAGTGGATCAACACACTCATGACATTGCCCTTATGGCTTTGAGGACTCAACTTCACAGTAACAGAGAGGAAACAAAAATAAACAGGACTACATCAAACAAAAATCTTCTTCACAGCAAAAGAAACTATCATCAAAACAAAAAGACAACATCTGAACAGAATATTGTATGTCACATATTAGATAAGGGGTTAATATCCAAATATATGAAGAACTCATAAAACGCAACAAGAAGAAAACAATTCAAATACAATACTACTTCAATATAAAAAGATCAAATTCAACCATTGGCAACAATTTGGATGAACCTGGAGGGTATTCTGCTTAGTGAAATAAGTCAGATGGAGAAAGACAAACACAATACGACTTTAATCATATGTGCCAAAAAGAGATACCAAACCAAGCCAACAACAACAACAAAAAAATACAATCTCTATGATTATAAGTGGTTTTTGCAGGAAAGGGAGAAGGAGAGTGAGCAAACAGGTTAAAAGGGTTCAATTTTATGGTAAAGGACAGAAACAGGACTTTCAATGGTGAACATAATTGGTATCCACAGTTGTTAACCTATAATGATGATACCTGAAACTTACTAAATAAACTGAAAAAAATTCCTAAAAATCTTAGTAAATCTAACCAAGTGAAAAAGGTGAAAGTACCTAAACCAGCAACATTATAATTTCAAAGGGAAGCATTCTGATTGCAGAGAAATTCAAAGGATCATAAATGTTTATTACTACAATCTATACACTAACAAACTGAACAACCTAGAAAAATGGTAAATTATGTTTCAAGAATTTTACCAAGACTGAAAAACCTCCCAACAACAAAAAGCCCAGAACCAGATGGTTCTAAATGGTTTTAAAAAAGAAACATCAGTCCTTCTCAAACTCTTCCAAAACAGGAAAACTATCACATTCAGTTTATAAAGTCGGCATTATCTTGATACTAAAACCAGAAATGACACATAGAATATAAAACTAAGGCCAATATCCCTGATGAATATAGACTGATTTTAGCCACACAGAAAAGGATCATGCACCATGATCAAGAGGAATTTATCCCTGGGATGCAAGATATATCACATTAGTAGAAATAAAAGAATTGTATGATTATATCGATAGACCCGTATAAAGCATTTGACAGAATTCAATATTTTATGATACAAACTCACAACATAATAAACATATTTGACAAGTACCCACCTAACATCGTAGTGGTAATGGTGAAATAGTCTCTAAGATTAGAAACAAAACAAGGGTTCCCACTCTTACCACTTGGGTTCATCATAGCACTGAAGTTCTAGCTAGAGAAATCCACCTAAATAAATATAACATAAAAGTTGTCATAATTGAAAACTTTGCAGATGATAGATTTTATATATAGAAAATTCTAAAGCCTTAACCTGAAAACTGTCAGATATAATCAATGAATTGAATAAAATTACAGGATATATTAACATACAAAAAATCAGTAGCTTTTCTACACACTAAACCACAATTTCTAAAAAAATAAATGTGATTTTCAATATCAAAAACATTAAAATATTTAGAAATCATTTACCTTATTAAATTTATCCCTATCTTTAAAACTGTAAGCCACTGTCAAAAAAAAATAGAAAATTAAATAAATGGAAAGGCATCCCATGTGCATGGATTGGTAAAATTAATGTGGTTAAAATATCAATACTACCAAAAGCCATCTATGAAATCAATAAATTTAATGCAATCTTATCAAGATTTCAATGGTATTTTTATAGATGTCGAAAAACACTCCTAAAATTTATATGGCATCACTGAATAATCAAAGAAACTCCAAGAAAAAACAAAAGCAGGAGGCATTATACTTCCTGTTTTCAAACTGTACTATACAGCTATATTCAGAAAATTTGTATATTACTGGGATAAAAAACAGAAAAATAGATCAATGGAACAGAATCAAGAGACTAGGACAAACTCAAATATATATAGTCAACATATGTGATAAAGGAGCTAAGAATAGTCAAAGAAAAGCAACAAAAACCAATCTCAATAGTTTTACAATAATTGAATATTCATGGGTATAAGAACTTGGACCTTACACCACTCACAAAAATTAACTCAACATGGATTAAAGACTTAAGTGTTAAGATCTGAATGGAAATATAAGAAACCTCTTGACATGGGATGAGAGGGACAAGTGGTGGTGGAGCCCACTGGGCAATTGTGAAGAATACTTGATGATTTGGTGGAGGGCAGGGTGTGTTGACATATATTTTAGGAATAAGGAAACTGCACATATCAGGAACCTACACATATAAGTTTATTTCAATGTGTAAAACCAATGTCACTGCAAAAAAATGCTTTTAAAATAGAAGAGATCACAAATAGTGTCACGGAGGTGGAGAAGGGGAACACTTGTGCACTGTTGGTGGTATTATACATTGGTATAGTCACTATTCCATATTGCTCAACATTGCTGTAAAATCTAAAGTTGCTCAAAAAAATAAAGTATTAAAAAGTATAAGTAGGATGCAAAAGCAACTAAATAAATGTTCAAAGCTCGCTTTTCTATATATTATCAATGGTCACTCAAACTAAAGAAAAATAATACTTCATTCAAAATATTGCTAGAAAGGTTCAAGATGCTGATGAAAAGGTTTTGAACTTACCACATCTCATGGATACTTTGAATCTGCAATTACATGTGAAACAATATTTTCTGAAAAAGAAAACACAAAACTGGCTGAGCACCTCCTAAAGACTGGAAAAAGAGAAGAAAAAAAAATTGCACCCAAGTGAATAGGGGAGGCTGAGACACAATCTCATCATAAACCTCCCCAAGTATGATGACCCTCAATCAGGAGGGAAATCAAAACCCTGAGATTCTCCCTGAGGAACCAGGGTGAACCCCACATCAAGTATCCAAACTTTTAACACCTGCCCTGAAGATCTGAGCCTCCAAATATCTAGATTTGAAAGTTGACAGAACTATTTTCACAGGACGCACAAGAATATAGCAAACTAAAATGTTCCTAGAGAACTCCTGCACATGGATTCAGAGCTCAAAGCAGAGACAGTCAACTAAAACTTTGCATTAAAGAAACTTGCTTATCTTAAAACATCATCCTGTGGTACCAGCATTTAATCTAACCCACACCTAGGTGTTCCTTGCTCTCCTATGCAAGCTTGCTCCCAGCCTCATTCCAATTAGGCCAGCATCTCCCCCAAAGGAGCTTGTACCCTCAGCTGGTACCCTGATTTTTATAACTACCACCAACGGGACACCTCTAGGGCACTTGGCTTAGGTTGCCAGCAGGACCTATGCTTGCATAACCCACACGACCAACAGAGAAAGAAAGACTTCTTAACATGGTACCACCCTTACACTCAGAGACAATAGTCTGAGCAGTTCATTCTTCCTGTGAAAGAGACCTATTACTCATCCACACAGCTGTGGTATGAAAGGCAGGCTTTTAAATGCACATATTTTAGGGCCAACTGTGAGACCTCAGAGGTAGGCACTATCTTTGTGCTCTCCTTCAACTTCATTCCAGAACACCAGCATCTTCTGGAAGGAAACTGTACATGTGTCAGGTGCCCCAGTTTTGTGGCTACAACCAAGGTGACACACCTTGGTCAACTTGCTCTGGTGGCTAATGAGGCTGCAACAAATGGAGACTGTCCTTTGCTGCCTACTACTTCCAAGGCACAGTAAACAGAATGAAAAATACCCAACTATTTCTATAAAAGGTCTATTTGTTTGTCCATTAGTCTTGTCCTCAGTTACAGGATTCTGATTTGGCACATATCTAAAGACCTACTTAAGTGATTGCTGGGAAGGGAGGCCATCATAGTGATCTATTACCCATCACTGAAATATCCAGGAGAACAAATTGAAATTCATTCGGACCCATCCCCAGATCTAGACACAACTAAATTATGTGTGTGTGCGCCAAAGATAAGCACAAGATCATTTCCTAGTAGTATTGCTTGTAATAATCCCAATTATAAAGCAAGACATATTTGTAGTAAAACGGTTAAAGTATGGTGTACTTTAAATAAGGAAATTATACAACATTGAAATAAATTGAACTGTTTTCACATCCAAAAAATGGATGAACTTCACAGGCATAATATTGAGGAAAAGGAGTTGAATACAGAATGATAAATCATTACCATCCTATTTAAATATAATTCAAAAACAAATGAAACTAAAATATGGTATAGAAATCAAAGAAGTTACTTTGGGGAAGATAGTTAAGGGAGGAGAATGTGAAAATGACTGATTTTGTGCTTGATCTATATAGTAACTTCATGGATTAGACTATTTTCTGTCAGTTTGAATTTATACAGCAAGGGAAACAAAAGCAAAAAGTTTTAATGATAATTTATCACATTAAAAAGTTTCTGTACAACAAAAGAAACTCCCACAGAAAAGAAAAAGTAATGTACATATTGAGAGATGATATTCACAACTCACACATCTGATAAAGGATTAATACATAAAATACATAAAGTATGTGTACAATTCAACAACCAAAAGAAGAAAAAAAAAGCAAACAACCCCATGAATGTTGTGTAGACATTCCAAATAGACACTTCTCCAAAGACATATAGATGACCAAAAGACATAAGAAAAAATATCCTCATTACTATTATCAGGAAAACAACAGTGAGATATCACCTCACATCTGTGAGAATGACCTAGATCAAAAAGACAAGAAACAGCAAATATTGGTGATGGTATGGAGAAAAAGGAACCCTCGCATACTGTTAGTGGTATACAAATTGATATACGCACTATAGAAAACAACATGGAGGGTTCTCAGAAGAAAAAAATGCAATTACAGTATGATCCAACAATAGGAGTGCGCTGTGGACAATGTAAAACTATAGGCTATGGAGACCTGTTATCTTGGTATAAATCTTAACTGGGTAAGACCATGAAAAATCTG
The DNA here is from genome assembly GCA_004363575.1 of Solenodon paradoxus. NCBI lineage: Eukaryota > Metazoa > Chordata > Mammalia > Eulipotyphla > Solenodontidae > Solenodon > Solenodon paradoxus. The sequence goes on from RJWH01000027.1 coordinate 1,761,860, forward strand.
CTTGTGTCTCAGTTGAGATAACTCAAACTTTAAGACCCACGGCTGACAGGGAATGTACTATTGTTGTGCTCTATCCAACTGTTTATTCTAGATCTCCACTTGAATTTCTGGGTATCTTTCTACCAGGCATCTCCCTCACAGCTTGTCTGAAGATAAATATGCGATGTCCTTCTGTTCTTGCTTATACAAAGCCAAATTTCAAAAAAGTGTCCTATACTTGATCCTAGGTTAGAAACGTGTGAATTTAATGAGCAATAATGTTATTGCTTCTAAAGTGCATTTTAAAATTCTATATTATTTTTAATTCTAAAAGTTAATGTGTTGTGAAATTATATATGTCAATTCAGAAAACATTTCTTGTTGGTAGTTTTTGTATCTGTATTCAATTCAAATATCCTACTAGTTTCTCAACAGATTTTTAGTCCTTCTGATATTATATTCAAGTCTCATGGCTTGGCAGAACAGAAACAGATTTTTATTTTCCTTCACTTCGATGAAATATAATTAAAATGGGAATATTCCCAGTTGAGGGAAAAGACATTCAATTAAAAAACAATCTACTTTATTAAGTTAAAATTTAATTTCAAGTTTCATTACATGCAGCTGCATTAAAGCACACTTCAGCATTTTTAACTGCTGCAAGATATGTACAGAAATACTTCAGTTTTCTGTTCACATTGTTTTAATGAAAAGAGTGAATATCTTTAGGAAATAAGGTGGTATTACCAAAATTATAAACTATTATTATCCCTATCAGCAATTAATAGACTGTAACCAAAATGTACATATAAAAGAACCCAGTAATTAAATATTCCTTAAGGGGAATATTAAGAAAATATACTTAAGAGCTTATTAAAGTCTGCATATAATTGGGTAGTTACTGTTTTATATAAATTTATATATTTTTAAATTTTCTGGAGAAGTGGTTTCCCTTATTTGATACTTTTAAGTCAGAACAACAAAAATAATAAAACGATACACAATAAATGTGCTGTACATTGAATTATGTATTACACAGAAGCCAAAAACTAAGGATTATGTTAATTTTGAAAATCATATTGAATTTTGAAAATAGAAGATGCCTCAGATATATTTAACTCAGAGTGTTTCATATATTCAAAACACTAGAAGATAGGAGAAATGCATTCTCTATATCACTGACATAAAACACTTAATACGTAATAAACTTTTCAGGAAAGCAAGTAAAAACAACTAAAATATTCAGATCTAAGGGTATTGTCTAATGCCTTTTTTACTATATGTCAAAAACTATGTCCTTTTTAAAACAAGATTACAGACTAGAAAGAAATCTATTTGGCTGAACCATATGAAATTGCTGAAATTTGATCTCTTTTGACTTGCAAAAATAGTTTTATATGATTCAATTTAATAAATGACAGGATGAGAATATGAAGATATTAATAAGTCTTATATGTTTGAAATATCTATAAAGCATTAATTTTCCAGCTGTGATTAAGAAGTAGAATCTAAATTTTGTAAATAACTCAAGCTTTTAAACAGTCAAAAGCCACATAGGCTTTAATTTTTAGCTTGATTAATTCACTTTTAGGAAATCATGTGGAAAACAGAAAAAGAAATAAAGAGCTTGAGCTGTACATTTTGGTCTCAGTATTATCTAAGAAATAACAGTCTAACTATTGAAAACTTATCTATTTTAAAGACATTTGTTTATTTTTTTCCACTTTAACCTAATCATATCCTCAGAATTTTCTAAAATCCATTTGCCACTTCAGAAACTTCACATTAAATGTCATAACACACATTATCTGTCACACTGGCTTTTTAATACAAGCTTGATATTATAATTAGCGGGATTTTTTACTTAGGGGAAATAAATTGTGTGAAAATTTAGTTCTGTATTTAAAGTCTTCCATCTTAAGAAAATAACAAAGGAAACCATGTTCTTACTGCTTGCTCATGACTTCTAATTTTGCCCACAGCTCTATCTACAGCCTTGGGAAATAAAAAGCTATATTACAGCAAGACCAGCAATTGTGGTCCAAGAAGAATCAATAAAAAATCAGAAGTCTGACATCTGGTCTCTTTAATAGGCTTGCATATATTCAATATTGAAGTGTCCACAGAGATTCAATTTTTATGCTAAACAGGAAGAAAAGAATTAGGGAATATTTAACAATGCTACTTCCACACACGCTATACATAAACATCAGTAGTTTACATAGTATGTCTTACTTATCCTTAGCACAGACATGTAAAAAATATTCACCCCAAATTCATAAGAAATCATAAGAAACTTGTTAATTCACAAATGGTAGCACTGTTTTGTGTTCACTAAAATTAAATCAGAAAAATTCCTGAAAGGGTAGTTCTATAACTAATGTATGGCTAAAATTAAGATTTCAATATTATCTCAAAAGTGAAACACGGCGTCTTCACAAGTAGATGTTTTTCTGTTTATAAATTAATTTGACATGTTATTTCATTTTACCATTAATAACATCTAAAGCACATAAAATCCCACTTTACTGGTAAGGAAAAGGGAACCTAAATGGAATTAGGTTTTCCCAAGCTGTCATAACATGTAGCAGAAATAAAACTGACTACAAACACATCATACTAAACATACTAAACATTTTGAGATATGTGAAGACATCTTCACTAAAGCTTGAATATTATTTACATTATAGTATCCTTTGCTTTTGGTACACTGATCACAGATAATTACTGATATTATGTATTTAAGTGTAAAATGTCATGATTTGGTATTTGTGTACTTTATAAACACTACCACAGGTCTAGTTAACATTCACCCCCATATATAGTTACAAAAAATTTTGTGCATTATGAAACTTTTAAAATCTATTCTCTTAACAACTTTCAAATATGAAATACAATATTAAGTGCAGTCACCACGATGTACATTATATCTCCATGATTTATTTAGTAACTAGATATTTGTACCTTTTGTCCCCTTCACCCATTTTGCCCACCTCTCACGCCTGGGTTTTTGTTATTTTATAGCCCAATAGTAGTATCAATAGAATTCAGTATACTTTAAAATTCTCTTTGGGCAGAAGTAAACTAAAGTAAAAAATTTTGGTGTATATAACAGTATTGCCAAATAAACATATTAGTCTGAGCATGGAATAACCATAGAAAGAAACTGGTCAACTATAGTCTTCCTAACTATGAAGAAATACATAGACAATGCGAAGAATTTTAAAACCTTAGATCTAAGGTGGGAAATGTGGTGCTAAAGATGTAAAAGCCTTCATTGGGAAGACAAGAATATTGTTGTGCAGTGGACTGCAGGGAACTTGAATTAGCTCAGTCAATTAAGTCATGATTAATTTATGTTAGAACCTTCTCTCCTGAGTCTATAAAAGCTAAGACTTTAGTTACCAACAGTATTTAGTTTAATAAGTCTTTAAAAATGAATTTGAGAGCGAGAAAAAATCAACTACTGACATAATCAATAGACAGCAAGATTCCCTTTTTAATTTGTGTCAATGGAAGTTAAAATAAATTTAGAAACTAATAAGAACAGGGTTGCTCCCTTCAAATGGATAACCAAATTTCCCAGATAGTTATTAACATGGCTTATACAGCAGCTTTGCCCAGACATGTGACAAATCCTAAGTATGCAGAAGAGCAAAGCAATCCTTCGCAGCAATTGCTGCCACCAGTGATAAGTTCATGTTCTCTCTGGGTCTAATGAGAAACATTCAGTTGCTAGCACCTTCAGTCAAAAATGATTCTGCAGCAGCTTTGAGTAGATTCTGATTACTGTAATTATCCGTCTGAACATAATACATGAGCCTAATAGGCCTTTGTGTATTTAGGGTATGTTGAGAGGCATGTGGCTGTAGACCTAGCTGGGTTCCTACACCACAGAGAAAATAATAAAGGTTTATGCAATCTGTTCAAGAGAAAAAGCAAAAATGAATCTAAAGAAAATGCTTTAATTCCATTCACCCAGTAACTCAAATAATCTGATATTGTGGAAACCATATTAATGAAGACAAAAATCACAGGATAGATTTTTCTTTGAAAGAAACCAGGGAGGTGTGCACCTTAAGGACTATCTTCTTGATAGATGAACAATAATCAGTAGCTGATTTGACTTCTCTTTTTTTCTGAAATATTTGAATAATCCCCACCTCCGTAATTTGTGTTCTAGAAAAGTCATACATAAAATGCCATCACATGGGATTGACTTTGAAAGAGAAATTATTGTATGATGAAATGAGTGGCTCTACAAATTCAAATATTATGCTCCCAGGAATACCAGGTGTGGATGAAGTAGCAAAGTGATTGAGAACATAGAATCTGGAGTCAGGTTGCCTGGATTCAGATTCTGATTCTTTCATCTATTAATTATGCAATTAGAGTAATTTATTTATAATGAGGATGAAGAGAAATGTTTGTAACACCCTTAGCACTTTGTTGACATGTAGTAAAAACTCAGGAAATATTTGCTCTAATTATTATGTATTACTTCAATGTCACTTACCACCTTACCTGCAGAATATATGACATGTAGTAAAAGCTCAGGAAATATTTGCTGTAATTATGATTTGTTGCATTAATGTCACTTACTAACTAAATTTCATAGTATATTAGGTGATATCTGGGGTCTCATTATCAGTTTGTAGGCTAGAACACACAGTGTTCCATGGTTCTAAGCTTTTTGTTTTGTGCTCAAAAATATAACAGAATAAAATGAGATGAATCTCAGACATCCGTTTACCTAACTGAGGTTTTTGGTTCACTGTTCTTCTCACTGTCTCTGATCACAGCCCAGAACAAATACTAGCATTTCATGTGAAAACATGGTGATAAAGCAGTTCTAAACATGCTGTTATACTTCTCCTAAATTTAATCTATTAGTTACTTTCTATTATTTTAAAGCTATGTTTACATAATTTTTCATGTTATATGAATTTAAAAATAATAGTTGATGTATGTCTGAAATCATAACATGTACTTATTTACACTTTTGTTTTTAAAAAAATACGTTCACAGGAGAGGCGCATACTTGAGTTTCTCTTTTTTTTTCAAACTGAATAATTTTCATGTCTTCCCAAGAATTCTGGCTAAAGTCATCAGTCAGATATAAAGTAGCTTTTCAAAAAAAAAAAAAAAAAAAAAGATGAGAAAGACACACTCTCCATGATTGTGAATGCCTGAGTATTCACATCATCCCTCATGAAACAAATGCTGAGTATTGATCAAGCACAGCCATCCATCCTTCAAAAGCAATGTGGCAAAAAGCAAAAAGAGTCCCATCTTTGTGACATACCATGTTTCATTGTCAACATGAGAGATTTCTTTTTTTGTTCTAAATTCAGTCAGCAGATAATGATATAATAGCTTAAATGTGTCATTTTCAGCAATAACTATCATAGTTTCTATTGGTCTAGAAAATCAACAACAGCTTGTTTGTATTGACTGAAGCATTAACTGCACACTGGAAAGAAGGTGGTTTTGACAACAATGGCACTTGCTGTATTATGGTCTTGAAAACAAAACCCAGGAAGAAAGGTATGAAAAGTATTTTTGTTTTCTACAGTGGATGTGAAGATGCCCTTGTGTAATGATAGACCAATGTCTCAAAAAAGGAAAATAAAAAAGTGAATTGCTTTCTAGGTCTGACAAAGGATAAATGACTAGAAATAACCTTCAAGAACTCGTTTAAAAAACCCAAACATAGGGAGTGTATATAGCAGTATAAAACTCAGGATCTATGGAAAATTAGTGAAAATGAAATTCTATGTGACTAATTGTTACCAAAAGCCTTCATTTAAAAAACTAACAAATTGATATCAGCATCATAACAGTGTTAAGATGCTTCCTTTGTAATTCCCCTTTAACCTAAAACCAACATATTAACTATAACTCAACAAGGGTTTATCTCTTTGTCATGCTAGATTCCAGAGAGATTCATATACTTGTGTATCTGGAGGTAGAGAAACAGGGTCACCTGAGGTGCCAACCCAATCTGCAGCCCTGGTGAGGTTTGGGCAGATTTGCCCACACCATGGTTCATGTGAATCCCAAGGCAAGGAAGCAAGGCACACTGCATGGGACAGAACCCTGATAAAGAAGGCATTAGTCAAAGCCCACATGACCAGAGCTTCCCCTCCCCTTCCTCTCTGGCCTCCTAAGTGTCCCACCCCAAAGGAAACAAAAATAGCTGTGACTCAGTACAGGGGTCCAAGGAGGAGAGGCAGAGGCAACGTTGTTTGGTAAAGTTATCCTTTCCCTTGTTCATCCATGGCAGTGTCTACCTCCTTCCCTAAGTCCACCCACCCACGCAATGGTAGAACAAACTTCACATACCTTCCCTGGGACTCTGGTGGTGACACCAACAGCCCTGGTAACAAAGGCAGCAGGGGAAAGCAGAGGCCTAAAATTAAACCATATCACAATCCACTGGAATAAAAAAGCCATCTAATTACTAAACTGTTGAATTTGAACTAAAGCAAACTAAATTTGACAAAAATAAGAAAGATGTTAGATATACCAAATATGCAGACAGAAGAACATATCATCAAGCAGCATGGAAAATCAAGGTAACTTGGTATCATGGGAGATGAAAATTCTCCAGAAAGACATGCAAGGTTGCAATCTATGGGTAAAGTATCAAAATATTTGTCATAAAAAAAGATAAATGAAATACAAAAAAATGAAAAACTCAAATAATTTAATCAGCTCAGAAATAAAATTAGTTGTCAGGAATACTTTAATAAAGAGATTAAAATTCTTAAAAAATTAAAGAACCAAACAGAGATTCTGGGATAAAGAATTCAATAAATGAGATGAAGAATGTAGCAGAAAACACTGAGAATAAAACAGATCATATGGAAGAATTAGTTAACTCAAAGATAAAAATATAAAAAATATTCAGGTGGAAGAAGAGAAATAATTTTTTAATGAAATCTACAAGAACTATACGACTCTATAGGAAAGGTAACATAAGGATAATGGGTATGCCAGAAGGTGAAGCGATGGAGAAGAGAGCAGTGAGCTTCTTTAAAGAAATAATAACTGAGAACTTCCCAACCCTAGAGAAAGAATTGAATACACAAGTTCATGAAACACCTAATTATCTAAATGCAAGAAAAACAAAAAACCCTATATCAAGACACATGATATGTAATAGCAGATAACAACACAAAGAAAACCAAATAGGGACACAGAACAATCAGAAAACAAAAGATAAAATGTCTGTAGCAGGGTCTCATATCACCCTAATATAAATGGACTGACTCACCAATCAAAAGGTACAGGAAGGTGAATGGTAGGATGAATCAAAGAATAAAATACAACTACATATTGTATCCAGAACAAGCTCAGCTCTAAAGACAAGTATAAGCTCAAAATGAAGAGGTGAAGAATTAGACTGCAAACAGTAACTTAAAGTAGGAACACCTATACTTACATAAGAAAATCTACTTTCAACCACAAAAGCTAAGATAAAGACAGACATTATATAATGATAAAGAGCACAATCTATCAAACACATTTACTATAATATATATCCATCCAACAAAGGAGCACTAAAATATATAAAGCAAAGAGACCATAGGGGAGAAATAGATTGCAGCACAGTAAATGAAGAATTTAACATCCCAATTACATCAGTGATTGGATCATCCAGACAGAAAACAAGGAAATAATAATCTTAAATACTACATTTTAATATTATACAAGATAGACTTCCTGCTTTAAAGAACATACCACCCCAAAATAGCAGATGCATTATTATATTAAGGTCATATATAACATTCTTAAAGATAGATCATATGTTCTAACAAATCTCAAATTTTAAAGATTGATATTTTATCAAAATTTTCTGATTACAATGGTATGAAAATAGAAATCAAACAAGGAATATGGAAAAGTTTCAAATAAGAAACATGATTTTCCTATCAACAAGAAAATTAAAGGATAAATAAAAATACCCAGAAATAAATGAAAATTAAGAATCAAGTACCAGAATATATGGGATGCAATGAAAACTGTACTAAGAATAAAATTGATAGCACTATAGGTGCACTCCAGAAACAAGAACCTCAAATGTCAATCTAACCTAATATCTAAAGGAACAAAAGAAAAGAGAAGTAAAAGCAAAGCCAAAAGTAGAAGGAAGGGAATAATACAAACTAGAGTGGAAATAAATGAAATAAAGATAAAATCGACAAAACATTTGCTAGACTCACCAAGAAAAAAAGAATGCTCAAATAAAATCAGAAATTAAAGAAATGATTTTATAAATGGCACCACAGAAACATAAGACTACCATAAAATGCTATATAATAAATTCTACAATTTATAATAAATGGATAAATTATTAGAATGAAACGACCTTCCAAGACTGAATTTAGAAGAAAAAAGAAATCTGAACCAACCAATCACGAGTAAGGAAATTAAAATCATGTAACCAAAATCATGCTGGGACCACCCTCTCACTGATCCTAAAGAAATCTGCACAGGTTGAAGTCAGAACAGTGTTATCTGGTTCTGTAAAGAAACTATGAGAATGTACTTTCTTGAATAAGCAGGCACCTCTCACTCCATCTACTAGAGAGAAACTACAGGACAGAAGACTTTCTGAGAAGGACTTAAAATTTCCATGATATTCATTCCTCAGGATTTAGATAAAATTTCAGTCAGTTTGTGATTGACTTTCCTGATCTCCAGATAACATCTGGAGCCACAATATCAGGGTGACTGATAGAAGTTTCAACATTTTAAGTGACACGACTAATGATTACTTGAAGCCCTTTATTCAGATTGATAGTCATTTGCTCTCTCTTTACGTACATCTCAACCCAGAATATATACATAAAAGCTCCACTACCAGTAGTAACAATGGGCAGTCTACACAGAGCAAGCTGTCTGTAACTGCATTCAAAATCTGAAAGTAGATTAACTAATAAACTCTTTACTAAATTAATAATTCCTGGGACCTATGGATTCTAGTTATCAACAATAATCAAAAGTCTCCCAAAAAACAAAAGTCCAGAATCAGATGGGAGTCTACCAGTTTTCAAAATAGATGTAATACATATTCTTAAACTCTTAAAGACTAAGGAGTTCTTCCAAATTCATTTTATGAGACCAACAATACGCTGATACCAAAACCAGACAAAACAGATTAAAAAAGAAAACTATACACAAATTATCTCTAATAGACATAGATGCAAATATCCTTAACATAATACTAGCAAGTATAATTCAACAATAAATTATGAAAATAATCATACACTGAGATCCAGTAGAATTTATTCCAGGGATGCAAAGATGGTTCACAATTAGTAAGGCAAATTAGTAAGCATGACACACTACAGCAACAAAAGGATTAATATATGATAATCTCAGTAAATGCAGAAAAATCATTTGACCGACACATCTATTTATGATTTTAAAAACTCAATCAAGTTGTAATAGAGGAAACATACCTCAGCATAATAAAGGTAATATATCACAAACCCACAGCTAACATACTCAATGGTGCAAAATAGAAAGCTTTTGCTCTAAAATCAAAACAAAACAAAGATATCCACCCAACACCATTACTCAACAGAAAATTAAAAGTCCTAGCCAGATCAACTAGGTCAGAAGAGAAATAAGTTATCCAAATCAGAAAGGAAGAAGTAAATATCACTATTTGCATGTGCTATATTATACACAGAAAACCCTAAAGGCTCCATAAAAATGCACTAGAAATAATACCTACAGTAAAATGGCAGGCTACAAACTCAACCAAACTAGGAAAAAGAAATATAAACAATCCCGTTTATAATCATATCAAAAATAAATACCCAGATAAATTTAAATGTGGTGAAAGACATGGACATATATATTGAAAGCTATAGGACACTGATGAATGAAATAGAGTAAGACACAAAGAAATGCAAAGATTCCCATACTCGTGAACTGGTAGAATTAGCATTGTTAAAATGGCCATCTTATCTAAAACAATATCCAGATTCAAATGCAATTGCCATTAAAATTCCAATAACATTCCTCATAGAAATGGACCAAAAATCTTATTTATATGGAAATACAAAAAAACACTGAAGCCAAAGCCATTCTGAGATAAAAGAACAAAAATAGAGGTATCACAGTTCATGACTTGAAACGATATAAGAAAACAGTAATAGTCAATACAGCATGGTATTTGACATAAAAAAGACACACAGATCAATGGAACAGAATTGAGAACTTGAAAATAAACCTGCATATAAGGGACAACTAATTTGTGACAAAGGAATTAAAGCACACAATGGAGAAAGAAAAGCAATACAATAAATGGTGTTGGGAAAGCTGGTAGCCACATGAAAAAGAACGAAACGAGACCATAATCTAACACCAGACATAATAATTAAATCAAAGTGGATTAAAGCCTTAAAGATTAGACCTGAAACTATAAAATACATAGGAAAAAATGAAAAGATGGGAAGATCTTCATCCTTGGCAATATCTTTCAGACACTTCTCCAATGACAAGGGAAGCAAAAGCAAAATTAAACAAATGGAACTGCATCAAATTAATAAGTCTACACAGTAGAAGAAACTATTGTCAAAAGGCATCCTACTGAATGGGAGAAAATATTTTCAAGTCATACATCTATGAAGTGATTATTATGCAAAATATATGAAGAACTCATAAAACTAAACATAAAACAACCTGATTAAATAGTGGCCAGAAGATTTTAATAGACCCTTCTTCAAAGAAGACATACAGGTGGCCAACAGACATGAAAAGATGTACATCATTACTTATTACATAAATGTGAGTCAAAACCACAGTGAGGTTATCAACTCACACTGAGAGGCAAAAAGAAACAAAAAGCACCAGCAAGGATGTGGAGAGCAGGGAACGCTTACACCTCATTGGTGAGAATGTAAACTGTTGCAGTCACTGTGGAAAACAGTATGGTGATTCCTCAAAAATTAATACTAAAAACCATATAATCCAGTGATTTCACTTAGTCATTTATCAGAAGAATTTTAAAACACTAATTTGAAAATGAATATGCACCTTAGGCCTATTGTAATTTTTTAGTAGAGATTTAGAAACAGCCTAAATACCCATGGATGAATGAATGGGTAAATATGTAATATTTATACATGATGGACTACTACTCAGCCTAAAAATATAAAATAAAATCTTGCCATTCTGACAGCCCAAGTGGACCTAAAAGGTACTATGCTAAGTGGAATAAGTCAGATGGAGAGAGACGAATACCACCTGATTTCATTCAACTAAGAGATAAACAAAACAAAATATTTTAGATAAACAAAACAAAATATTTTAGATAAATAAAACAAATGGTGGTGGCTATCAGCATGGAAGGGAAATAGATGTGGGTAAGTAGAGATAATTATATGTTGCTGGATGAAAACTAGACTTTTGTTGGTTACATACATCGAAATACATAGATGCTGAATTATAATGCTATAAGCCTGAAACCTACATAATATTATACGTGGATGTTACTTCCATAAATTTTTTAAATCAATTAACAGGTTTATTTTCTTATACATTAATATCTGACCATTGTAAGCAACTTGAAAAATGTAAATGGACAAAAGGAACCATTTAATCCATTATCCCACTAACTACATTTTACCAGGACAGTCTTATTTATATACAAAGCAAGTACTCTAATCTTTCTAAATTGTTAATTTTCTTAGAGTTCTCTAATCACTCCCTGGCACACATACAATAAAGTCTAAATTACTTTCCATACCTACACAGTAAAACATCACCTGGTCACAGGCATATATTCACTCATATATTCTTCATTCTTTCACACACCCACAAGTTCCATCTCATCATTTCCTATCTTTCCTCTCCTAGCTCATTCTGCTCCAGCCCAGAATTGAGTCAAGCTTTCTAAAATATGCCAAGCACAAGCAAACAAGCACATTCCTACTATAGGGCCTTGTGGCTCTCTGTGATTATAATGTTCCTCAGCTAGATGCTCACAGCTTTGTTGTGTATTATGTTTAGGTGTTCGCTCAGATATTACCTCCTCAGACAGGCTATCCCTGACAATCCCATCAAAGCAACGCCTCTCCCATCAGCCCCTTTGCTTTATCCTGCCACTGTAAGCAATCTGTAAAAATGCTGAATAAATGAATACCCAGAGTTAAAATAAAAGTAAAAAATATTGGGGGTGCTTATTTGGACCATTCTAAGTATTTTCCAGGTGTAAATTTATTTAATCCTCCCAATCATCAGATTAAAAGTTATTTCCCATTTCATTTCTTATGAATGAGCAAATTGAGGCATTGGCCTCAAATAACTTGACCAAAATGCAATTAAGAAATGATAAAATAGAATATGAATCCAGTCTGCCAAATCCAGGAAAGCTAAACTCCCCTCTAGTTCACTCTCCTTTCTTTCCCTCACACATACACACACACACGCACAAATATGTACACAAAATCATACTTAAAATAGTGTTTGGGGTATACTCTTCCACATAACTAAACATCTTCAGGCATCATTTTATGTTTGCACTGTATTCTACCTGGAGTTTGCCAGAGGGATTTTTAAAGCAATTCTGTATGACAGACACTGGAAGTGGTTTTTCTTTTACAATTATAATTAATGCTTATTTTCTAGAAGTCAAGTTATCAAATAAAAAAAGATGCACGTTCTCCAAAGTTTTTTTTTAATTTATATCACCAAGTTGTTTTCTAGAAAAATATCCATTTATGTCCCTATAAACTTTGTTATATATAATTTAAAGACATTGACAAATTTTTTATTTGAATTTTATTTAATGATTATTTGCTTTCTAGTAGGGCTAGTTTTTATGAATTTATTTCATTTTTTTATTTATTTTTGTTGAGCAGAATTTAAAAATTTTGTCACAGAATTTTAAGCCATGTATTCAATCTAGTACAAAGTGGTCATATTTTGCAAATATTTTTCTAGTTTATAATTTCCTTGAAATTTCGCTTACTTTGTCTTTGGCAAAAAGAAATTTCAGTTATATTATTATACATATAATATATACATACAGATGAATTTTGTGGTTATCAACTGGTTTTATATATTATTAAACAAGTACCCTAACGCATACCATATTCACGCTACTTCCAAGTCCTTGGTTTTACTTACACGCTTTTTTATTCTACTTATTCTGGTACTAAAGCCAGGCTTGCAAGTACAAGTATTATGCTTTTTCAAATGATACTTGATACTAAACAAATCATTGGGCATTGAAGAATTAGTCAAAAATAATCAAATAAAAAGAGGCTAAAATTTTGGTTTGCATCTTACCTACTATTATCTTTGTCTACTTGGGACTACCAGAAGGAAATAAAAATTGTAAGTAAGGCACGTTGTAAAAAAAATAAAAGGTGTCAAACTTTTATTAAAATACTGTACCAAATCAAAAAATAAGAAACATCTACTTTTTTACAGTGGGATGTTGAGCTCAGTTTGTGCCGGTATTATTTAGGGAGTGAGTGTGTGTGAGCGTACAGATATCACACATATATTACATATATACACTATGTGTATATAAATGTCAATTACAAATATATTGACAGATTGAGCCATCAATCAATCACAAAGCTTTTCTTTTTCCTAATTCCATGTAAGTTTTCTATATAACCACTTCCACCTCTGGCAGAGATTTGAATAGGAATACATGACTTGTATTTTAAGTGTATTTCACCAGTAACCAATAGTAAATAAGAAAAGTAACTTGGGAATGAAACTAAATTAAGATTTTCTGAAGATTGAACTTTGAACATTTATAAGAGATGTGGAACTCTTGGTATCCACAGTGATATAAAGAATTAGCAAGGCATGAATTACTTCAGCACTTACTATCCAGGAGCACTGAAGCAGCCTGGGGAAAGACAGATGATAATAGAAGATGATGCCTAGACCAGAAAAAAGAAATTTTTGAGAGCCTTGCCTGAAGAAGGAGATCTCTGGTTTCCTATGCAAAAGGATAGTGCCACACTGAAGCATAACTATAACTACACAGAAAAATATGCAATTGCATTGCACTGTGAATACACACTAAAAAAGTTACCTTTTGGTAAAATCTGAGCAATTTATTCCAAAGTGTAATTGAACTCTTCTGGATAAATACTATTTTACTAAGACCTATGTTAAAAGAAGTCCCTTAGGTGCCAAAACTACTAAACTAACATTAGATAAATCACATTCATTCCAGGTTGGCTAGTATAGCTGGATTCCAGCTCTTGTAGAATGCACTATTGCTCTAGCCCGTCACCATCATCTCTTACCTAAACATGGCAATGGCCTTCTCATGGGCTCACTTTGGTCTATATTTATTGCCCCATGTACTCTCCACACAACAGCCAAAGTTTAAGGAAGGGCTTCCTTATATCAAATAGTGCTGACTTTGTAATTGATGATTCAGGTAACTTTAGAGAAAAGAATTAATCATTTTCATAGCAAAGGGGAGAAACAAGCACCACCCCTCTCTCCGTGAAGGGAGGACAACCAAAGTCCAACTATATAAACTATACATACCTCTGCTTCTGTAAGCAAAGCATCTTTCCTGTGTTTCATAAAGAGATTAGTACTCATTTGATTCCAGGATATTGTGCTTAGTTTTCCTTATCTCACCAGTCAAACCTAAATCTACACTGATGATTTCTCCTTCTTAATTTTGGAAGATGAGTATCCCAGTGGATACTCATCTCTTCTGAAAATACACTATAATAGAACCCTTTCAGTCCCATGACTTTATATATAGCATTTGTACACTGATAACTTGAAATTTATATCTGGTTGTGGTCTATTCCTTAGGTAATCATTTTATAAATGCAGCCCCCATTCAACACCTTTTTTTTTTTAATATACAATAGACAACTCACACTTAACAAATCCAAAATAGAACACTGACTCCTCTGAACCCTAAAGAGAACCATTTCAGAAACTGAAATGGGTGCATCATTTAATCTGCTTTTCTGCTCTAAAACCTTGGAATCATTCATATGTCATCCCCTCCCCCAGTCCACTCACTCATGGTCATATCATATATTCTATCATTTCTACAAAGTATGTGAAAACGTAATTCAGAACTCAATCATTTCTGACCACTATAACCACATTGATCCAAATACCATATTCTCTTTTCTGAACTACTGCAACTGTCCTCTAACTGCTTCTGCTGCTTCGACCCTTGCTCACCTACACTTTGACACAGCACCTAGAGTAGTGTGCTGGAAATGCACATTTGATCATTTCGCTCTCCGGCTCAGTCACCCCAAAGGGATTTAGAATGAAATTCATTTTTCTTACTCTTTTCTTCTTGCCCTGGCTCTATGCTCTGATCCATAGTTTGCTCTGCTCTAATCTTACTATCTTGTTTATGGTTCTGTAACATGCCAAAAATGTTCTCAACTCATGGCCTTTACCTTTTGGTCACTATGACTCTAGGTCTTTTCTCCAAATCTCACTACCTCTCCATTTACACACAATCCTTCACATGATCCACTCTGTGCATTTAGGCTCTGCTCAACCACCAACCTCTCAGAGACTTCTCCCCTCTTCACACCGTCTAAAAAAGCACCCATCTTCCATTATTCTCAATCTTCTTGTGCCATTACATTTGTCTTCCTAGTCTATGTGTATCTGTGTGTATGTGTGTTGTGTTCATTTAATATTGTCTTCTTCATTAGAACATAAACCCCATGAGATCAGGATTAAATCATGAGTTTAGTTCATCGCTGTAACCCCAATGTCTATAACAACACCCAGCACATAATAACTGCTCTGTATTTTAAATGAATTATTTAGCTAGCATTCAAAATTGTCCTCTAACATAATCTTGCTTCACAATGAACATAGAACTATTAAAATATATGGCAATACTAATATTAAAATTATCAAACTCTGACTCTATGAAGAAATCAGTAGATATAAAAAGAAATCTTATACTTGTATTTCATTTAAATAAACCAATTAAAATAAAAGAGAGGGAGTCACTAAACCAAAATTTTAAGTGTCACAATATATTAATCTGTTAACCTACCAAACTAGTTTTTGTTAATAAAAATTATCATTTATTTTGTATATTATCTGTAAATATGAATACAGACTATTTACTAATAGTATACAACTACTTAAGTCATATTTCTTCTGTATGTTTCCATCTTTTTACTGTATTAATGACAATGTATATTTTTACATATATCTGGATAGCTCTAGATCTACATTAATTTAAGATTCCATTACTATAAATTACTGTTGATTAAAAATATATTTATATATTGTCTAAAATTTATTTTAAAATCTCATTAATAATAAAATATTTTAAATTATGCTTTCATTGAGGTTTTAACAATGTTCAAGAATTAAAATAACAACAATTAAAATGGTTTAAATTTATTTTACATCACGGATTATTTTTCCTCCAGACATATGTACTTAATTTCTTTTTTACTATTAAGGGTCACCAGCTTTTAAATCACAATATTTAATTAATCACATATCTTTCAGATTTGTTTACTTCGATTTCAAATTGCCTGAATGTTCTATATAGACAAACCTAGTTTGTGGGGTTTTGTTGTGTTTTTTTGTTTGTTTGTTTCAGTTGACAGAACTACATTATTTTTAATGTAAATGAAATATTTTCTGAGGATTATTTATTTGGATTTGTAGCTCTAAAATTTACTTAAATTTACTTTTTCTGTGAATTTCTGGGATGCATTATACTTAACTAGAGTCCAAAGAATGGCAATCATTCTCCTTCCCAAGCTGGAGCCTCTATCATAACACAAAGCTAATCTATTTGAGATTTAAAAGTTTATGCCCAAGGGAAGTGTTTGCTATTAACTAGCTATGTATACAATTAAACCTAAAGCACAGTCACAGTATTTTAATCAGCAAAGCTAAGAGTTCTTTCTGTCCTATGGGGTAATAAATGAAGTCAAAAGCAATTGAACATGTTTTCTGATGTGCTAAGTGATATATGGTCTCTCCTGAGTCACCAAATTGGAAGGGCCACATGCTTAGTTAATCAACACTGCACAGTCATATTGGGGGAGAGGTAATAAATTTAACAGATGTTACACTAGGAGGGGTCAGGGTAAAATGGACTTGATCAACCACCTCAGTAATTAAAGGGATGTCTTTAAATGCCTATTATCAAATGCCTGACTATAAAAGAAAATGAATTTTTTATTCTCAGTCATTCAGTGTAAGTAGATTTAGTAATGCTATCAACCACAATGGTCCAAGCTAGCCACTGACTGATATGTACTGACTAATATGTGACAGCTAAGGTAGAAAATCAGATCCTGGGAGACCAGTTAATGCACTTCTTTCCAGAATTTTCAGGGCTGATTAGAACAAAACCATATCCAAAGAAAGCCATTAAGACTACATTCAGATGATAAATTGCTATTCCTATACGCTTTTCTCCTTTCAAGGATAAACCGTGTATTTTCTGCCTAGCATTGTTTCTCTTGCATACAATCTAAGTGCAAAAGAACAAAAGGAATTTTTAGTTAAAATTCAGTCATCTTCCATTTCAAGTGTATATAACACAACTTGTGCTTGTATTTGTATTAGAATGGGCAAGTGATAAAAATTAGATACATGTATTCTGATAAAATCTTTTTTGTTCTGAAATTTTAGTCTCTGGTTAAAATGT
Source organism: Solenodon paradoxus (assembly GCA_004363575.1). NCBI lineage: Eukaryota > Metazoa > Chordata > Mammalia > Eulipotyphla > Solenodontidae > Solenodon > Solenodon paradoxus. The sequence continues at coordinate 1,779,513 of RJWH01000027.1, forward strand.
TTAACCATGGGAGTTAAATTATATAGCATGTATGGATTGTTTCTATCAATGGAAAAAACAGCATTTTCTCAGATTACTTTGTCAACAAATTAGAATTTTTTTCTCTATTTTCATCATTTCTAACTCCTACAGTTGGAATGTTACTATTTAGTTTTGGTTTAGCCAGAAAAGAAAAATGGCATCTTAGAAGATGATTGTTTTCTTTTCTTTTATAGCTCTTTAGGAATAGAAGAAAAAAAAGTTCTCTCTTCTTCTCTTTACTATATCTGCTCAGTATTGGCCTGAAAAAATACTCAGAAATAAGCCTAAGGAAAGAAGGAGACATCTCCTTTCTCATTCCATTCTATATCCTAGGCATTCAATCCAATTCTAAAATTGCCCTTCAACAACCAACATTTAGACTGAACTTCAAGTATAAGAATCATCAGGATTAAAAACTGGATCTATACAAAGAATGAAAAGGAGAGATTCGAATAGAATTTTGACATACTTGTTCATAGTTGCATATTCACAATAACCAAAAGTTAGAAACAACTTAAATGTCCATCAACAGATGAATAAACAAAATGTGATATATACATACCATGGAATATTATTCAGCCTTAAAAAGGAATGAAAACGATTCCACTTAGGATGTACCTAGAGTGATCATATTTATAGAGACCGAAAGTAGAATGATAGTTGTAAGGGACTAGGAGGAGGTAGGAATGTGGAGTTATTGTTTAATAGATATATAATTTTAGTTTTGCTAGATGCAAAAAGTTCTGGATATGATGATTGCACAACAATGTATTTAAAGCCATGGAACTATATACTTAGCATTATTTAAAATAGTAATTTTATGTCATATGCAAATTTTATCACAATAAAATAAAAAGAATAAAGGCAACACAATATTTTCAAATGTAAAAAAATGAAAAATAAAACTTGGGTCTACATTTTACTATTTAGAATGTTAACAAAGTACATTTTTTCTGCCACAAATCAGTATGAAGATGTTATTTCAAATATCCCCATTTACTGTCTCACCTGAACTCTTTTTTTGTCATTATTTCAGAGGAGTAAGTCCAATCCTTTTAAGGCTCAGTTTACTCAGTTGTAAAATTAAAATCATATCCATTTTATCTCCTTTATCATCTTATTATTGATTAATAAATATGTTCCATATTAAAAAATAATATGGGTGAGTATAAAGTATTAGAAACTTTCTGTCCACCATTCTCTCTCAAAACCCATTCTTCTGAGATATGCTTCTGAGATAAATCTATACTAAAAAGAATTAACCAAGCCATGGCTGAATCATACTGAATCATATACAATGGGAAAAAATGTAGCAGAGGAGATCTTAAAGCAATATTTCAGGATGGTAAAAATGGAAATAAGCATCCATTATCACAAATACGTGGCTCTATATCTTGATACTATGTTTTATTTAGCTTTATATTCTATAATGTACAATAGTGCTATTTCTATATCTGATTATCTGGAATGATACTTTGTGTAATTGTACAGTGGTACCAACTTATCCAAGACATTATGCACAATATTTTGAGAAAAAGTATACTCATATATGCTATTTTATAATTGTTTATTATTGTTAGTAGCTTAATTTATAAATGAAACTATCATATGTATGTTTGTAAAGGAAGAAACAATACATATACATATGATCTATACAACTACATATGATACGTGTATGTGTGTGTATGACTTGGTACTATCTAGTTTCAGACCTCCAATGGGGGATATCCCCCATATTCCAAGGGAGGAACAGCTGCATCAAAATTTATTTAACACTGATGAACATCAGGGGAGTTTAAAATTTTGATAGATATGATTAAAGGACTTCCATGAAGATCTTAATACTTTCACTCAAGATCGCTTGTAGGGCTGGCCTACCAAGATCCCTGTCTAGGACTCTAGGACTTAGAGGTTTCCTCTGATACTGTGCCAATCATGACCCTGTCAAGAATGGGAGGAAATCCCACAGCTAAAGGGATGTGCTCACCCAGAATCTACATATTCTATTCTTGATAAAAATCTGAGTGATTGGGATGAATAATTATCTGTCTAAATACTCTGAGCCTGTTTCCAGGAACTGGAAGTGTCGCAACCGCAGAGGGTCGCTTCCCTCTCTCTTTCTCATGACGGATTGCAGGTGTGCACACTGAGGCTTGAGAGGTAGCCAAGAAGAGTTGTTGGAAGGTGAGTGTGGTTGGATAGAATTCAAATGCATAGAGTAAATTGCCCACAAATGTACTGCAAGGTCCCTTCTGATGAATGATGACACTAGGTGGAGATGTGAAAACAGGCAGACTGAAAGCCAGTAGCTCCCATTTGACTTTTGTTCTGGGCCCTGTAAATGTAGATGCTCATATGATTTCACTAACAGGATTTCACTAACAGTTTGGGGTTTTTTTCTTCTGAACCTTTGCCATCACTTAATATCATTATTTTTCCATTTTTGCCCATTTAAAAATCATTTTTAGTTTAAATTGCATTTATTATTATTTTAATATACTACTAGCTATTTCAATTTTTCCTCAATATAATGCCTGTTTTGTCTGTTTTAAATTCAAATTTAAATGAATAGATTCCAGGTTCAAGATGATGGCATAGTAAGATCCTGAATTCACCTCCTCCTACAGATACACCAAATCTATAGCTACACATGTAACAATATTTTTAGAAAAATATCCAAATAATAAATAGGTGTCTCCCAAATAAAGCAAATAAAAAATCCTCCTCAAATCAGGTAGGACAGTCTGAGACATAATATTGCTATAAATCCGAAACCCAGCACATTGAAAACCAATGTAGAGAATTCAAAACCTAGAGTCTCCTTGAGGAACAAAGACTTTGAACATCACATCTAATACCCCCACTTTTAGACACACACGTGAGATACAAATCTCCCAAAATCTAGCTTTCAAAGCCAATACAGTTTAGTGAACTGAGAAATGTTCTCAAAAGGCTTGCTCTCTTGGATTCACCTAACCCAGGGTCCAGTGTTCAGGCAGCTGCCTTAATAGTGCACAGACTTTCTGTGAAAGAGGCTTATTTGTCTTAAAGTGTCAACCTTGGAACACGTAACTTAACACATCTAGTGACCTACTGAAATACTCTCCGAAGCAAAGGTCAACAGACTCCATCTTTGTGTGTTCCCTTAACCTTGCTAAGACTCACAGCTAACTCTCAGCAAGGAGCTTCCACAGTTATCTGGCACCCCTATTTTTGTAGCTACTGCCTATGTATCTGATACCCCAGTTGTTGTGCTTGAAGCCCTGGTTTTTGTTAAAAGGTACATAATACCCAGAGCAGCATTCAGTTTTATTGCAATAACTCAAAATTGCAATGGAATTTTGTTTGCAGAAATAAAGTAATACCCAAATGTGGAGAACCAAAAAAAGACCCTGAATAGCTAATATAATAATATGAAAAAAATAACAAAGCTGGAGGCATTATAGTACCTGATTTCAAGCTACATTACATAGCTATATTAATCAAAATAATATGGTATTGGTGTGAAAAGATCAATGGAACAGGATAGAAAATTCAGAAACAAACTCTTACATATACATCAATTAATCTATGACGAATAGCTGAGAATTTGTAATACGAAAAGGACTATCTCTTCAATAAATATTGTTGGGGGAAACTGGACAACTATGTGCAAAAAATAAAACCAGACCTCTGTCTTAACCATACACAAAAACTAACTCAAAAGGGATTACATACTAGAAATGTAAGACTTAAAAACCATAAAACCCCAAAGGAGCAGTAAGCTCCTTTAGTCTTAGAAAAGTTTTTGGATTTTAAATAAAAAATAGACAACAAAAGCAAAAATAAACAAATGCGACCACATCAAAAATAAAAGTCCTCTGCACAGCAAAGGAAATCACTACAAAATAAAATAGCCTATTGAATGGGGGAAAAAGTGAAAATCATATGTCTGATCCTTATCTACAGGATGTAACTTAATATCCATCCTCTTTAAATTCCATAGTTTTTATGTTTTAATTGGTAAATTTATCATGTATGTGATAATGAATATATTTGATCTTTAATATACATATTACTTTTTTTTCAATTTTTACTCATTTTTTTCTGTTATCTATATTACAGTGTGATTGGTATTTTTATTCTCATTCTAGTAAGTGTGAGGATTTAAAATTTCCCAAGCCCTTAATTTTTAACTGACTTACCTTCATAATTTTAAATATGCTTAAATCTCAATTTTCTAAGTTGTAAAGTTTAGACATAATTTTCACGGTATGCAAGATTAGATACTTCTGCTTTCTCTATCATCTCTTCTCCCTAATTCTATTACATTATATTTTAATCTTTGAGTTTATTTTCTCATTTCTAAACATACAAAATTTTACCCTTTCTTGTATATATAGACAAATTCACAGTATATAAGCAGTTCTTGACAATATATCCTCCCTATTTCCTTGTTTTGTTTTTATTTTCATTTTTTAGTAGTGTGATAGATGCCACAATTCTACCCCAGCACTTTTCAGTTTCTTCCATAGATGTGAGTCTAGGTCCTCATACCTTGAAACGTGCTTTGACCAGTGGAAAGCTGCAGCGTGATGCCACATGGGTTCAAACCCAAGACACCTCGGAGGACCTTGCAATTTCTGCTACTGTGGTATTTTTGCCTTTGGGGTCTCTGCCACCTCAACCTGCAAAGAAACCTGGATAGTCTCATAGACAATGAGAGACATGTGAGAGATGATTAAGTTCCCCAGATCAAAAAACTGCTCAGTCTATATCCAGAATGATGAACTAAATAAAAGTTTATGTTTAGTTGTTTTGTTTTTAGAAGAAAGAAGTAGGCAGGAATGAAGGCAAGTAGGCAGGCAGACAGGTAGAGCTAGTTAGTTAGTTCATCTTAGTGTTTCACCCCTGCTCAGGTCATGAGCTCTGGTACTTGGGCTTTACAAGGACTATGCTGACCGGAGTCCCAGACCTAATGCCTGAGGCACCTAGGAATGCAAAAAGTTTACATTTTTAAACTGTCTAGTTTTGGTGTGATTTGTTTCATAACAAAAGCTAACTGATACCAGCTGGTGAACAGAATTCCTAACAAATTTATCCCTGTAGTCTGTCATGAGTAGCATATTCTCTCAGTTCATTCTTGTTTAAGAATAATTTTGTTATCTTTATTCATGGAGACAGTCAGTTGCTTACTTAAAGTTTGGATCACTATTTTTTAATCTCAGAATTCTGCAGACATGCTCCACCATCTTTTGACAATGCATTTTGCTATTTACAATGAGTTTAGTCTAATTTTGCCTTGTGAAATACCTGCTTTTTCTGGTAACTACCAAACTCTTTATTTAGTCTTAAATATTAATCTTGATACTACATTACTCCTCAGGTTTTATCATTCTGCTTTTTTTCTTGGAACACAGAATTAAGCTGAGATTTGTTAAATTCAGTTCTTTCATATTTGGAAATTTGGTTATTTTTATTGATCTTTTATTCAGAGACATTACTTACAGATTATATCATCAATCTCTAGTTTTTATAATTGCTCTCATGGATTTATCTATGTAATCTCAAGCATGTTCTCCACATTGTATAGCAGTAAAGAGCACAGAACTGAAAGGATGTTACACAGATGCACTTAATTTTATACAGTCTGCACTCCAAGTAGAGAGATGTAGCTGTGACATAATGTAGGTGTCTGTTTCTTCATCTATTGATCATGAATAATACCTAACTAATGGAGGTTCTGAGATTTGCTGTACCTATAAGAGAAAGTCCCATACAAGTCTTCCAGGTATGAAGTAATATTAGCTTTTATTAGCATTATAAACTGTCAGTGGCTTTTCTTTCATCATGTAGATGATGAAAGTAGAATTACTTATGGTTTTAATTTTTGTAATGGTTTTATTATCTTCAATTTCTTCTATTTATTTCTCTTTGAATTCTTTCCTTTAGCTTCTATTGTTTTGTTTTGTTTTTTTTTTCTTTCTTCATATTCCATGGTCTCTACATGCATAGATTTTTTTGCAAATGAAAATGCACATTTTTTTGAATTATTTGTCGTTTATTTTATTTATTTTTAATTGCTATATTATTTTTGTTTATATCACTAAATGCATTTTAGTCTGCCTGCATGTCACACCACGTCCACCACCAGAGCTCTAGCATAACTCCCTCCCTGCCTGTCTCTTGCCCTGTGCATTTTGTTAAGAGTTGTCTTGCTCGCTTGTTTTATTTCTTTGTATTCAACATATGACTGAAACCATCCTGTACTTCTCTTTTTCTTTCTGGTTTATTTTGTTTAGCCTGATCACTTCTGACTCTATCCAGGTTGTTGCCAAGGGCACAATTTCATATTTTTTAATAGCTACATAGATTTCATTGTATTGATTTTACATCTTGCCACTTTGCTGTATTCATTGTTTCTAACAGTATTTTATGGAGTCTTTTGGATTTCTTAGGTAAAATTGGTCATCAGAAAAATAATTAGTAATTTTATTTCCTTATTTCCCACTTGGATTTCTTTAATGTGCTTTTTTTGCCTTATGGCTCTGACCAGGACTTCCAGAACTATGTTGAGTAGTAGTGGTGAGTGGGTTTCCTTGTCTTGTTCCAGATCTTAGATGAATACTCATTCTCACCATTACTGTTTAACATAGTTTTCAAAGTCCTGACCAAAGCCATAAGGCAAGAAAAGCACATTAAAGAAATTCAAAATGGAAATAAGAAAGCAAAACTACTAATTATTTGCTGATGACATGATATTATACATAGAAAATCCAAGACTCTACCAAAATACCATTAGAAACAACAAATGAATACAGCAATGTGGCAAGATATAAAATAAATACAAAAAAGATCAGTAGCATTTCTATATGCAAACAATGAACTAGAGGAAAGAGAAATCAAGAAAGAAATCTCATTCACAATAGCACCAAAAAAGATTAAATAGCTGGGAACAAATTAACAAAGGAGGTGAAAGACCTGTACATTGAAAACTATAAGTCAATGATAAAGAAATACAAGAAGATACAAAGAAATGGTAGAATATTTCCATCTATAATTGTAGAGTCAAGTCCTACTTTGCAAATGTAAATAGCCCCATGTGCATGACTGAAACCATTCAAACATCCACTTTGGTGATCTGTTCACCTGAAAATGAAAATTTTTTTAAAAAGAAAAGAAACAGGTAATTTAGTCACCAAGTAATTTAGAATTTACACCTTGCTCAAAAACTATAAATCTAGATTCTTCTACTTCCCCTTTTCTACTTTGTCTCTATTGCACACCTTTGTGTTAAAACTCCAGGTTACATAAGTAACAATCTCTTTTTAAAGCAGATTCTGCTGGTATCTCACATTACTCCACTTCCTATTTCAGCAGTAACTCTACTTAGACAGATTTTCATGGGTTCCTCTCACTTCATACCACCAACACCATCCAGTCTGAACTGGGAACTGCTCATCTTTCTGCTTTCAGTCTCAGCATTTCCCAGAAGCTTCAGCAATCAGGTGATCTCTCATAAGTGCTGCCTGGAAGCAAGGTGTAGTTAGGATCCCTGAGTCAACCTTCATGCATTAAGAGAACCCTGAAGATAAATGTCCATCCTCAAGTGAAAAATTTTGAGGAGTTCTGTATACTTCTCAGAAGTCTCAGTTACCACAACGTTAATAAGACACCTCCATCCTTGCCTTTTGTTCCTGTTCAAAAACTCATTTTTGGAACAACCATATAGATAATGTCTGCACTCAAATATTGTCTGTTTCTTTTAAGAAACCCAGTTAAGATATATCTCTATATAATCACTCTTTAGCCCTTTCCCCTTATTTCTCTGCATTGTGGAACTTAACCCCAAGTCACAGCCTCAGATTTTAGTAGCCTAGTCCTGTCCCAGGTTCATGAGATTTAAACTGCAGTTCCTTTGACAACTCAGTCATATAAATTCAAATATTTAAATAAATAAGCATTCTAATTGATATGTACAATTATATATCAGTTTTCATCATACAAAAGAAAATGTATTCCCTTTTTTATTGTTTTCACTTACTTAGAAGGGTTTTGTTGAAAAGACTTGAGTAAACTGTAAATCTCTAAATATAAAAATTATTTCATCTATTATAGAAATTCCACGCATAATATTAACTCTAGCTTTCTAGCTTTTCCTTCTGAAAATAAAGATTTGGAGTTAAGACTAAATTTTCTTTGAAACTGAGAATTCTGTGCTTGGTGCCAAATCATAGTTCCCAGTACATTAATTAGAAAAGGCAAGAAGTTTCATTTGTCTAAAGTCTAAAAAGTACAGAAACCTTTAGTAATTGAACTACAAGACCAACAAGTAGATGGTCTACATATTAGGTAATCAAAGAAGAAGGGAATTTAGCTTTTGTTTCTTATTATCTTGAACTGTATAATCGGGGAGAAGGGCTGGATGAATAGCAACATATACAAATAGAGATAAATTATATTTTTATAATTAGTTTCAAACTTCATTAGACTTATAAACAAATACAGCTAGATGCAATTCATCCACCTTTCTTTCCTTTGAAAATGAATTTATTATTACTAAGTGCATACTTTGTACAAAGTATGATACAAAGAAATGCTTTGATAAATATTTTTTCAAATGCCAATTAGGGATTGTGACTTGGGAAAACAAAGCATTCTTAATTAGCATTTTGTTTTGATTATTATTAGTATCACATGAAGTTGAAATATATTAATTTCTAATATGACCACAGAAATACCTTAAATTTGAAAAATATGTGTATAAAAGTTAGGTCAGTATACTTGACACTTGAACTGTTTTAAAGCAGTTCATTCAATGATAGTGTGATTTGGATGCCTCTGTCTTCTGCACAGTGATAAACAGCAAGAAAGATTGATGAGACCCTTGACCACACAGAGCTGCCAGTCCAGAGTGATTATCAGTAGGTAAACAGGTTATCCCAACACAGAATGAGTAACATCATAAAAGAAAGAACAAAGTGGTTTATGCATCATGGATCATTGTTTAATACACGTTTAAGGAAAAGAATGATTTCTAAAAAGAAATTCTTGTCTCATTTCCTAATAATTGAAATTAAAAGCTTTCTATTACAAAGCTGGTTTCCTAAACGAGATCAAAAGAAACTATTTGCCTGAAATTTTCCATGCAGGTTAGAATTGGTTACTTTGCATTTTCACATCTTTAAATAGGCAAAGAGAAAGAATACAAATCTGTCTTTGAGCAGACTTCTTCTGAAAGTGATTTATTGGCTATGATTAGTTCTCAGTAACTATCCTAAGAGAACAAAGTTTTAATATTTTAAGTAATTCAGGAGAAAATAACCCAAATATCTTCATTAAGTGTACTTCGATAAAGACAAAATACTATTGCTATTTCCAATTAAAACTCTTTATAATGTTCTAAAGGACAAAGAACAGAAAATAACAACCTTAAAGAGAGACATTGTGATTGCCTCAATGCATTATGCTGTTTCTTTACAAGATAAATGTTATATGAAGGTAAATCAATATTGGGAAGAAGCGTTTTAGCCCATTTAGCTGTACTAATATTCAGTATTTATTGAACATTAACGATATATAGGAATGCTTAAAATTTCAAGTTAGTCATGGTCTCTGGCAAAAGATGGTTATTTTATTCCTAACTGCATTTGGGTCCCAGCCATAAGTCTTATAATACTATGCATTCTCTGTTAGAGATCTAAATGTTAACTGTTATAGAATTGTTAAGTTCTTCACTGGTGACCTTAGGCAAAGTAACTTCTCATTGTTCATGGACCTAAATGTTAAGCATAGCGATAGATGATACTATTAGTATAAAATTATTTACATATAGAAAATCCAATGTAAGCTATTTTAAAATCTAGCAAAGGTTGCAGGATATAAAACCAATACATAAAAATCAATTTCATTTCTATATACCAAGTAAGAATAAGAAACTGAAATTTTATAAAGCATTATCATATACAATAATCACAAATATATGAAATACTCAGGTATAAGTCTGACAAACTATTGCAAGATATCAGTTCTACAGAATGCTGCTGAAATTGAAGATACTAAATAAATGGAGAGATATACTATGTTCATGAGTCAGGGTACTTGATATTGTTCAGAAATCATTTCTCTCAATTGGTCTATACATTCAAACAATCTCAATTCAAATCCCAGGGTGGGGCATTTGGTAAAAATTTACAAACTGAACTGAAAATCTTCACAGAATTACAAAGAACCTAGAATAGCCAAAATAACTTGGAAAATAAGAACAAAGTTGGAGAATTAACACTATTACCGGACTTCAAAACTTCTTGTAAATCTAAAGAAATGAAGACAATGTAGTATTGTAGTAAATATAGAAAAATAAGTCATTGGAAAAGAACGGACTGTTCAGAAATATACCTACATATGTATGGACAACTGCTTTTCCACAAAATTTCAAAGATACTTCACTACAGAAAGGACACTCAATAAATAGTATCAGAAAAATTGTATGTCTTTTATACAAAGTAATGAACTTAAATTTATACCTAGCATCTTATATAAAAAATGTAAAATAATCCTGAATAAAAAGTAAAGGCTACAACTATTTTTAAAAAACAAAGAAGAAAATATAGGGAAAAATATCTTTGTGTCTTTGGGATAGACAAGTATTTCTTGGATTGTACCAAAAGTATAATTCTTAAAAATGACTGATAAATTGGACTTTATCCAAATTAAAGTGCATTCTTTGAAAGATATTGCTAAAAACAAAAAGACATAAATATAAAAAAATTGTAAATCATATGTAAAAATTATTTTTAAGACATTATATACCCATGTATGTAATTAAATGTATATCTTAGATGTTATCTGTGATGTCTAATTATTGTTATATTTATAATTTATTAAAATTAAGTTTATCTTTAGAAATTTCCTGATAATTTTATTTAGATATAGCTTAAAATATGTATTCTTTAAACATACATTATTGTGTGTCAATTATAACTCAATAAAGCTCTTTTAAGTATTTATTGAAATATTTTTACTTCATTAGGTAAATAGCATTCTATAATGTCACCATCTGCTTCCCTTGTATGGAATGTTCTAATTATTTCTTAGAATAAAGTAGAAAGCAGCTTGCAAAGTTCATTCTAAGCCATTTCAGGCAGTCTTCTTGAGTCAGAAAAACGTTTGCAAACAGGAATGAAAATGCATGTTGCCTTTTCTTGAATCTCTTCAGAGGAGCACTTATCTTTAAATGAGCATTAACTTGAAAAAGTACAATATTCAAACCCAGTTCTTAGCCATGTTCCAAAATAGTTTTCCTTGACTCATTTTCTCCTCTCAATTTTGTCTACCAGGTTCTGAGGTAGATATTGTTTCTACATATTCAGTGTTTCTCTTATCAATACTACATTTTCAAGATTAGCTTTTCCTGTACCTTTTGGGCAATGAACACAGATTTTCATTACTATTATGTAAACTCCCCTTGAATAAGCAAAGATATTACATAATATCAAATATTATATACTTTCATATATCAGTTTATCTAAACTCCTGCACCAACAAAGATAAACAACAAGATTGTTTATTATAACTCTGGTTTACCCAACCATGAGAAACAGTAATATGTCCACTGAGTACCAGTGAATTACAGAGCTAACATAATTACATGGGTATATTTATAAAACTAATGAAACAAAGCAACAAATTATGCATTGGAATTGAGAGTCAAACAAGTTGGGAGTTGGCTTTAGATATCTACAGATAAAATTATTGAAAGATAAAGTTCCAATGTGAGTGAAAGTTATATTAACCTGAAGTTAAATACTTAACTCTGTGTGTGTGTGTGTGTGTGTGTGTGTGTGTGTGTGTGGCACACACACACGCTGAAAGAGATCACAAGCAGTTTCCCAGATATATGTAACTGAATCATTCTACGAACTAAACGGCACTTAAACTCATTCAGTATGACTTGCATTTGTAATACCAAAAAATTGTCACCTAGCTTCTTTAACCAGAAACAAGAATTAAAGAGAAATTAAAAGGGATGTTTGATGAGTCTGGTAATCTAAATGTAGCTAAACTTCCATGTACAATAAAAATACCAGTAGAATCTATACCTTATCTCATGAAAAACAGATTAAAATACAATAGATCTGTGTTGGGCTTTAAATTTTTCAAAGCATGTAACATTTTACTTTAATGCAATTTTAGGATCCTTCAGGACCACTCTTTATTAAATGTATCAAGATATTGTCTAATCTATTTAAAATAGCAAGGCATTTACAGCACCAGGCCAGAGGGTTAATGTCCTCTCAAGATAACCCATAGTAACTCAAATATAATTTTTGTGATATATTAAAACATATGTAATGAATGAGGCATCACCGAAAGTATCAAGGAGCATTTTCGAATGAATAATGGTTTCACATGAAAATACAATTAAATGCCAGTCAGAATAAATCAAAATAATTTAACAGTATTGCTAATTTAGTTGTTTTGTTCATTCTATTTATTTTTTCATAGTCCATGTGGTAAAAATAAATAAGTCTATTGCAATGGCAGTCTGTACTCTGATTACCTCAGCATATTTCTTCTTTTCCCATGGAGAGAATGATTACAAGATATTTAAATCATTGTATTTATTAACACAAAGGCAAGTTACTAAGTATAAAAAAAAGGCATTGATTCGAAAAACCCAGTCATAGATGTTACCACAGACAAGTCAGAGTTTTAAATCTGTTTTCTTTATGTAAAATGAGAACAGTTATGGTGACCAGGTATAAATACAAAATCTAAAACTCTACATTCATGTGATGCTTAGAAATACCAATGAAGAAGAGACTTGGTATGGGAGAAAAAAGCAAAAGAAAATATGGGAGAATATGGGAGGAAAATATCTTATATGAAAGATATTACAGAATTCAAAACCTCAAAATTATAAATAATAATTGTGTATTATAAATAAGAGCAATTATAAATAATGTTGGTTCTACATGCTACCATTTCAAGAACCTGTTTTAAATAACCCAATAAAATGTACAACTGAATGTGATGCTAGATTATGAAGTATTAGCACCTTAAAGTGGCTCACATGATATTTCTAAACCAAAAGATGATTCTGCAAGTCCTGTCATAAACCCTTTATAGTATCTCTACTGCCTACAAATTAAAGTTCAAACATACTTTGTCTAAAACCCTTTACACATCTTTCTAGCCATGTCTCTTAGGTGACCTCTCTGCAGTTCCTGACTGGACTCTGTAGAAACATTTGCTCACTCTTCCCCAGATAAACCACACATTTTTCACTTTTTTTTCTTCATTACCTGGCACATTCTTATCTTTCCACACAGTTGTCATTAAATCTCTGCAATGATCTTATCCTTGCCAATAGTAGTTTCCTCTCTGCTTTGGTTGGTGAGAAAAACAGAGACTCTGGAGCCTGGCATTTACTCCAACGTGTCCAGTCTCCACGGATTATCTGAGTCTGATTACCAAATCCCCCTCACTTTGATTTCTTCACCTTTAAAGCACTTCAGTTCAGTCATTGCTTTATTGTGTAATATGAGGATCAGTTACCACTCTGTACATGTACCATGTGGCCCAGAAACTACAACTAATAAATTCTTAATGCATGATAGCTGTTATTAACAATTTTTCAAACTGCTCACATAAGAATGCGTTGCTATTATCTACCATCTATTCTCCATGTTAGACCATAGGAGGGAGGGATTATATCTAATCTTTTAATTCTTAATCAGCACAGTGCTGACAGGATGGCCATTAACTGAAGAATAAATAGATGGAAATATACATGAATAAAAGTACACCACCTTATTTTTAGCTGAAGCCGAAGCTCAGACTATTCCCCTCTGGATCACAGTGATTGGCCCACGAGTGGATTTATAGCTCAAGTAGGTGATGCAAGTTATGTGAAAGTAATTTCCTGAGACTGATGTTGCTCTGAATGAGACCAAAGCTGAGCAAAAAGTCACAATGGAGATGGAGAGGGAAAGGGGAAGAGAATAAATGTTGACATCATTTATTGCAAACTGTATCAACTGCTGCTAAACCTCCTTGTTTTTCCATTGTTTGCTTAACCTGAATAATTGGGTTCCTAGCATTTGAAAGGGTAAGGAGCCTAATACAAATCGTTTCCTAATTTCAAGACCCATATTTTTTTCTGTTTACTCTGATGTCTGCTTAATAACTACCAAGTAATGTAAAATGTCCATCAAAGACAAATAACTACACTAGTAACTGTACACTAAAGCCAATTGATTCATTTCCAATGGCAAATTTAATGCATTTAACCTCTGTATCCACCAGTTAATACAGCGCTCAAAATTTGAGTAAGATGCTGCTGCTAAGACTTGCTATTCACAATTATTACCCCTCACCATTTACAGAAATCATATTTTACCAAGTAAATTGGAACACCTGCCAGTCAGTTTTAATTTGTGTATACTTTTCCCTAAAACATCTAACCCAGACCTTCCAGTAACTTGGCAACATTTAAAAACATGGCTATCAACAATCCTTTCCATACCACCTACTTTTGAAGAAATATTTTATTAAAGCAAGCTTCCAAATTAAAATATAAAATTGCTTTTGAGTGGAATATATTAAACTATCTTATGTTCTTAAAGATAAATTCTTAAATCAAAATCTAAAACATTCCATTTTATAAGTAGATAAATTTTAAATATTTGCCCTAAATACAGTTTAAATTCCTACTGATATACATTGAAGATGGACTTTAATAAATATACTTTACAAACAGAGGTAAGTTAGGTATACACAGTGTAGAATTAATGGTTCAAATCAAACTATCTCTAAGTCCCTTTTTATAGTGCTAATATTGCATTGTTCTACAAAACCCTTGAATTGTTCAATTATATGCAGTAGTTAATAAAAAATTACCTTTCAGGTGCAAATATAGAATCCAATGGGTTAGGGTAACATATCAAAAATCAGAACACTTAGATAAATTTTCCAAAACATCATCAATAATCTGTTCAAAACTAAATGCTAGACTAAGATTTTTTTAATTTAAATATCTATTCTAATAAATATTCAAAAATATTATGTATAACAGGTGAATTAAACTATCTGTATACTTCACTTTTAAATATTCTTTTCTAGCAAGAGTACTTTTAGCTCCTAATTCCTTATTCTTAATTTTAATTAAGAAATAGAAACTCATGTCTTCTTTAAATAGCCCCACCTTCTTAAATTTACTCTTAAAAACTGTGCATGGCAAAGGGTTATATGAAGCATTCATTCATTTTTCCATCTTCCCTATAGTCCCTTTATACTCATCACCCACATGCAAGCACTTAATGTCTTAGGATAGAGTTGTCATAGCAAAACCAGAGAACAAGTGAATCTAAGTACTGGCTTTCAATTTAATATACCAAAATCCAGGTACAATACAAATTAAACTGGAAGAATAGTTGCTGAACAGGGTCTCCCTACCAAGGGCATGTAAAATTTTCATGGAAAGTGTTGCAAAGGAAAGCCATAGACTTAGATGTTAATGACTCCAAATAAGGGAACTTATACCCTTTCTCCTGAGTCAAACATCTTGTGGGAGTGTTAAAGAAATAAGAGCTGAAAATGATAAAACATCAAATAAGTCTGCAGTTTAGAGAACAGAGAATATAATTTGTTTTTTCCTCTACCAAAGCTCTAGGAATTGTTCCAGTTTTGTAGAGAAATCCCACTTCCAAGTGGTGAGTAACAATGGATTAAAAGTATCTGCTGAAGGATTCTAGAAATCTCATCAGAGACCCTGAAGGCTCGACCCAGCAAGGTAGGAGGTGATGACAGACGGATACAGCAGCAGATACCAGCATGAACTCATAACTGGAAGACAAGCAAGACTAAGAATATACAATGCCAGTGTGGAAGGACTAGCAACTGACAGAGAGCTAGGGAATAGTTGTTGATGCAGCTGAACCATTTCTAACTGGAACTGATTGCAACTGAAAGCTTGACCTCTCCCCCTGTCAAGACCTTGACACTATGTTGGCCTTTCAGATTGTATACACAACCTCAAAGAAAAGAGGATGTATTAGCCAGCTATTGCTGTGTAGCAAATTAACATGAAATTAGGAGACTTAACACTTACTAGTTCACAGTTCTCTGGGTTAGACGTCACCCTGCTCTGGGTATCACAAGTATGAAATAAAGGTGTCTGTCAAACTGAGTTTTTGCTTCCAGACTATGAGATTGACAGAAATCCATTTGCAGTGCCTGCAGGACTATGGGCCTTATTCTTGCCTAGCTGTCAGCTAGGAGTTACTCTCAGCTACTAAAGCATTCCCACATTTCTTAGAATGTGATCTCTTCCATCTTTAATATAATCCATGAGGAATTTCCCTCCATGAAATTCTTCTTGAGTTTCAAAATCTCCTGCTTCTTTCTGTGACCTCTGGACCCAAATGTAAAGGACTCAGTCGATTAGGTTAGACATAACATGATAATCTTCCTTTCTTAAAGTCGACTAATTTGGGGCCTTCAAAAATTGACTTATAGCAATATCTAGATTCATGTTTGATTGAATAACTAGACAGGAATCTAAGAAATCTGCCTACCACAGAGGAGGGGAAAGAGAACTGTCCTAGGAAATCGGGAACCAACTTTGAAAACCCTAATTGAGTATGTTTTTGATAAACTGATGGGATTAAATTTCCAGTCATTTCTAGTGGGATGTACATGGGATGGGCAGGATAGAAATGAACCAATATTGGGAAATTTCTTTTAAAATGATTCTATATTATATACACTGGAGTTTGAAACAGATCCATGCCTACACATGCATGCTATGATTTAAATACAATGTAGCAGCATTTTCATATTATTACTTAGAATCATGTGTGAACTTAGAATCATGAGAATAAGCCACACGCCAAAATTCTTTGAAAATTCTGTATGCATCCACGCATTAACAGAGTGAACATAGGTACTTGAAATTCTACTACATTTGGCTATCAGTCTGCGAGTTTTTTTCTATCTTTAGCTAATTCTATGACTAACACTTTCTGGCCATGTTTACATCCTAACACGTCTTGCTCCTAAATCTTGAGCTTTACAATTTTATCTATTTTCTTTAGATCATGCCCACTAGTTGACTCATAGGCCGAGACACCAGGAAATATCCTAACACATAAGTCAGAGTCAGAGGGGAGATAGGGTATTAAATTTTCCTTCTTGACCAACTTCTTAACCATCTGGGTGATTGAACCAAGGTGAGACCCACATCTCAGGGTCAAAAGTGCACCTCTGGGGAAGCTCAAAGAAGCAGCAGGATCCTTAACAGTCTTCAAAAGCTAAAGAGGGAAAAGAGAGACTAGAAGTTGCTTTGAAGAGTACTCACAAATTCCACTTCCTATAAGAGAACTCTGATCCTTGTAGACCAAGAGGGTGTCACTTTCAAATTGCTGCTTAAAAGTAGCCTCCATTTGACTGGCAGCCAAGAGTCTGAATTTTCTAGGAATTATAATTCCCCTGTGTGAAAATAAAGCTGAAAAATACTGAAGATCTCTGCACTGACACTGAATTCCTCAAAAACATAAACGCAACTAGTTTACACTACAGCAGGATTTTTAAACATTGAAGTATTACGTTACAAATATAATTTGTCTACACAGAGTTGTTGTGTTTACCTTACAAAACACAGTAAATCAGATTTCACTAATCTCTTGACTCAGCTATAGTGATACCCCGCCATCACTCATTATTCTGACTCTATTCATGATGCCAAGAGCTCCTTCCATGAACCAAAATAAATAACCCATCTCCTTTGGGAATAAAAGGGGAGTGAATAAGTTGAAGAAAGATAGACTTCGATCAGCATCAGGAGCACCAAGAAGATTTTAAATTTATTCAATTCACACTGTTTTTAAAGAAGACTGAGATATTTATTTCTGTCCTATGGGCAAACTCAGGAAATAATGGACAAAATGTCAAAAAGAATGAAGAAAAATGATGATATTCCCCAGCAGAATAAATACATCTTTTGCAAAAATAAAGTTACCAGAGTGGCTCTAAGCCCCAAGTGATCAGTGTCTGGGAGACAGAACTAAGCTGAAAGTATTGTAAAAAGAACATGGGTAAATGAAGATTTATATTTATAATGAAGTAGCATCAATAAAGTGTGATCATCTTTCAAAAGCAAAGGCTCTACTCAAAAAATCTGCAAATATTATCCTCAGTTTTCTTAAAGGAAGTTGGTTATCACTGGGCCATCTTCTCTTCCCCAAGAGGAGAACTCCTCAGAGATTCCTTCTTGATAGTGCGTTTTTGAGCTCTAATATAGGGAGACAAATGGCCTTCTCAATGTACATATGGCAGAACATTTGGAATTTCTGAACTGCTACTTCGACATCTGCCAGAAAATGGAGTTTTATTAGAGAATGCTGCCTCACATTAGCAATTCATGCACAGCCAGTTTTAAAAAAAATAGTCCAATATTAGTTACCTAACAATAGATGAACTGGAACTGTCCTGAGTAATATTTACCAGATCTGGTCAGGCAGACCTCCTCATTGTCCCAGAATTCATCTTAGAAATTCCTAACTTCAGGTCTCTCTCACCCTTTTCCCATAAAATCCTTTAGAGCTTGCCCAGTGCAGCTCAGATTCTATTTTCATAAAAATCTGCCTCAAAACCTGAGTCCAAATGATTTCTTCTTTTCTCAATTTATTTAGTTGTTTTAATCTACACTCTTCCTCCTTCTATGAGGCTTGTAGCTCACTTGCTAAGTTCCTGTAGTAGGTTGAGTAATAGCCAAAGATGCTTGTACTAATTCCTGTAATGTGTCAATATTACCTTATTTGGATAAGGGGTCTTTTCGGATATAATGAATTTAAAGACTTTGCTATGAAGAGGTCCAGGAGGGCCCTCAATGCCATCACATTTGTCTTTATAAAAAGAAGCAGACGGTGATCGAGAACACACACACAGAAGAAGTCACCTAAAAACAGAGGCACGATTGAAAGGATCCAACTAACAACCAAGGAATGCTGGCTAGCTACCCAGCCAACACAAGAGGCAAGGAATCAAATCTCCTTAGTCTTGGACGAAAGCACAGCCATGTTGACCATGATTTCAGACTTCTGTAGAACTGTAAGAATATATTCCTGTTGCTTTAAGCCACTAGTTCGTGACGACTTGCACAGCAGCCACGGGAAACAAATGTGGCCCACTCATTAAGCTTATTGATTAACAATTGCTCCTCACAGAGGGAATGTAATACAGCCTATCTGATCAGATAGTTGGAATGTTAGGGCTCAATTTGATCAGATAGTTGGAATTTTAGGGCTCCATATTTACATCTGGCTGGACAGGTGAAAATTTGATATCCATTCCCCAACTGTAAGAAAAATGGAATCCTCTTTGCAAGGTTATTCCGACTGCTATTGCCAGACAAAAGGGTGGTTTTGTTCATGAAATTTTGTAATAAGACATACAGAGGTTCTAATCTCAGCCCTGACACTTGTTCACATTGTGAGGTTAGGCAATTCATTTAACCTCTTTAAGCTTCCATTCCCTCATTTATAAAACTTTGATAGTTTCACAGTACTGCTGAAGATATGAAATAATTCATAGATCACAGTGACTGGCACATTGTGAGTGCTTAGTAAATAGCAGCTATTGTTATTATCAGGCTTCCTATGGTTTATTTGTTGAACAAATATTTACTAAGGTCTTTTTATGAGTTAGGTACTCTACTACAGACTGAGGTTACAAATCTCAAGAAAGAGACTAAGTCCATCCCCATGCTGATGGAAAGTATATGTGATTTGTATTCTCAGCCAGTTCATTGTTTTAATATTAATTAAATGAATGCACTTTTAAATGTGTTGTCTCACCTCTTCAAAAGAGAACTTTAAATTATTCTTTACATTTAGTTT
Organism: Solenodon paradoxus; assembly: GCA_004363575.1. Taxonomy (NCBI): domain Eukaryota; kingdom Metazoa; phylum Chordata; class Mammalia; order Eulipotyphla; family Solenodontidae; genus Solenodon; species Solenodon paradoxus. The sequence continues at coordinate 1,799,414 of RJWH01000027.1, forward strand.
TTCCTACATTCCATATGTATGAAGTGGTCTCTTTTCGATGGCTTTTTGCATGGTTTACCATTTTTTTTTTAATTTTTTCATTGATAAAGTTATCTGGGAATGTGTTTTCTAATGGTAAATAGTTCAAATGCTTTCTTCAATTTCTAATTATTTAAATTATTGACTTATGAGTAGAGAATAAGAAAGTAAAACTATTTTTAAACATTGCAAAGGATTCCTTGAAAGTACATTTCATTACGTGTATTATTAATGTACATTTCAAAAATATGCCTATTTTGTAGTATAACAATGTCCTCTTCAAATTGCATTCATTGCTTTTAAAATTGTAATATGGCATCATTAATATTACCACTTCTACTTTCTATAGGTTTTTTTGTTGACCAGTATATTATATTTCTTTTTGCCAACATCTTTTTGTCAGTCTTTCATCATTTTAATAGTTCACTTCTTAAAAATAGCATGCATCTAGTTTTTATTTTCCAATTCTATCTAGCAATGTGCCTTTTAGTAGAAATAGTCCATTTATAATTGGAATATATTGAATTTTTATTTCTTCCATCTACTTTATGTTGATTTTTTTATTTAAT